>CM042951.1:5816562-6251562 GCA_023678885.1 Pogostemon cablin | reverse complement strand
CGTAAAGTAAATATCACCCGTACAGTAGGCAACTATGACAAAATTATTCAAACCACAACTACATCTTACAAAAATTTTGCAAGTACGAAAGAATAAAGTCAATAAATGGTACTTCATAAAAATTCAAATCCAAATCGCTATTGTAACCAAAATTTCATATTTAATTTCATTAATACTCATTATGTCTCCCCTTGATGACGCGTCCCCGCTCGTACACTAGCGCCTCGCTTTAATCTGAAAGGAAGGTAGATTGTTGGGGGTGAGCAACCACAAGCTCAGTGAAAACTTTCCTCATGCTTATACATGTAAAAATAATTCATATATAATAATTTAAAATCACTTACGAAACATTCATGACATATCGATAAGGCACCTTTTTGGTCCTTTATCCATGACTTATAAGATACAACATCGATTCGTTACCCGTAACAATAGCAAGGTAATTTAACAGTCCCAACTCGTACTGCATATATGATTCACATAATTCATATCAAGGTCATAACAAGATGATGATATTTCAGTTAAAATAAACTATCACATACGAAAATTTCCACACACAAAAGATGAGAGAAATCCCCACCTTTCAACCACGTCAGAGTCTTAGATTCGTGTAGATCAAGATCTTCCGAAACCTATATTTATTCAACTATATGTTACTATCTAAGATTTTACACGATAATGAAATTCAAATAGAAGAATAAGGGGGGGGGGGGGTAGGATCGACGGAAGTGAAAGGGAAAAAGAAAAAAGGGATTGAAGGCATCGTTACCCTTCTCTCTTCGTATAGGTACAGCCGCGTGACAAGAAACTATAAGTGATGTGAAAAAAAATGAAAAGAGTGATCAGTTTTATGCTTGAACGGCTGGCCAAATCTCAAAAAATTAACGCGTAAGGGAGTCAAACTTTCCTTAGAAAAGAGAATAAATTTGGGAGTGATAGCAGGGAAGTATCTCATCTGCAGAATAGATGAAATAATTGATTTCTTGGGCAGGAAGAGATTTCTTATATAAGGTAAGTGTATAACACTCTGATATTCTCCTCTTCATTCACGCGGTTGCAAGAAACATGTGGACTGGATTTTGTTTGACTTGGGCTTTTAAGGGTTGGGCCTCAAATAATTCACATATAATATTTTATGGGATGTTACATCCTACCCTTCTAATAAAAATTTATCCTCGAAATTCTATCATAATATAAATGTCTTACCCGACATGAAAGAGGGGTATCTTGCTTGCATTTCATCTTCTCTTTCCCATGTGTCCTCATCTTCCATGTGTCGACCCCATTGCACTTTAATGTACGACACATCATGATTTTGATTCCTTTGGACCTTTCGCTCCAAGACTTTTATAGGCTCTTCTTCATATTTTAAGTCTTTGCCAATTTCCAATGTCGAGAAATTTACCACGTGGCTAGGATCATGAATATATTTTCTCAACATCGAAATGTGGAAAACATTATGAACTGAGGACAACTCGGGTGGTAAAGCCAAACGATAGGCTAGATTCCCAACTTGTTCGAGAATTTTAAATGGTCCAACAAAATGGGTTCCTAGCTTCCCTCTTCTTCCGAATCGAATGACACCCTTCGTGGGAGCCACTTTTAGAAACACATGGTCTCCGACTTCAAAATGCAAGTCCCTTCTTCTTTGATCAGCATAGGACTTTTGTCTATCTTGGGCAGACTTGATCCTTTCTCAAATGATTCTGATCTTGTCAACAGCTTCTTCTATCATTTTGGGGCCTAGGACAGCCTTCTCACCAACATCATCCCAATACAATGGTGATCTACACTTCCTTCCATAGAGCGCCTCATAAGGGGCCATTTTGATAGTCGCTTGATAGCTGTTGTAGGCAAACTCGACTAGAGGTATAAACTTTTCCTATGCCTCATCAAAGTCAAGTGTGCATGCTCTTAACATATCTTCCAAAATTTGAATCGTCCTCTCTGATTGCCCGTCGGTTTGCGGGCGATAGGTAGTCCTGAAATTTAATCTAGTTCCCATGGCCTTGTGCAGACTTTCCCAAAATCTTGAAGTAAAGCGTGCATCTCTATCAGACACTAGAGAAATTGGTACACCATGAAGTTTCACTATCTCTTGAATATACAGTTGAGCATACTGCTCCATTTTGAATGTCATCTTCACTGGTAAGAAGTGAGCCGACTTGGTCAATCGATCGACGATGACCTATATGGCATGATTTCCCTTTGAGGACCTTGGCAATCCCACGATGAAATCCATGGCAATTTGCTCCCATTTCCACTCAGGAATCTCGAGTGGTTTAAGCTTTCCGGCTGGTCATTGGTGTTCAATCTTAACTTGTTGGCAAGTTAAACATCTTTCTATAAAGTATCCAATATCTCACTTCATACTCCTCCACCAAAATCTTTCTTTCAAATCTTGATACATCTTTGTTCCTCCCGGATGAGCGGTGTATGCAGCTCCATGTGCCTCTCCTAAAATCTTCTCTCTTAATTCCTCAACCATCGGAACACACACTCTTCCGTTTAATGTCAATACTCCCTCATCATCTACCTCGAAGCCATATATTTTCCTCCTTGTGCCTTCTTCTTCATTCCTTGCAAAATGTGATCTTGCTCTTGAGCTTTCTTTATTTCCATTTTCAGACTTGGCTGGATTTCTAATGCTGCAATGATCGCCCTTGTGCCGGAGGATGATGTCACAAATTCAATTTGCATCTTGGTGAATTCCTCGATCAACTCTTCTTGCTTGGTACACAAACTATTTAGCTCCATTTTGTACTTTTGGCTCAATGCATCGGCTACTACGTCAGCCTTGCCTGGATAGTATTCAATTGAGCAATCATAATCTTTCACCATTTCTAACCATCTCCTTTGTCTCATGTTGAGCTCCCTTTGAGTGAAAAGGTACTTCCAGATTTTATGGTCCGTGAAGATTGTACATCTTCCTCCATAAAGGTAGTGTTGCCAAATCTTCAAGGCATGAACCACGGCCGCTAATTCCAAGTCATGAGTAGGATAGTTCACCTCATGTGGTCTTAGTTGTCTTGAAGCATAAGCGATAACCTTCCCATATTGCATCAATACACATCCGAGTCCTTGTTTCGATACATCACTGTAGACTGTGAATTCTTCATTTGGAATGGGTATCATCAAGATCGGTGTTGCAGTCAGGTCATGTTTCAACCTTTGGAAACTCTCTTCACACTTCTCAGACCAGACAAACTTTTCTCCTTTGCGAGTCAAACGTGTCATTGGACCGGCTATCTTCGAGAATCCTTCAATGAATCTTCGGTAATAGCCTGCTAACCCCAAGAAACAACGAACTTCTTATACATTTGTAGGTGTCTTCCATTGGTTCACAGCTTCAATCTTTGAGGGATCTACTTCAATTCCTTGAGATGTCACCACATGCCCAATGAATGTGACTTGATTCAACCAAAACTCGCATTTCTTGAACTTCGCGTACAGCTTCTCCTTCCAAAGTGTCTCAAACACTATTCTCAAGTGCTCCTCATGTTGTGCTTCGTCCTTGGAGTACACCAAAATGTTATCAATAAATACTATGACAAATCGATCAAGATATGGATGGAAAACTCGGTTCATTAAATCCATAAATACTACAGGGGCATTACTCAATCCAAAAGGCATAACGACGAACTCATAGTGCCCATAGCGAGTTCTAAAAGCAGTCTTGGAAATATCTGTCTCCTTTACTCTCAATTGATGGTATCCGGACCTCAAGTCAATCATGGAGAATGTACTTGCTCCTTCTAGTTGATCAAACAAGTCCTCAATTCGGGGCAAAGGATATTTGTTCTTCACTGTCAAGCAATTAAGCTCTCGATAGTCAATGCACATCCTCATCGATCTATCTTTCTTCTTGACGAAAAGGACCGGCGCTCCCCATGGTGATACGCTTGGGCGAATGAGTCCCAAGTTTAAGAGCTCTTGTAGCTGGACCTTCAATTCTTGTAGTTCTATGGGCGCCATTCGGTATGGAGCTTTGGATACTGGTGCTGATCCTGGTAGAAAATCTTTGAAAACTCCACTTGACGGTTGGGAGGTATTCCGGGTAAGTCCTCCGGGAAAACATCGAGATAATCACGTACAATTGGTACGTCACTCGATGATATCTCCATAGTATTGGGGTCTATTATGTTGACTAAGAATTCTAGGTAAGATTTCTTCCTCAACATATTCGCAGCCTTTGCGGCCGACAAAACTCTTGGTATGATGCCACTCTTGATCTTGTGGATGATTTCTCTTTCGAATCTTGGTTCCCTTAGGACCACTTCTCATTCCTTGCATCTGATGTTGGCTTGATGATAGGTAAGCCAATCCATTCCCAATATCATATCGAATCCGTGCATATCCAAAACGTATGGCTTGACACTAAAATCTACTCCTTCAATGCTTATATCTACTCCTTCTAACAAAGAATGTGCAATGATTCTCTCTCCCGAGGGTAAACTAATCTCAAGAGGTTCGTCACTCTTGACTTGTTCACAATGATTCTTATGGCAATACTTTGCAGAAATAAAAGAATGCGATACACCAGTGTCAAATAAAATGAAAGCTCGGGAATTACCCACTGATAATGTACCTGTCATAACACCGGGCTCTTTGTTTCCCCTAGCTTGATCCATAGCAAAAACTCTTCCTTGCCCTCCAGGGTTTTGCCTTGCACCTCCTCCCGCAGGTAGTCCCCTTCTGTCAGGCCTGTAGTTCACTCGCTTTGGGCAATCCTGGGCTCTATGACCAGTTTCGTGACACCGGAAACATATACCCTGTCCTCTGAGGCACTCACCATAGTGGTTCTTTCCGCACTGTGAGCAAAGTGGCTTTGGTCTTGGTGCATTTGCAGCCGGATTGTTGTTCGGCCTTGTTTGCCTGTTGCAATTGTTGTTCCTTCTTTGGCTAGAACCTTCCCATTTCCTCTTGCTTGAATTCTCCACTGGCTTGTTGTTTTCTCGCCTTTTCTCCAAACAAGCTTTGACCTTCTGTGCCCTCATAAATGTATCAGCATAGTTCATATCAGGTAATGCAGACAGTTTCTCTTGTATGTCCTGGTGCAGTCCATCCAGGAACTTCTTTGCTCGCTTCTCTTCAGTGTCGACCAGCTGCGGTGCTGATCGATGCAGCTGATTGAATCGCCGCTCGTACTCGATTACCGTCATGTCTCCTTGCTTGAGATTGTAAAATTCATTTTCCATCTTAGCCCGGTAAACTTGAGGGTAGTAATTTGCTGTCATGATTGCCTTGAACTCATCCCAAGTGATTGCTTCTCTGTTTTTGTTTGGCCTCATGGCCCAATATGCGTCCCACCAATGGTCTGCATCCTCAGCCAGTTGGTTGGATGCGCAGAGCACCCGCTGTTCGTCATTGCATTTTAAGAGACGGAAAGTCCTCTCGAGTGATCGAATCCATTCCTCCATGTACTCAGGTCTTTCGTTACCTTTGAAGACAGGTGGGTGGTTTGCACGAAACTCAAGCACTACCTTTGTATGAGCGTCGGGGTCAGCATTTGGAGTGGTTTGTGCATTTTGAACATTTCCTGCATTCTGGGGATTCTGAACGTCTCTTCGGGGAGGCATCCTTCAATAATGTAAATAATTTTTTGTACTTTATTAGATAGAATCTATAATTAAAATAATATTGCATATCATCACATTAATCAGGTAACAAATACATGATAGAGGCACATATTTTTAAAATAATAAAATTCATATTCATCACTAAGTGAATAATTGTAATCCACAAATCATAAAGTCAATTGATAATTAATGAAGTCAAAGTTTTCATCCCTAACATACGGGATATTTATTTAAAATTTTCAAAATGGAATATTAAAACCATCGTTCACATAGTTCGCTTATTCATCATCTTCTCCCATATCTTCTTCAAGGTCTTCTTCTTCGGAGTCCCCATTGTTGGGTGCAGGTTCAGGCACTGCGTAGTACTCCTCGCGCATTATCTCTCCCCATTGTGTTAAAGGCCCTTCGGGTGGTACCAAACGAACTACTCTATCGAATAAACGTAGAGTGAAGTGAGTATAGCTTGGTTGTGGAACAGGCGAATCGACAGCGCATCGTAAGCCACTCAGGAAAATTGGGTTGGCTATGTCCTTCCAGGCCCATGGCAGCGTGTCCATCAGCTTCAAACAAGCCCAGTAATCAGTAATCCCTTCGCAAATATCCTTGACTTGCCTCCACATTTGCAGCATGTGTGCAATGTTGGTGGATAGGTCATGTCGGACATCACATTGATAGTCCCGATAAGCTTGTTGCAGTTGTAGGCCATTCATCTAACGCAAAAATTCTTCTACTTATCATATCGTTTTGCATAAAATTTTGATCCCATAACTTATCATAAAATTCATGTAATTCATATAATTCACATATAACATGACTTGCATCTAAACTTCACATGTAATCAAACAATTTAATACTTTCGTACCTTGATTGTAGCGGGAGTCGTACTCGGTGGATGCGTAGCAAGAGACTTTATTAAAATTTTTATTCAATTATATCATGTAAACCATTTAATTCATGTATATGCGGAATTAAATGAAAATTTTTGAACAAGTATGCAGAACCGTATATCTGCTCTGATACCAATCTGTCACACCCCAATTTTCTTAATAAAGAAATTCTCATTTTATTTTATAAATAGAGCATTAATTAGGGTGTGATAAAAACACTTTAGTTATTAAATAAATAAACAATTGAGCATCCAAAGATAAAGAATAATGAATAAGGAGCAAGTCCCATAAGTTTCAGCAAACTTTAAGCAATTAATTCAAAGTAAAAGGGAGTTAAATAATAGCTAGGTCCCATAAGTTCCTGCAACTTTATTTTAAGAAGAGTACTTAGCAAAAACCTTTAAAGACAAGGACTACAAGTTTATTTCCTAAATTTATAACATATAAAACACACTGGACTTATATAAAAATAATAATAATAATAATAATCATGTGAAGGAAAAGTTTAATAAAAATCGGTCCTGTAAGTTTATGCAAAATTTCAAGGGATTATTTACAAAATTTTATGCAGACTAGTTGTAATACTAATTACGAAATAAAAATCCATTTTTATTTAACACTTTATTTACCTTTGAAAAATATTAGTGCAATACACTGGAGACAACCCATACGAAAAGATGACACGAATTTTCCAAAGATCTTAATTTAAATCAAACTCCTAAACAAATAAGATGAAATGACATATTTATTTGTTATTGCAGACGAATACATATGCTTATAATTTTCTGACAGAGGCCACCAAATCAATTTAACAGCCACCACTTCAAAGCACTACATCCATTCTCATACATGCAACATATTCCAACCATGAGCCATCTATTAAATTTTACTCAACTAACCCAAATCAATTCATAAATTAATAAGAAAAATAAAGGTTTCTTGGACTTATGAATCCAAGTGGATTTTCGGAAATATATTCCCAATTTTGACTAATAGCAGACAACAAAATTATCATAATATTCACCATATTTATTTCGATTCAAAACGTCAAGTAAATATCACCCGTACAGTAGGCAACTATGACAAAATTATTCAAACCACAACTACATCTTACAAAAATTTTGCAAGTACGGAAGAATAAAGTCAATAAATGGTACTTCATAAAAATTCAAATCCAAATCGATACTGTAACCAAAATTTCAGATTTAATTTCATTAATACTCATTATGTCTCCACTTGCCGACGCGTCCTCGCTCGTACGCTAGCGCCTCACTTTAATCTGAAAGGAAGGTAGATTGTTGGGGGTGAGCAACCACAAGCTCAGTGAAAACTTTCCTCATGCTTATACATGTAAAAATAATTCATATATAATAATTTAAAATCACTTACAAAACATTCCTAACATATCGATAAGGCACCTTTTTGGTCCTTTATCCATGACTTATAAGATACGACATCGATTCGTTACCCGTAACAATAGCAAGGCACTTTAACAGTCTCAACTCGTATTGCATATATGATTCACATAATTAATATCAAGGTCATAAAAAGATGATGATATTTCAGTTACAATAAACTATCACATACGAAAATTTCCACACACATAAGATGAGAGAAATTCCCACCTTTCAACCACGTAAGAGTCTTAGATTCGTGTAGATCAAGATCTTCCGAAATCTATAATTATTCAACTATATGTTACTATCCAAGATTTTACACGATAATGAAATTCAATTAGAAGAATAAGGGGGGTAGGATAGACGGAAGTGAAAGGGAAAAAGGAAAAAGGAAAAAGGGATTGAAGGCATCGTTACCCTTCTCTCTTCGTATAGGTGCAACCGCGTGACAAGAAACTATAACTGATGTGAAAAAAATGAAAAGAGTGATCGGTTTCATGCTTGAACGGCTGGCCAAATCTAAAAAAATTAACACGTAAGGGAGTCAAACTTTCCTTAGCAAAGAGAATAAATTTGGGAGTGATAGCAGGGAAGTATCTCATTTGCAGAATAGACGAAATAATTGGTTTTTTGGGCAGGAAGAGATTTCTTATATAAGGTAGGTGTATAACACTCTGATATTCTCCTCTTCATTCACGCGGTTGCAAGAAACAGGTGGCTGGATTTTGTTTGAGTTGGGCTTCTAAGGGTTGGGCCTCAAATAATTCACATATAATATTTTACGGGATGTTACAATTGCCTTCTAATTTGCTTCCAATATTTTCAGTGTATTTTGAACACCCTCTTGAGATGGCTGCAATACTCCAACAACATTTTGTGTCTCTTCCTGATTTTGATTCAAGGTCTCAAGTTGTCCTTCAATCAACCTTCTATCCCTCACCTCATCACAGATTAATGCTTCCAGTTTCTGTATCTCCTTTGATCTAGTTCCTTCAGCCATTTTTTTAATATCAGAGCACCGAGAATCGACTGCTCTAGATACCAAACTGTTATGGCCCAACTAATATTTTACTTTTATATAAAAATAGAAATTCTCTTACAAGTCAATATGAGAAAACGTAGAATGAGAAACACGTTTCTCTTCAAGGAATTAAGAAATAACTCTTAAAATTAAATGAAGAATGTGGGGAACTCCATTGATGATGCTTCAATAACCTATAACAGAGGTTGAAAGGAAGATTAGAAGAAGAGAAGGAGATAAGAACGAGATTGAAGAGTGAGAAGAGAGAGAAATAGTAGGGAGATGAATGATTACATACGTGTTTTCTGAATGTGTTTCCCCTCTCCCTCCACCAGCATTTGCTCTGCATTCTCACCTGCATCTCTAACGGCTTTCTATCTCATACACAGATGAGTGCGTGGGTTCTTGACAAGTGGTCCTGATTCTTGATGCAAGTGGATTCTTTGCCGTAAATTGCAGCAGCCAAACCCAAAAGGCTTCAATCAATTGGGCTTCCATTCATTTTAGGTAATTTGGCCCATTACCCCTAACCCCTTGATGCAATTGCAATAGGAATTGACAGACGACGTTGTAGAGAGGTGAGATGTGAGAGTTGGTGATCTGTTTAATTGTTTTAAAAATCCATGTCGCCATGACACAATGTTGTTGGTAACTTCGTGGTCGTTGCTATTTTTTTGTCCATATACTATGATATTTTGTTAGTAATTTATAAATAATTTGCTAACAAAAATAAATTTCATTGGGAATGCTTGTTGATAATTTGTTAATAAATTATTAACGATTTATATTTCATTAGTGAAATTTACCAACAAATAGAAAATGTATTGCCAATTAATAAATTATTAACTATTTATATTTCATTAGTGAAATTTACCAACAAATAGAAAATGTATTGCCAATTCTTTGTCCGTTCAATTGTAATTTTTGTTGGTAATATGCATTATTTATTAACAGATTAAATTTCATTTGTATGATTTAGTAATAGATTTAATTTCTTTGGTATAATTTAGTGTTATATTTAATTTCATTGCTTTATTTGTATATCGTAAGAGCATTTGAATTTTCCATTTGTCTGTAAAAATACCCATTTAATGGCATTTATAATGTTGATCATTATCTAGTAACAAAGAAATAAAACGTGTAAATAACATTGAAAAAGTATTGATATAAGAAATTAATTCCATAATTAACATGAGGTCTAGCACATTTAGCCTCTAAATTTTAAAAAAAAAAATTATAACACGTTCAATCAACATAACCAAGCAAATGAAAGATACCTAATGAAGTTAGCTAAATATTGTAGCATGTTTCATCAACACTACCAAACAAATGAAAGATACCTAATGAAATTATAAGAACCCTAAAGTAGAAGATACATAATAATATATAAAACATGAAAAACAAGATACCGAACCAATATCTGCAAATTATAGTCCACTTTATCTTGCATCTACTGATCTTCGGAATGATAATCTTCATCATCATCATCTTCAATAGTTGCACATAAATCTGTTGGATGGGACGAAGCTCTTCCACCTGTCATAAACCTCTGCATAAGGTCCTCCATCTTTTCTTGTTTCTGCCTCAGCTCCAACTCTATCTGCTCCTACTTCTGCCTCATTTCTTATTCAATCTCTTCTTGTCTTTGCGTCATCTCCTCTCGTACCTCCTGATAAATTTCAGCACGTAACTGATCATGTTCTAATGGTGCAGATTTTGATGAGCTACAAGCTGGTATAGCAGCTGAAGGTTTGCATCCTAGTCCATACACCCACTGCTTCTTCTATGGTCCAACAACTCCACAATAAATAGTGGACCAATCAGTAATAGCTGAGAATTTTCCCCATCTTCAATCTGATTTTGAGTAGCTTCAGTATGATGCTTTATAACCTCATCCTACGAAGCACACATCCTCAAATTGTAATGCTAGACATATAAAATGATTAGTACTATGATATACAGTATCCACAATTAACTTACAGCAACATCCTTCAATCTTTTATCAACAAATTCTCCATTTTTCATCTTGTGCATCTTCAGAAAAATCTCATAATCCGTTACAGGACGATTTAGCTCTTTAGCCTGAAATTATTATGATGTCAAAGTTTGAAACTGATATTTAAATCTTACAACTAAAAATTAATTAATATTTTAAATTCAAAAAATGAAAATTAAGGCATTTTAATTGCTTACGAGTTGAATGCCATGATCTATTGCAAATCTAGAGCTACCAGAATGAGTAGATGGTCCCTTTCCAGAACCTGCCACCTCGCTGCTTTGGTTTTTTTATGCTTGATCACGCTTTTTTTTTAACTCCGTAGTATTCCATTTTTGTTGCCAACTTTCCCAAATATCTTGTCCAACATTTGATGGCCGCTTTCCAGATTTTCTCCAATCACAAAGCGTGGAGGAATAACATTTTCCAGCCTCACGTTCCCAGCGTCGAACCACGACTAAATCCTTATCAAACGAAAAATGTTTCTGCAAAAAGTGTATATTTAGTAGTGTTTTTATAATTAAGAATGATACAACATCAAAGATCTTATTAAATTCTTGTATAGAACAGTAAGTAGAGCCATTCTTAATTTTCATGAATCAAAGTTCACAAAACAACTAAGACAACTAACAAAGCAAACATCAAAGATAATAGAGCAGCATTTTTTATATTAATGATACAAACATAAAGGAGATTTTTTTCCTCATTTTTTATACTTCCTCTTCATTTTATACATTGCAACTTATCTTTCTATATATTTATTACTAGAGAGAAGGCTCTAAATAATTAGAAACACAATTAGCATCTAATGGTCAAGTAGGAAACAAGGATTGATAAAAGGGATACCACACTATATTCGTACACCCACTTTCTTATTTTCAATATTTAGCACTTGTGGATTTTTATTAGTGGAATATCTCTACGAATTTCTTTTCCCCTCAAGTAAAAGTTAAAACATAATAAGAATTAAATACCTGAAACTCATTCCAATAGTACTCATTAGTTTCTTTGGTGACTTTTGCCCAAGTGTATCCCTCTTTATCAAAAGTCTGCTTTATGCACTTAGTGATTTGTGCTGAAGCACCATGTGAGGGAATAAAGATGATTCCAAAAGAACATAAATATATATAAACAATTAAGATCTGATGTTAATTGAAATTTAGAAATCATAGTAAACTTACTATTTGTGAATTATATTAACTAGTGGCATAGAATTCTTAGAGGAAGCATTTTGCAACGGAGTTGGCTCTTGACCTGGATGACTCGGTCCATCAATAGGAATAATGGGTGATATTGGTAACTCCTGATCAGTAGATATTGTATTTAGTGTATGCTGCGATGCTGGTGGTCGTGTTGGTGATGAACTTATATATTGTTCGTGTTCATATACACTATCATAGCCTTATCTAGAAGCACGACCAACTGTTTGTCCTCTCTGACCATCTCTCATACCATATAAATCTCCAAAATTAAGATGAGGAGAAAGTCCTCTATGACCATCTGCAGAATCAATGCCTAGCGAACCTCCTTCATGAACATCTATAGAATAGCCACATGGGTTTTTTCCAAGCAAATTTCCCCTACCAAGAGTATCTCTTGAACTAATGCCAAGTTGATGTCTTCCATGCCCATTTCTCTTACCCCTTGCATCTCCAAAAGAACTTACCCCTATTGGTGCTTGGATCTTTTGGTTAACGTAGGATACCATGCGTTTCTATCATAGCGGAAGCAATAAAACATAGAAACGATTACCGTTCACCAGGGTATATAGAAGATGAAGGATTCTCGCTGGCAGACTGTACAGTCCCACGAGAATGGCTATAACTTCCTCGTCTGATGTCGGAATTGAATGATCTTTATGCTCAAACGATCCTCTCTTCAACGGCTTTCCGTCAGTATATTGATCATCAAATTCTGAGTAATGTACTATTTTATATAAATTTCGCAAGGTGGCAGACAGCAGCAGCAAACTACCTTCTGATCTTCTGCCGTATGTCCCAAGTCCGATCTCGACGTCGTGTGGGCGACGATATACGAGACCTCCTCAATCTGCTCTCAACCCTCATCACACGTGAATAATGAATTAGATCAGGGTTCCAGATAAGTTGAGGTGACTTATATACATGGGCTACAGTAGGGACCAGGAGGAGAAATTGGGTTGGGCCTCCATTGGGCTTAAGTATCCAAGCTTAGCCCAAAGCTTATACTTAAGTCCAATAATAATAATATATTCCACTAAAATATTATTACTGCACTGCCTTTCGAATCCCAAAATTACGTTTTGGGCTCCTTCTTATTATGAGCCCGTTAGTCTCCCCATGTTTAAGATATACAATGTCCATTAATTAATTTAAGTTACTGACAACTCAATTAATTAATATCTCATCCAAGAGTAGTACCACTCAACCTCATTATCATGCCGGAATAAATTCCACCTGCAGGGTTTACATGATAATCCTTATGAGCTCCTCAAGGGGACATCATCAACCTATGACGGACACGGATTCCTTTTACAATCAACAGCACACCATAGAGACAGCACTACTTCCCAACTCATCGAGTTTGTTGATTTAATTACATGTAAATCTCACCCATTGATGAATCAAAGAAATACATACTGTCCTACGTGTCGAGGTTATTGTATAGGAATTAAGAGCACGAACTTCCATAATAACTGAGATCAAGTTCTCCTATAAGTCAGTATAAGTCGAACGATCTCAAACGGTCCTGCTCAATACACACAAGTGCACTAATGTGATTCTATAGCCAAGACAAGCTAATACCAAACCACACTACAACCATCCCGATAGAGAGTCCCCATCTATCTCGGTTGTGAGCATCTGTTTATACTTTACAAGAAAACCGATAATATGATCTTCCGCGTGTTGTCGCACAACATATTATCTACAGTATAAAGTAAGTGGACTATTGCATCGAACATATAAATAAATTATAAGATGCAATCATTTGATCATATGATTCTCACTTCAAATTAATTGTTATAACATTGTTAATACAAAAAGCTAGACTTTTAGTATACAATCCAACAATCTTCCACTTATACTAAAAGACTATGATGTCATGTCTTCTGCCATACATCTGATTTCCACTCCCACTACACGACCATCAAAAGCTCTCGCCTTAAGGTCCTTGTAAATGGATTTACTAGGTTATCATCCGATGCAATCTAGGTGACAACAACCTTCCCCTCATCATACGATTTCTCGTAACAGGTGGTACTCACGCTCCATGTGTTTAATTTCCTTATGGACTTGTGATTCCTTCAAGTTTGCAACTGCACCAATATCATCAATATAAATTGTGATAACCTTGGGCAAACTTAGAATCACACCAAAGTCCATCATGAAATTTCTAGAGTCATACAGATACTTTGGCTGCCTCATGGCTCCAATTTATCATCTTTCCATGATGGAATCCGGAGTCTGAAATATATTTGTATATAACACTCCTCCACACTATGACTCAACTTCTTAAAATTAAACACATAACCTTGGATTTACTGCCGTCCCTATCTGATTTGAAAAATCTGAATCTATGTAACCCATAAGAATCAGTGAATCTGTTCGGTAAGCCCACATATAGTTTCTAGTCCTTTTCAGGTACATAAGTATATGTCTTACCACAGTTCATCATTCTTGTTCTGGGTTACGTTGATACCCACTGTTCATGCCATCGGCAAAACAGATATTCAATCTCATGCATAGCATTTCTTAGATTAAACTTCCTCATTTGCCGAAGCATAAGGAACCGCTTTCATCTTCTTTATCTATTTTTGTGTCACAAGACACATTCACTTAGATAAATTCACATGCTAAACGAGTAAGGATCGTATCATTATATGAAACTTGAGATAAGCATAACATCCTTTCTTGTGATCCGTATTACCGTGATCAAAAGGATATTTTTGCTCTTCTTAAGTCCTTCATCTCATACCGCTTTATCAACCATACCCATACGCCTGACAATACTCTTTCATTGTCTCCAATGAGCAAGATACTATCTACGTATAGTACAAGAAATACCATCACGTTTCCATCACTCTTTTCAATACACAAGACCCATCTGATCATTGATTAGATCCATGTCACTGGATTACCTCATCAAAATGGATGTTTCATGATCTTGAAGCTTGCTTTAGTCCATGAATGGACACTTTTAAGCTTACTATCACAATGCTCTTAGCTCTTTGCAATGAATCACTCTGGTTGCTTCACATAGATGTTTCCCTTAAGACTTCTAATCAGGAAAGCTGTCTCGACATCTATTTGTTATTCCTCATATTTCATATGAGTAGCAACAAATAAAAGAGTCTGGATCAACTTAGGCATAGTTATCGGCGAACAGGTTTTCTCATAATCGAACCCTTTCTTTCTGAGTATACCTTTTCGCAACAAGCTTGCTTCCAAGGTTTTCACCTTATTCTATGATCCTCTTTTATTCTTGCATGCCCGCTTCCAATGGCTTTTACGCCATTTAGCTGTTCAACAAGCATCCAGACCTAATTTAAAATCCATCGATTCTATTTTAATATTCATTGCACTTTGCTAGGATTTGGCATTTCTAACTTGTAGTGTTTCGTCGTATCTGTGGGTCCATTTCATGTTTGCTAGGGACCAAGTCTCACGACTCTCCCAAAACATGTATCAAACAGGTTGTCGAACATCCCTCTCACTACGACAAGGCATTACATGCAATTGTGTATCAGATGTGACATGCATTGCAGTTTACCTTGTGGTATATCCTCTTGCACAATTGGTACTAATACTTTGTATTTTTCCCTCTCACTTCCTTTAGAACAATTTATACATGGGTTTATGATTTAATACATAGTCTTTTTCCAAAAATCTAGTATTTGTGTTAACAATCACCCTTCGATCTTTTGGACTAAATAAATCACCCTTCATTTTTCTAGGATATCCCACAAACAGACAAACATTCATACGAATTACTGTTTCTAGGCATACCCATAAAATGAATTTAGTAATTCCAAATAATTCATCATCCATCTAATCATTTCCATAAGAGTGCTACACCTTCTATCCGCTACACCATTCAGCTGGGGTATGCCCGGTGTAAACAATTTGAGATTTAATCTCAACCTCTGATTAATAGCTCCTAATTATCCGAAGGATTCTCGCCATACGATTAATCCGTAATGACTTGATATATTTTCCATGACGCTTCACTGTACCAGCCTTGCAATTCTTGAATTAATCAAAGAACTTAGACATGCAGTGCATCAAATAAATATATCAGTATCTAGAATAATCATCGATTGATGAATATTCATAACCACCTCTCGTCCGAATAATCTTAGGATTACTTAAATCAGAATGAACTAATTCCAGCATATATGTCTTTGGCTCTACTCCCCATTGTCTTGAAAAGCAATTAATCATTTTTACTTCCAAGTAAGACTCGCAAGTCTGATAGTTTTCACTTCAGATAAACCTTACGGTCCATCTGCTATCAACTTTTGAATCCTACTCAAGTAAAATGATCTAGTCTTAGACGCCAAATGCATGTTTAGTTCATCTCCGAAAGTTACTTTCTCTTACTAAGATCAGAAGATGCATTATTAATTACTATTTGTTGCATCTGTGGAATATACATGATTTAAGAGTATACAAATTGTCCATCAACGTACCATAACAGATTACAACTCTATCCTTCATTATAATGACCATGTCATTTAAATGAAATAGAGTATCCATCTATTAATGCATAGAAACCGAAATCAAATTCTTTCTATGAAAACGTACGTAAAGACAATTTCACAAAATCAAACGTCTACTCATATCATTAGATAAATAAACAACTCCCACTGCAACAGCCACTACTCTCGTAGTATTACCCATGTATAAAATAATCTTATCCTCACTTAGTAATAAACATTTAGTGATTCCGGTATCTACACAACGTATCAGTAGGTGCCATCACTAATCATGCTTCAACGACTAGCAAGTAAGATTCTATCCTTGTTCACTCCTTTTATGAAATTATATTTCCTTTATCACATGTTTTGTCAGAAGTTTCCCACCATATACAACCTCTTGTAATTCAGGAGAAACTTACTCAAAACATCTAGGCAATTATGAAGAATAAAATTGACTTAGGTTTCCCCTTCAACTTCTATTCCATGTAGTTCCAATTCATTCATCAAATTTAATCATGAACTACCGCCTTTTAAATTACTCAAGTATCCGAAGAGTTACATGAGACCATCATATTTCTATGAACCTCTCATCTCTTCACTAAAGACTTTAATAGGCATCATGAGACGTCCTTTGTGAGAGCACACATGTATTTTCTTAAGCAGTAAAATTCAAAACCCAGATTCTTTTCTAATCATCTAATTTGGACAAGTAAATATAATTTCTTTTAGTCTACCATAAGTGAAATAAAACTATTTGAAATTCAGAGAATCATAAAAAAATACACCGATCAAATCTTCGAATTTATCCATTTATATTGATTCCCTCAAAACAATATAAAATATAAATTCACCGACATCTCAAGCACCGTGAGTTTGCAAGCCACAATAGTGTGGACGTTTACAAACCTGAACATTTACAAGAGAAGGTTTTACCCATTAATTTCATTTGTCAACCTAACTTTATGACAAAATAATTAATAGTCGGTTCCTCTTTAGCCATGCAAATAAAAGCAGTGACTCCGATGGGGAGGATACTTATTATTTACACCTAAGTGTACACCATTATTTGACCCCAAGTCTATTGTGCGAGCTTATGTGCCTTACAGATGGAGAAGTACACACGCGCTCGGATAACTTCCTACAGTCATCAATTATAAGTCTGTACAGTGATCCGCACAGGAACTCATCCGATAGGGAGGAAGGTCTATGCCAACACGCAAGTATATGTGCATCACATTACAAGCATAATTTTAAAGAAGCCTGTTCCAGCAATATCCATGAATAAACTCATCCGATGGGGAGGAAGGCTCTAATGCCGACGCGCAAGTTTATTCACATTGCTAACAAACCAATAATGGAGGCCGCGGGAATTAATTACCAATTTCCTCTCCCACTTAGTTATTTAAAACCGAGGGTTTTTACAAGCATATAATATTCAAAAATTAAATACGTAACCTAGCATGCTCCTATTACGGCACATAAGGCAGTAAATCACAGAAAGCATGCATACATATATAACAATAATCAATTAATAAATCAATTATAACAGTTATATAACAGCGAATTCGATTGTTCACCACCAATCACGAATGCGGAAAACTGCGATGGAGATCGACCTCCCCGCAGCCTACTCCACCACTCCGGCACCCTGCCCGATCATATTGTGAAGACTCACGCGGAACCTGATGCAGACCAGTCGAACTTGATGCAGACCAATCGAACCTGATGCAAATTCGCTCGAACCTAGTGCAGAGTCAATCGAACCTAATACAGACCAATCGAACCTAATGTGAATCCACTCGAACCTGGTGCATCATCGATCGAACCTAATGCAGACCGATCGAACCTGATGTAAATCCGCTCGAACCTGGTGCATCATCGATCGAACCTGATGCAGACCGATCGAACCTGATGCAAATTTGCTCGAACCTGGTGCAGAGTCGATCGAACCTGATGCAGACCAATCGAACCTGATGTGAATCCGTTCGAACCTGATGCAGACAGCTCGAACCTGGTGCAGCATCGATCGAACCTTCATCCGCGCAGCCTCACACAGTGTTCCGCGCGCCACATGGCACGCCACCATGCACGCCATCCCAGCGTCCAGCAAGCCAACATGTGCGACTCCTCTCTAACGTGCAAGATTTACACATCACGCCCCGAGCTCCCAACAAGCACCAATGCCCATCAGGCCGCCCGATACTCAGCACGCTGCTCCGCACGCCAACGAGCAGCACACGCCCAGCAGTTGATCGCTCCTTGCCTGGTTGAAAACGCGCCCCAACCGTGCCATTCGCTTGATGCTGTGTACAATACCATGTGCCTTGACGAGCGCCCCTCGCTCGGACTGTCGCTCGTCCAAGGGCCTACTTGCAAGGAACCAAGTTCAGCCCAACGCGGAACACCAAACTGCACCAACTGTCATTTAGGGTTCGCAACTGTAGAAACCTGATAATCCAATCTTCACCATTCAAAATCTATTCCTATGAGTCCTGAATATGCTGTCCAAATTACAGGTCGATCCAACGGTTAGATTGTGAGAAACAGCTCTTTTCCCTCGACTGCGCAGAACAGAATCGCCCAAAAATCTACTTCTAATTTTGGCGTATTCCCGACAACACAAAGCTCCAAATATGATGTGCACCGTTCAGAATGTACATCCACAAAATCTGAACGTGCTGACTAAAATTCAGCTTGATCCAATGGTTGAAACTCCGGTTATTGCCTCTGCAATATCACTGCGCTGGTTTTTCTCTCAATTTCTTCCTTCCATGTGAAATTGACGAACAGTTTTCGTCGAATCCTCTCACACACAACCATCGACGAACAGATATGATATAGGGTATATTTCACATAGGGATATTCATGGTTTAGCAGTAAAACCAAAACCCTAAACATGTGATCCTAATTTATAAAAACTAACCACATAAACCCTAGCCTAACGTGTCACGCTTCACCACGAAATCGAAGCTCTGATACCAATTGTTGGTGCTTGGATCTTTTGGTTAATGTAACCCGTTAGGATACCATGCGTTTCTATCATAGCGGAAGCAATAAAACATAGAAATGATTACCGTTCACCAGGGTACGTAGAAGATGAAGGATTCTCGCTGGCAGACTATGCAGTCCCACGAGAATGGCCATAACTTCTTCTTCTGATGTTGGAATTGAATGATCTTTATGCTCAGACGATCTTCTCTTCAACGGCTTTCCGTCAATATATTGATCATCAAATTCTGAATAATGTACTATTTTATATGAATTTCACAAGGTGGCAGACAGCAGCAGCAAACTACCTTCTGATCTTCTGCCGTATGTCCCAAGTCCGATCTCGACGTCGTGTGGGCGACGATCTACGAGACCTCCTCAATCTGCTCTCAACCCTCATCACACGTGAATAATGAATTAGATCAGGGTTCCAGATAAGTTGAGGTGACTTATATACATGGGCTACAGTAGGGACCAGGAGGAGAAATTGGGTTGGGCCTCCATTGGGCTTAAGTATCCAAGCTTAGCCCAAAGCTTATACTTAAGTCCAATAATAATAATATATTCCACTAAAATATTATTACTGCACTGCCTTTCCAATCCCAAAATTACGTTTTGGGCTCCTTCTTATTATGAGCCCGTTAGTCTCCCCATGTTTAAGATATACAATGTCCATTAATTAATTTAAGTTACTGACAACTCAATTAATTAATATCTCATCCAAGAGTAGTACCACTCAACCTCATTATCATGCCGGAATAAATTCCACCTGCAGGGTTTACATGATAATCCTTATGAGCTCCTCAAGGGAACATCATCAACCTATGACGGACACGGATTCCTTTTATAATCAACAGCACACCATAGAGACAGCACTACTTCCCAACTCATCGAGTTTGTTGATTTAATTACATGTAAATCTCACCCATTGATGAATCAAAGAAATACATACTGTCCTACGTGTCGAGGTTATTGTATAGGGATTAAGAACACGAACTTCCATAATAACTGAGATCAAGTTCTCCTATAAGTCAGTATAAGTCGAACGATCTCAAACGGTCCTGCTCAATACACACAAGTGCACTAATGTGATTCTATAGCCAAGACAAGCTAATACCAAACCACACTACAACCATCCCGATAGAGAGTCCCCATCTATCTCGGTTGTGAGTATCTGTTTATACTTTACAAGAAAACCGATAATATGATCTTTCGCGTGTTGTCGCACAACATATTATCTACAGTATAAAGTAAGTGGACTATTGTATCGAACATATAAATAAATTATAAGATGCAATCATTTGATCATATGATTCTCATTTCAAATTAATTGTTATAACATTGTTCATACAAAAAGCTAGACTTTTAGTATACAATCCAACAACCCCCTGACCATCCACAAAATCACTTCCAACTGAACGTTCTTCATGACTATCTGCAGAGCTGAAGCCACGAGAGCGTTTTCCATTTGATTCTCCCCTACCAACCCCATCTCTTAGATTAATGCCGAGTTGATGCCCTCCATGCCAATTTCCCCTGCCTCTTGCATCCCCAAGAGAAGGTACCCCACAATCATCTATAGAATCAATGCCAAGTGAATGTTCTTCATGTCCATCTATGGAATTGAGGTCAAGTGAGCATTTACCACTCGAACCTCCTTTGCCATGCCGATCACTTGAAGTAATGCCAAGTTGACTTGCTCCATGGGATTTTCCCTTACCACTTGCATCCCATGACTAGAGCCAATTAGACGTCCACCATGATAATTTTTTTATCTACGGCCAAAAGAAAGTCCTTTGTTTCCATCTTCTCTGCTAAAAGATGTAGTGCTACGACAATAATGAAAATTATAATAAATTAGTTAAGTAATGATGAAGATTATGATTCAGAATACAACTTGCAATCAATAAATGGGCCACTATTTAAATGTACTTGTTAAAAACTTGTTATCACGTGGTATATGTAAATTTTTTTAACAATAATACAAGATTTAGTAAATAAATCACAAGTAATAAAAGAACAAGAATGCTCAATCTTTTCTTCCCGTGCATATGCTAAATCTACAGCAGAAAGTCACACCTTCCAGACTATGTAATTAACACACTACTAACAGAGTAAATAAATTTTCCCTACAACAAATCAAAGTATATAAAAGTGATTTGAAAGGTATGAACAATGAATAGCTAAACAAAGAAAATAAATATGATGAGCAATGGAAGTAATTATAAATACTTTATAACAAATTATTCATCAAATCAAATTACCCAAAAATCTAATCAAGAATCATAAACATAAATGAAGTACATCATGAAAAGGTTAAATAGATTTACTGTAATGACACTAGCAATTTTAAGAAGAAAAAGAAATACTACTCTTTGATTTCTCTTTCAATCGACGAAATGATGAAACTATGCCTCTGATCTTTTTCTTTGTTATATATTTCATGAATTTCAATTCGCGCGCTCCCTTTGCGATTAAGGAGAAGGGTTTTGTGGCTTGGTAGCAAATGGTGAACGTGCAGAGTGGGGTTTCTTTCAAGTTTTCTAAATTTTCCTTTGCCGCAATAATTTGTGCCTATATCAGTATGAATTGCGCATTCTTGGAATTTTCAACAACAAACCCTTTCCCGCCCTGCAACTCCGATGCACAGATGTTTGTCAATTTTTTTTAATCCTGAGAGTTTTTCATTGGAAACTTAATAAATCATTAAATTAATTGCAGATTATATTTGATCTCAAAACTCTAATTATTGAGTATTATTATTAATTACTAACAACTAAGAAAGTCTACTTGTTAACAAAATTAATGTGTGTATTTAGATAAAATTATTTTACGTAATTATTTAAGAAATTTATGTACTTATTTTAAAAAAAAAAACATATTTTTAATGGACAAAGTCTCTTGTGAGACGTTATTTATTTTAGATGGTTTGTAAGACGTGTGAAAGTATATATATATATATATATATATATATATATATATATATATATATATATATATATATATTTATTTATTTATTTGAATTTATGTAATTTATAAAAACTACTAATTAATTATATGTAATATATAAATGTATTTTTTTAACATAACGTAATTTTATATTTATAAATTAAATTTCATTGTGTATACGCTTATTTTTATAATATTAAATTTAATTCGGTATTTAAGATAAATAGAGTACTATATATTAACTTTCTATTATTAATTATATTAAATTATTATTTTATTTTAATAGATATCTAATTATTTTTAAAAAAATAAATATTATCTCTCTGTAAAACTCAATTACTATTTTTTAACAAAGATAGAGTATACTATAATTTATATTTTATTTTTAATTGAATAACATATGGATAAATAAAATATAAAATATTATTTAATATAATAAATTAAATATAATGAAATAATATTTATGGAGACGATCCTAATAAAAGTAAAATTGAAAGAAAAATTAAAATAAATCACAAAATTTTGAAATAAATTTCATACATTAATCCTAAAGATTAAATTAAAAGAATATTTATAAAGACAATCCTAATGGAAATATAATTGAATGAAAATTAAAATAAAATATAAAATTTAAAAAATAAATTTCACACATTAATTCAAAAAATTAAATAAAAAATATATTTGACATGTGCTTTGAATCTCTAATTCTAAAATTTCTAAAATTAATTCTAGATTGTCCAAATTCATCACTCCAAAGGCGATTTTTTTTAATGATTGAAGCTGCAAATAAGATCAAATAAAAATAAGGACAATAAGGTTTAAAAAATTATAATAATATATTTTATAAAATATAAAGAAAACAATAAAAAATGAACCCCATAAATTATATTATAAGATAAATGAATAAAAAAAAGAATGATACCACAAAGGAGATTGATTGAATATGAAAATAAGATCAACTAAAAATATAAAAGATAAAATAAAATAAAGTATAAAAATAGAGTTTATAAAAATATAAAGAAAACATTTTGAAATTAATTATGGATTATCCAAATTCATCACTCTAAACATTGATGACTTTTTTTTAACGATTTAAATTACAAATAAGATTAAATAAAAATAAAATCAATAAAATTAATTTTTTTTATAAAAACAGAGTTTATAGAATATGAAGAATATACAAAAGAAACCAAGAAAAAATAAACATAAATCATAAGATAAAAAAAATAAAAAAGAAGAATGATACCTCAAATAGAAAGATTGAACCTGAAAATAAGATAAAATAAAAATATATAAGATAAAATAAATTAAAGTATATAAATCAGGTTTATAGAATTATCAAGAAAATACAAAAATCGAAGAGAAACAAAGATAAGATTTTAAAAACAAAAAAAGATACTTCAAATGAGAATGATTGAACATGCCCGTAAGTATGAGAATGATTGAATATGAAAATAATATAAAATAAAGTATAAAAGATAAAATAAATTGAAGTATAGAAATAGGGTTTATATAATTATAAATAAAATAAATAGAATAGAATAGAAAAAATAACAAAAAATAAAAAAGAAGAATGATATCTGAGAAAATGAACTTGCAAGATCTAATAAAAGTAAATATAAAAGATAAAACAAATTAAAATATATTAGAAATAGTACGGAAGTGTTTATAAAACAAATTAAAATATATTAGAAATAGTACGAAAGTGTAATAGAGAATAAAAAGAGAAGCACCACTAAAAAAAAGTAATGATTTGATTAGGTAAAGTATTGATTTTATTAGGTAATGAAAAGATTTATATAGAATGATTTGAAAGAATGAACAATCGTTATTAAAAGCAATCAATGACGTATGAAAAAAATATGGAAAATTATCAAAGATTGCATTGAAAGATTTGTATAAAAGATAAAATAAATTAAAGTATAGAAATAGAGTTTATACAATGATAAATAAAATAAATAAATAGAAGAGAAAAAAAATAACAAAAAATAAAAAAGAAGAATGATACTGAGAGAATG
Source organism: Pogostemon cablin (assembly GCA_023678885.1). NCBI lineage: Eukaryota > Viridiplantae > Streptophyta > Magnoliopsida > Lamiales > Lamiaceae > Pogostemon > Pogostemon cablin. The sequence continues at coordinate 6,227,050 of CM042951.1, read as the reverse complement.
AACCTATATGATCAAATAAAAATAAATATACAAGATAACACAAATTATATTATATATAGATTAAATTTAAATATATTACTTGGTATATTGATTTAAAATTAGTGTATTGATTGACAATTAGTAGAATATATGTCAATAATATTTTTACATGAGTGTGTCTCTTGTGCGCCCGGACACACGGATTTAGATATGTGCCCCTTTGTAATTTCCGTGCCCCTTTACAATTTAAACTCTCTAGCAATACATATGTTTAAATAGAATAGGGAGGGGAAGGGTTGTGTTCACATGGGGACTTTATATTCACCAAATTTATATTTTTAATTTAAAAATAAATAAATGAATATACGCCAATAACATTTTTTATATTTACTAAATTTTATATTTTTAATTTAAAAAAAATAAATAAATTTTCCGATATTAACAAAATTTATATTTTAAAATAAAAAGTAAAATTTAAATAATAAAATCTATTATTAGTATAATTAAATTTTATGATTGAAATCAAAAGCATTAATTAATAGACGGTTAAGATTAAAATTGAATTATTTCTAAAGAGAGTAAAATTGAAAAAAAAATTGAAAATAAAAGTAGAAGTTTATATTTGCTTTTATATATGTATAGATGATGGATTATGGATTAAAGTATGATTTTAGCGTATTATAATATGATTTATTATTGACATACTTTAACTACAAATAAGTATACTTTATCTATATAATAAGCATACTTTAGTGATGGGTCGACCCATCTCATATCCGTCTCACAAATAACTCGTCTCATAAGAGAGTTTCTCTTGTTAATGTTGACTGAATTGTTTATCTGTATTTTAAAATAATATTATTTAAATAGATAAAATTTCTTGTGAAACATTCGGTTTGTGAGACGTTTTAAATTATGCATATTATATAGATAAAGTATACTTAATGGTTGTTAAAGTATGTTTTTTAATGTATGACGGATGATAAATTAAAGTATGTTTTTTATGTTATAATATGATTCATTATTGACATACTTTAACTATAATTAAACATATTTTACCTATATAATAAATATACTTTAGTAATAGGTCAACTCGTCTCACAATCCGTCTCATAAAAATCTATCTCACAAGAGAGACTCATTTAAATATTTAAATATGAAAAGTTCATTTATTATTATTATAAAGAATAAATTATTTATCTGGTAGAATAAAGTAAATTTTCAAAATTCAAAAGAGTACAACAAATAATTGAAATATTTTTTATATTATAATATGATTTATTATTGACACACTTTAACTATAATTAAACATATTTTACCTATATAATAAGTATACTTTAATGATAGGTTGTCTCCTCTCACAACCTGTCTCACAAAAATCTATATTACAAGAGATAGTCACATTTAAATATTTAAATATGCAAAGTTCATTTATTATTATTATAAATAGTAAATTATTTATTTGGTAGAATAAAGTAAATTTTCAAAATTCAAAAGAGTACAATAAATAATTGAAATGTTTTTTATATTAATAAATATATTAGAGCATCTTTAGGTTTTTAAATGAAAGACAAAATCTCTTATGAGACGTGTTAAATTATAATTATTATATAAGTAAAGTAAGTCTATTAATAGTTTAAGTGTAATTTCTAAAGAATGATGTATGATGCATTGAAGTAATATAATAAATTAATTTTTATAGTAATTTTGTCTTGTTAAATTTGATAAGCCATAACAAATCTTTAAAATTTAATGTATTTAATACTTTCAACCCTCTTTAAAAAATTTTAATTGACTATTTGTTTCTTCAAATTTATAATAGAGTAAATTAGAAAGGAAAAGAAAAGAGGGGAATGCAAATATAATATTCCCTCCGTCCGCCACAAATGTATATATTTACTTTTTGCACGTGGATTAAGGAGTATTATTATTTAATATTATGTAGTAGATAGTTATATTAGTTGAGTGTGTGGGTCTCATATATTAAATGCATTAATGATGTGTGTGGGTCCCATGTATTTAAAAAAGAAAATGTATACATTTTCAACGGATGGAGGGAGTAACAAACAAACATTGAAAAAAAAATTCAAATGAAATATAAAGAGGGTGCTGGAGGGAAATGTCTCTCTAAATTTTAAATTATCTTTGTTTCACGTATAAAGCTATACAAATTATAAAGGAACTCTTACAAGATAATCTATGATAAATTTGTTTAAAATTTGAAAAATACTAAACATATTAGGAAACAATCATTAGAGATTATATGTTAGTGTTTGATTAGGTGTATAATGTTGCGAGTTATTATATATTATTTAAAATATCTTATTACTATTCTTTTCGTAAGAGTTCATATACCATGATGCTACTTTTAATCAAATAAAGATTATAATATTATAAGTAAAATTATAAAGGAACTTTTAATCAATTAAAAAATTATAATATTATAAGTAATCGTAATATATAAAAAAAGATTTATTTACAATTTGAAAAATACTAACATACTAGGAAAACAATCATTAGAGATTATATGTTGGTGTTTGTTTAGGTGTATAATGTTGCGACGTGTTATATAATATTTAAAATATCTTATTGTTATTCTTTTAGTAAGAGTTCATATATCATGATTCTACTTTGCTATATGTTTGAGTATCATTGTTATGGAAATCAAGCTCAATACCGAGTTTAAACTTGTTTAGAAAAAAAATACTAGGTACGAACTCAAGTGGTAGCAAATTGGTAACGCTCTGATCATTTACAACCTTATCTACCATTCAATTAGCTAAATAATGAATGTTCTGTTCATTTACACCCCTATCTACCATTGAATTAATGACCATATAAAATGAATATGTTAGCCAATAAACATTAAATTGACCAAAATAGTGAAAATGTCATCGTTTTAAATGCAATAAACATTCTAAACATTGTAAATATGGAGTATTTAAGAATATAATTGTATAAAATACAATACATCCAAAACTATAAACAACATGAATTCATATAAAAAGCATCTCATATGTAAGAACTAATGCTATGTTCTGTCTAGGTACAAATAACCAAAAAAATTACTCTGAACAATATAGCAATTAGTCACTATAAAATTACAATGAAAAGGCATTATGACATACAAGAAACTAGAATAACTAATAAGAAAGCATTATGACTTGCAAGAAACTAGAATAAATAGCAGAAAGCAATCTTTATATTCCTAAGCCTTTGTAGAGGTGAGACAAAGGCAGTCTCCCCCAAGAATCAACACGTACTTGAAATAATGCAGCATCATAACCCAGCAACACCACAACTACTTCTATAATTAAGTAGGAGACTCACAAAAATCCAATTGCATCCTCCTAACATACTTCCACAACAGATGCAGAAGAACAATAATCTTTTATCTCCAAAGCCAAATGTTACTGGTTGTAATGGATCAAGCCACTCATAGATACCACCCAAATAAAACGGCTAGGATAGTTCAAAGTGATGGTCTCCTACCTATTGCACAAACAAACTAGCAAAATTAATCCCACCATATAAATGTATCAGCAAGCATCATTAGTTAAAAACAGCAAAATACCAGCAATCTTAACACACCTGTTGTGCAAATAACAAGCATCCATGACCCAAATAAGATATTAAAGGAAACTATATCCAACAATAGCAGCTTTTAAGCAAAAACAACAATAACGAGCTATAAATAGCACCAGCAAACAGCAAGAACGTACAATACAACATGCTCAACCAAGACCACCCAGAGCTCGTCAAGTATCAAAACAGAAAATAAAATCCAACAACTATAAACATTGATAATTGTGTACATGACTGAGTTCAAAGTGATTGAGAAATACAATAAACATAAATCTAAAATGCCAACATCAAAAAGAAAAATCACTAGTCCCTCAACAATCATCACCAAACTATTGAGAAATTTAAAGGATAAAATGATAAAAATCATCTCAATCACTATCATCATCCTAGTCTTCTTCATACACCTCTTGATCCTCTTCAGTTGAACCCAAATTTTCTTCTCCTGATTCAATTAGTGTCTCAACTTCTTGCTCAATGTCTTCATCTGATTCAAGTAATGTCTCATTTTCTTGCTCAATGTTATCATTCTCCAGCTCCATAGAGGGGTCAGATGGATCATTTAAGGGAACAACACAATTCAAACATCTTCCTCAAATTGAGGCTTTTTCATTACCTTTTACAACAGCTATATTTTCTCTTTGTCTATAAATAGATTGTAGTTCACACTTTGTAAAACAACACAATTCAAACAAGATCAATGAAATCTTCTATCATACATTTCAATATCAATTTCAACATGGTATCAGAGCAGGATTAATCCTGTCTCTTAACCTTTCAAATCTGTTCAAACAGAACACATACACCTCTAAGGTGTCCTGATTAAAAGAGAGGTTCAACCTCTCCTCTGTCATCAATCTATCAAGTCTACTTACAGACTACAATTCTAATAAGAGGTTTAATTAAACCTCTTCTGTTCAAGCATTCAATCAAAACACCATTAAAAGGTGTTCAATTCAAAAGAGGTTCAACCTCCTCCTCATTGCATAAAACACCATTAAGGTGTCTCAAAAGAGGTTCAACCTCTTCATTATTCAATCAAAGTCTGTTCACAAGCTTCAATTACACCCTTGAAGGTGTACTGTTCTAAGGAAGGTTAGAATCCTTCTCTGAATAGGAGAGAGCACTCCCAAAATTCACCTGCCCTGAAGACAATCTGCTCGGTGGAAACGAGGTTGAGAGGTGTCGCCGGAAACGCGACGAGAGCCGTCGCGGACAGTCGCCATCAGTTGGGGAGAAAGCGCAACCGCCGCTGCCCAAACGCGAGCTCCGCCGTATCTGTTTCCATTTCTATCTATCTCCATTCAAATCTGCTCCAACGCCGAGCCGCTGCTGAAATCTCTAGCTCCGCTGTCACCCATCACGCTGATTGGACTCCACTCGCCTCGCCTCGCCGCCGGAAGCAAGGAGATCGGACCGCCGACGCTACAAATAGCTCAGCCGCCCGTGGGAGAAGGCCACCGCTGCTGCCCGTTCTGAACACCATCAGTGACGAGGAACGCGCCGCTGGAAGCGCGACCTCCCAGCCACCGTCTCTGCTTGTCGTTGTCACCGGTTGTCGTAGCTGTTACTCACGGAGGTCAGCCCTTGCCAAAGAATGCCGCACGTCCACCGATCATCGCTGTCACTCGAAGCACGCCGGGAACGCGACGCTGCTGGTTCGTCGCTGCCGAAGGATTCCCGATCATATCGGTTCTGCGGCGGAGAAAAATTTAGGGCACAAAGATTGTGTTCCCAATCAAGTCATGGATCAGCTTTAAAGAAAAATGGAAATGGGTCTCAATTATCTGCAGCCCAGTTAGCCCATTTAAGCCCAGATCAATTCTCCACACTTGTGGCCCAAGTTGCTCAAGCCCTGCAGGCCCAAACTCAAATCCAATCCACTAATACAGTGGGTGCAGGTCCATTTCCTTCTAATACTTCATTGGGCTCAAATATTTTAAAATCTAATTTTGATAAAAAGCCCACTCATTTTTCCAATTTTCAAAACCCAAAATTTTTTAACACAAAATCATTTAATTGCTCTAGCATGTTTTCATCAAATAATAATATTAATTTTTCTAACCATTGGGTAGTTGACTCCGGAGCAACCGATCATATGACCGAAAATCGTTCTATGTTTCTAGAAAACTCCCTAATTTTAGATAATTCTCAAAATGTTAAAGTAGCTAATAACACTGCCGTTCCAATTCGTGGAAAAGGATCAAGTTATCTTTTTTCTAAAAAGATCGACAATATCCTTTATGTACCATCTTTTACTTTGAATTTGCTATCCGTTAGTAAGATCACCACGGAATTAAATTGTCAAGTTATATTTACTGACATTGATGTTGTATTTCAGGAAAGATTGACGGGACGAACGATTGGTAAAGGAGTTCGTATCAATAATTTATACCTAATTAATTTCCCTAGTATTGCTTTAAATGTTTTTGATATGTCCCTTTGGCATAAACGTCTTGGACATCCGTCCAATTCAGTTTTCAACAAAATATTTCCTAATTCGTCATATCATGATAAGTGTGATATTTGTTCCTTATCTAAACACACACGTCTCCCTTACACAAATTCCTCTTCGAATTCAAAATCTATTTTTGATTTGATCCACTCGGATGTTTGGGGTCCCACTCCAACTACATCTTATAATGGTTTTAGATATTATGTTAGTTTTATAGATGATTTTTCGAAGCTTACTTGGATATTTTTCCTTAAAAACAAAAGCGAAGTTTTCGCAAAATTTCAAGATTTTTCTGCCTACGTCAAAAATCAGTTCAACAAGTCCATCAAAATTCTTCGAACGGATAATGGAACTGAATTTATAAACTTAAATTTTCAAAATTTTACAAAAAATAATGGAATTATTCATCAAACCTCGTGTCCCTACACACCTGCTCAAAATGGGGTTGCAGAGCGGAAAAATCGTCATCTCCTCGAAGTTACTCGTTCTCTTCTTTTCCAAAATAATGTTCCAAAACATTTTTGGTCAGATGCTCTTCTAACTGCCAATTACCTCATTAATCGTCGACCTTCCCCTAATCTCAATAACCTTAGTCCCCACAAAATTCTTTTTAACGAGGATGTAGGTCTTGATCATTTACGCACTTTTGGATGTACGTGTTTTGTTCACGTTAACCGAACTGATAAACTTAGTCCTTCTTCGGTTAAAGCTATTTTTCTTGGCTACTCGGTATCTCAAAAAGGGTACAAGTGTTATGATCCTATTACTAAAAAGCAATATATTTCAAGAGATGTTACCTTCAATGAAAATGATCCTTATTACTCTATTGACAACTCCTCCTTTGATACTAACGACTTTGTTTTTCCTATTTTAGCTCCTACTCCTTCTCAGGATCATCATAATGATTTGATCAATACGATTCCTCTCGAGGATGATGAAAATATAGTCGAAGAAAATGCTCCGATAGGGGGAGATCAAAATATTCCGACATGGGGAGATCACGTTCCAGTCGAAGAAAATGCTCCGATAGGGGGAGATCAAAATATTCCGACATGGGGAGATCACGTTCCAGTCGAAGAAAATGCTCCGATAGGGGGAGATCAAAACCAGAACCCAACTCGCGCTAACTCACCTCGGAGATCTCTTCGACAAACTCGACAGCCTACTAAACTGAAAGATTACCTCACATATTCGGTATCGTATCCTATCCAAAACTTTCTTTCTTATTCCCACATTTCCAAATCGCATCATGCCTTTTTAAACTGCATAAATCAAATTGAACCTAAAAACTTCAAAGAAGCTAATCTTCATCCTACTTGGCGTAAAGCGATGGAAGAAGAGTTAAATGCTCTTGAGAAAAACAATACTTGGTCTCTTGTTCATCTCCCTAAAGGAAAAAAGGCAGTCGGGTGCAAATGGGTCTACAAAGTTAAATATGATAGTTTGGGAAAAATCGAAAGATATAAGGCCCGACTTGTTGCTAAAGGCTTCACTCAAACTTATGGAATTGATTATGAAGAAACTTTCGCACCCGTCGCTAAAATGAGCACGGTAAGAATTCTTCTCTCTATAGGCACTAATAAAAATTGGTCTTTTCATCAAATGGATGTTAAAAATGCCTTTTTACAAGGAGATTTAGAAGAAGAAGTGTACATGACTCTTCCTCAAGGTCTTAAAAATCCAGATTCTACCCTTGTTTGCAAACTTCACAAATCCATTTATGGTCTAAAACAATCTCCCAGAGCTTGGTACTCTAAACTTAGTCATGCATTACTCTCTCAGAACTTTCGAAAAAGTTCAGCTGATTCTTCGCTATTTACTCGCATCTCCTCAAATTCTTCAATTATTGTTTTAGTTTATGTCGATGATATTATTATTACAGGTGACAAGGAAACAGAAATTCAAGATATTAAGAACTTTCTCAAACAAACTTTTGATATCAAAGATCTTGGTATTCTTAAATATTTTCTTGGAATTGAAATAGCTCACTCCACAAAAGGATTATTCCTCTCTCAAAGAAAATATACCCTTGATCTTCTTCAAGAAACAGGAAAACTCGGTGTTAAGCCCGCTAGCACTCCTATGGAAACCAGTGCTAAACTTAACTCAGAAGACGGATCTCCTCTTCAAGATGTGGGCATGTACCAAAGACTCGTAGGAAAACTTATTTACTTAACAGTTACTCGTCCTGACATTGCTTTTCCTGTGAGTGTTGTTAGTCAATTTATGCAGGCACCTCGGACCACTCACCTAGCTGCTATTGATCGGATCCTCCAATATCTAAAATCAACTCCGGGACAAGGAATTTGGATAAAAAATAACAACGATGTAAGTATTCAAGGTTATACAGACGCTGATTGGGCAGGAAGTTTTGACCGACGATCTACTACGGGATTTTGCACTATGGTTGGAGGGAATCTAGTAACTTGGAAAAGTAAAAAGCAAAACGTAGTGGCTCGATCAAGTGCCGAAGCAGAATACCGGGCAATGGCATCAACTGCTAGTGAACTTACGTGGATAAAGCAACTACTTGAGGATATGAACATTCAAACCAAAGGAGTAATTCAAATGCATTGTGATAACAACGCTGCTCGCCACATAGCCTCAAACCCGGTGTTCCACGAGCGAACAAAACATATTGAGGTGGATTGTCATTTCGTTCGAGACAAAGTTCAAAGTGGGATGATTCAAACACCTTATATTGGGAGCAAGGATCAACTTGCAGACATATTCACTAAAGCCTTGGACAAATCAAGACATAATTTCATTCTTGACAAGTTAGGAGTGATCAACCCGTTCACCCCTACACTTGAGGGGGAGTGTTGAAGAGTGAAACATCTTCCTCAAATTGAGGCTTTTTCATTACCTTTTACAACAGCTATATTTTCTCTTTGTCTATAAATAGATTGTAGTTCACACTTTGTAAAACAACACAATTCAAACAAGATCAATGAAATCTTCTATCATACATTTCAATATCAATTTCAACAATCACTAGTCCCTCAACAATCATCACCAAACTATTGAGAAATTTAAAGGATAAAATGATAAAAATCATCTCAATCACTATCATCATCCTAGTCTTCTTCATACACCTCTTGATCCTCTTCAGTTGAACCCAAATTTTCTTCTCCTGATTCAATTAGTGTCTCAACTTCTTGCTCAATGTCTTCATCTGATTCAAGTAATGTCTCATTTTCTTGCTCAATGTTATCATTCTCCAGCTCCATAGAGGGGTCAGATGGATCATTTAAGGGAACGTCTTCATCAATCTAGACATGATCATGCAAATGGATATCAACTTCATCCTCTTGAAATGGTGGTTGATCATTATCTTCAGTAGTTTCTGCAACATCCATACCCTAGCTTTTATTTTTATCACAGCCTACCAATCACTCTTTTCACGCCATATAGTAGGACAATTACAATAATACACCTAACTTGTCTGTACAGCTAACACAAAAGGTTTATATCTATTTAACTTTCGCTGATGGTTCACCTCTACAAGCTTATACTCTTTATGGACCTTTGTTCCTATGTTAGGGGTAGGATCAAACCAGTCACACTTGAATAAAATAGTCCTTTTGATTGGTAAGGCTGGATTATCTAACTCAATAACTTCTAACAGACTACCATAATAGTCACTCTCACTAGAGCTTAAATAAGAGCCTCTAATACAAACCCCATTGTTCGAAGTAGCTTTTTTCGAACCATGTTGTAAAGTATGAAATCGATAACCATTTACATAATAGCCGTGTAATGATCTAACACTCCGTAATGGCCCTTTTGCGAGATCCTTTAACATATTATCGACCTCATTTGAAGGAGCATGGACCTGTACATTTAAAAGAAAAAGAGAGAGAGAAAGAGAGATAGTGAATAGAAATTCTTTTTATACTCACATAAGTATTGAACCAGTCTGGAAATTCATTTTCTAACTTCTTGTCAACTTCCATGTCATTTATGGTTGGATGAGATTGCTTCAAAGAGTCTTTGTAAATTCTTTACAAAAGGGATATGGGAGAGAAGGAAAATATAAAATAATAAAAAGACGAAGACAAAGTGGAACTATTAATTGTAAGTCGAATTACATTAACATATGACCATAAAAAATCATATAAATTTGGCGCAAACCTGATATATGGTTCCACTTCTGAGCAATTTAACAAAATATAACTTCAAGCAGCTTTATATTCTTCATTAGTCGTGTATCTTGATTTAGCTTTTCCGAATGGTTGTCCTGGATACTTGAATATTGATAGATTATCCTTCATTCTCTACACCATCATCTTGGACACGAGTGTCATCATTGCGTGGCACTTTTCCATATCTTGTGCTCACGTGGTCTTCAAAATAGTAAGAACAAAATGCTGCTGCTTCTTCAACTAAATATGCATTGCAAATTGAACCTTCTACCATAGCTTTGTTATTAATATTGTTCTTCAACTTCCGCAGGTACCTACAACAAATATAAGAGATTAATATTCTTTTATTTATTTTGCATAACATATAAATTGAGATATGCACTATATAATTACCTTACAAATGGATACATCCATCAGTATTGTACAAGACCTACTATTTTCGCTTCATAAGCCAAATGAACCGGAAGATGCTCCATGGAGTTAAAGAAATTTGGAGGAAATATTCACTCCAGCTTGCACAAAATTACAGGAATTTCTTTATCCAATAGAGACATGTCTTCATCTCTCATAGTAGTTCTGCCATCTCTTTGAAGAAGAGGCTCAATTTTGTAAGTGCCTTCCAAACATTTGAGGGGAGTAGTTTACTGAATGCAATAGGCAATAATCTTTGCATAAACACATGAGAGTCGTGACTTTTCATGCCATAAAGTTTATGTTTCTTCATGTCTAAGCATCTTGCCATATTTGAAGCATATCCATAAGGAAACTTTAGGCCTTTCACCCATTCACATAAAGCTTTTTTTCTCTTCTTATCCAAAGTGTAGCATGCTTTTGAATATTTTCCAGAAGATTTATCCAAATCCAAATCAGGACGCCGACAGTATTCGTTCAACTCTTCTCTAGATTTGTCAGTATCTTTTGTTTTTCCCACTACATCTATAATTGTGTTAAATATGTTGTCAAATATATTTTTTTCAATATGCATTACATCTAAGGTGTGTCTAATCATGTTTGTGCTCCAATAAGGCAACTCCCAAAATATGCTCATTCTATTCCACCCACATTTTTTGCATATCACTTTATTTATCTCATTGGCCTCAAGCTCTGTAACTTTCTTCAATCCTAACCTTTTAATTTCTTCTAGTATTGTAATTCCAGACTTAGGTGGCGATGCAAATTTGGTAAAAACCTTGTTTTTTAAAAAGGTTATTTTATTCTTTCGAAGGACATGTTCAAGTGGTAAAAACTTGCGAGTATTGCCAAACCATGACTGTTTTCTACTTCTTGAAAGTGTAAAAGCATCCGAGTCCTCCATGCAATATGGGCAAGCTAATCGACCAGCAGTACTCCATCCCAACAACATTGAATATGCGGGGAAATCACTTACTGTCCACATAAGAGCAGCTCTTAGTTGAAAGTTTTGCTTCTTAAAAATGCCATATGCCTCGACACCAACCAACCACAACTGTTTAAGTTCCTCAATAAGAGGCTGCAAGAATACATCCAATTTATCTTTAGGGTTCTTTGGTCCAGGAACTAATACTGTTAAAAATATGTATTCTTCCTTCATACACAACCATGGGGGCAAATTGTATGGTGTTGTTATTACTGGCCATGAAGAATATTGTGATCCTGATTGACCAAATGGTTGAAACCTATCTGTACAGAGTCCTAATCGTACATTATGAATTTTACTTACAAAAACTTGATGTGTTTGATTAAAAAGCTTCCATGCAGGAGAATCAGAGCAATGAATCATATAACCCTCCTTAGTCTTATGCTCTGCATGCCACCTCATTTCCTCAGCTGTGGCATTAGAAGCATACAATCTTCTTAGCCTTTCAACTAAAGGGAAATAATACATTTTCTTATATGGAATACTAGTTTTTCTTCTTATACTTGGCATTCTTTCTGATAACGAGGATGTCCACAAAACTTGCAGCTATTTAGCTCATTATCTTCACGCCAATATATCATGCAACAGTTTTTGCAACAATCTATCTTTTCCACGGGTAGACCCAGACCTCGTAGAAACTACTTGGTGCCATAGAAGTTATCAGGAGCCACGTTACTATCTGGAAGAATTTCTTTCATATATTTGGCCATTTGATCAAAAACAAATTCAGTCATATGGTTCTGTGACTTCATGGTCAAAAGTCGTACAACATAGGATAATAATGTATGCTTACTACCTGGCCACAACTCTATATTCGTACTCGGCCTTGTTATATTCATACTCGGCCTCGTTATTAGTTGCTTGGAAACCGAACCTGACCACAGTTGAGAAAGTTTCTCCTGGGGTTTGGATGATGATCCCAGCTCCAGATGTCGATGCTGTAGCCGATCCATCTACATGCATTGTCCATGGCTTTCTCTTTTCTTCATTGGTTGGCATGGGGAAGGTTAGTTCCACTATGAAATCTGCCATGACTTGGCCTTTGTCTGCATTCCTCGGTAGATATACGATATTGAATTGTCCCAGCTCTACAGACCACTTGAGCAGTCTCCCGGCTGCATCTGGTCTTTGAAGTACTTTGCCTCAAAGGGAACTTCGTCAATACTTCGTTGGTATGCTCTATGAAGTAAGGCCTCAATTTTCTCAAGGTCATGACAAGAGCGTATGCCACTTTCTCAATCACTGGGTATCTGAGCTCTACATCTCTCAGGGACTGGCTCTTAAAGTATACTGGTGTTTTATTCTTTTTTTCTATTTTGACCAGTACTGAACTGATCGCCGTTTTCAAAACTGCAAAGTATAGCTATATCGTTTCACCCGAAGATGGTTTAGAGAGAATCTTAGGATCTGACAGTTTCTTCTTGATCTCGGCAAATGCCTTTCCGCACTCTTTGGTCCATTCAAACTTGGCCTTTTTTATGACTTCAAAAAATTATTTGCATTTGTCCGATGCTTTTGACATGAACCTATTCAAGGCTGCCAATCTTCCAGTCAGATTCTGGACTTCCTTCATGTGTCTTGGTGGTTCCATCTTTATTATCGCTTCCACTTTATCTGGTTCATTTTGATTCCCCTCGAGCTAACCAGGTACCTGAGAAAGCTCCCTTTGCTTACTCCGAAGATACATTTCTTTGGGTTCAGCTTTATTCCATACTGTCGGAGTATCTCAAATACTCGGCTCAGGTGATCGAAATGATCCATTCTTTTTATACTTTTTACCACCGTATCATCTACATATACTTCGACTATCTTTCCAGTTTTCCTTTCAAATATTTTATTCACCAGCCTCTGGTAGGTTGCCCCTGCATTTCTCAAACCGAAAGGCATATTGTTCCATTCGTAAACTCCACTTCCTGCAAAAAAAGTTGTGTTTGCCTTGTCTTCCAGGTGCATTGAAATCTGGTGATATCCCGATAATGCGTTCATAAAACTTATGATTTCGTGCTCCGTCGTAGCATCCAACATCTGATCAATCGATTGGAGAGGATAACTATCTTTGGGGTATGCCTTGTTCAGATCTGTGAAGTCTATGCATAATCTCTACGATCCCTCCTTCTTTTTAACCATGACTGGATTATGTACCCTTATACGGCATTTGCTTTCACTGATCCTCCCACTTGCCAATAGTTTGTGGACCTCCGATTCCATGGACGCATTCTTTTCTGAGTTGAACATTCTTTTCTTTTGATGGAAAGGTGGGATATTGGGATCAATATTCAACCGGTGACAAGCGTGCTTGGGATGCATTCCAGGTGTTTAATTCAGGTTCCAAGCAAAAATGTCCAAGTTTTCCTTTAATAGTTGGACTAATTTTGCCTTGAATTCTTTCTCCCATTCGATTCCGATCTTTACCTTGATCTCGGCATTTTCTGAGTCCAATTGAACTACCTTTGTTTTTCTCGCCGCTGAGGCTCCTTCTTGTATTTTCAACCTCGGGTCCTCGTCGGGTGTCATAGGTTTCACTCTCGGCTCCTTCACCACATTCCCTCCTCATTCTATCTCTCAATCTATCGGATCAGGCTGGATTCTGGCCATTTTCAAAAGTTCGTTCTCTCCTTGCTCTCCCTCTTGTTCCCTGTCATCAACTTCCATAACCATACCCGGTTCCTTCTCTCCTTGTTCTCCTTCTTGTCGCATATCGATTTCCATTGATATTACAACTTCCTCTTTGCCTCCTTTGATGTCCTCAAAAGCCAACATCTCATAGTCCTCGTCATGGTAGTTTAGACCTTCCACTTTTTCCACAAACAAACATTCCCTCACCTTCCTTTGGTTTCTTATCACTGTTGCTACCCTTCCATCCGCTGTGACGAATTGAGGCATTGATGAAAAGTGGATGGAATGGCTCCAAACGCATGTATCAATGGGCTTCCCAAAATACAGTTATATGTGGAGGTTTGGTCTACCACCTTAAAGGTCAGTTGTTTCTGCATTCGCATCTTTCCATCTGATCCTTTTAGCTGTACAGAAAGATCTACCTCCATTGTTAGCCTAGTTAATGAGTTGCCGAAACCCTTAATCTCATCACCACAAGGCCTCACATTGTGGTGACTTTCTCACCCCAGATTTTCAAACACACTCTTAAAAATTATGTTTGCGTAGGCACTAGTGTCCACCAGACATCTATGTACTTTCACTCCAGATAACAGGTGAAATAACCAAGGGGTCTGAGTATGGAATACTTACCCCATAGAAGTCCATTTTTGTGAAGACGATATCAGCTTCCGCTATTTCTTTTGTTTCTGATGCCAACGACCAAACTTGAGGGATTTGCTGGCTCAAGTCCCTTAGCTCCACTTTTCTTCTCCTTTTCGAGGCTGTGGTGAGTGTCTGCAAGGTTTCGACGTAGGGGATCTCCTCGGTGGGTTCCATCATATGTATTTCTCCTGGTCTATCACCTCTCGGGCCTTGTCCTCCAATTCTCGCAGCGTGCCTGGAGGCGGAGGGGTAGAGGTATTGCTCCTCCATTCCTTCCTCTGTCTGGGGACCTCTATTTACCTGGATAAGGGAAAAGATTGGGGTCTCTCCGATACACCCTCAGTCTCGGCATCTGCAGCATTCCTCTCAGCTTTCCTTTTTTGAACAACTTCCACAGTTCCGTGATCAGATCTCGGCACTGATCGGTATAATGACCATGCGGTAAGTGATACATGTAGTACCTGTTGATCTTTCACATAGTAAAAGACTATAGCTACATTCAAATTGGTGCCCGATTTCAGTTCCTCATACATCTACTGCACTTTGATGTCCTCTGTGAAGGGTTTGAATGTGGTAGGCATTTTATACCCCTTCGCTCCTCCGGTACTTGCCCTCTTCCTGCTTGGATCTGCGGAAGTACTTTGACCACTTGCCTTTTTGCCATTTTGGAGATATCTTCGGCCTGAATATATTCATTTGACATGATTGTGAAAGTCGCATACGACTTGGGTACTGCCTTCTCTAGGCTGGTTTCCGGATGGGGTGCTCTCATCACTGTGATGAGGCATGCCTCGTCTCCCATGATCTCCCCCATAGATCTCTACTCATTGAATCTTTTAAAGAAATCTCTCAAGCTTTTCGTGGATCCCTGACGAATATTGGCGAGTTTGTGCTTCGGCTCCTTAGGGGCTCCAAGATAAGAATATTACATCAGGAATGCCTCCATCAACTCGGCCCAACCCTTAATGGATGCGGCCAGGATCGCTCTGAACCATGCGTGCACTTTATTTTCGAGAGTTAAAGGGAACATTCGGCATGGTGTGTCCTCATTCGCACCCTGAGCCCTCATCCACATCAAATATTTTTCAATATGAGTGCAGGGATCGTAATCACAGTAAAAAACCAAACTTGGTGGAAATTTGACTCATTGCTATCTAGGTGCATTACTGATTTCTACTGGAAAGGGTGATGGGACCACCACTTGCTAGAGGGCTCCACCAATTCTGAACATTTTCTTTACTAGATCAGTCAACTGTCTCTTTACTTCGTCGTTCACCCGGGCTTGCCGATTTCTGACTGGGATGTCTGGGAATGCTCCTTCATTTTCTAACCAGTCTTCCGAATAGGTCTTCGCTGCTCTTGTTCTTTTTTGGGAAAAAGGTCCCCTACTCCTCCCATTTCTCAGTCAGAACTTCTCCGTTGTGAAAAGACTTTCCCATGAGAGACCTTGTCTTCCCTATGTGTAACGCGTTGGTGACAAATAAGATCCTTGATCCTGCGGCCTCCAACCCCGACTACGCTTTCCCTGACCATTCCTTTATTGTACAGGAGATGGCAAGGGGTTTGGATGGTGATGCCCTCTGTGAGAGGGATGGCGTCCTCCTGGGGCCTCCCTCTTCCATCAGTACATCCCGGGTCTGTGGGCGACCTCTCCTTTGATTTTACGGGCGATGTTGGTGAGCCACCTCTTCCCTGGGCATTTTCTTAAATGGGGGGTGCCCTGCGTCCTGATCCCTTCTGGATTGCAGTTGTCTCTGAGTTTTCCTTTCTTTGGGTACCTCCCTAGGTGGGGGATGTCTTGTTTCTTGATTCCTTCAAGATTGTGGTTGTCCCCGAGCCTCCGTCTTCGATCGACGGAAGTACTCGCTGTATCCTCCCTGTCGTGGAGTTTTGTTCACACTTTTTTCTCTTCTTGCATTCCTCTTTCTTATGAAATGGATAGTTTCTATTGCATCACCCTCGTTGCTCACTGCATGTTTCTCTCTTCTAGCTTCTCTCCTCCTTTTCAGGTCCTCCCTCAAATCGCTCTGGTTTCCCCTGGGGGCGCCACTAAAGCTCAACCTCGTCGGTTGAATCGGGAGAGCCTCAGTGGTGTACTCATTGATCATCCCTCTAATTTTTTCATTCATCTCATTCATCTTCTCCGGATCCCCCAGATTAGGGATAGGAATGGATCTTCCTGGTGTTGCCATCTCAGCGGCTGGTGCACAAACTTGGACATTATTTTTGCTTCTTGTTACATTCCATTGGGCTCTAGAACACTCCCCCATTTCTTCATGTCTAGGGGTCGTAAAACCCTCTACCCCCATCTCTCAATAAAAAATAAAGTAAGAAAGATAAGATCCTCACAAAGAAACCGGGTGAGAACGAAAAAGTGTAGCGTTTTCCACAGACGGCGCCAACTGTTGATGTGTGTTCTTAGTTAGTTAATTTAGGATTAACTGAGAATGGATGGTTGTGTAACTGAACTAAGAACGATCACAATCAAACATAATAAATCACTAAACGGGTGAGAGATGGGGAATCCGACCAAAGACCTTAACCAATTTTATTACTCTCCTCAAGAACAACACTCATAAAACCCTCCTAATTACAAGTGTAATGTCAAGTATGAGAATGAGTAACCTACCTCTCTCGTATGAGAGAAGCTATTTTTACTACCAATAAACCCTAACAATTGTCCAATCTTGTGGCACCACCTGGATGCAAACAAGTAGTCATAAATGGAGTTGGCCAGTACACCGACGACTTTGGGGCTGGTGCAGGGAGCTGCCAGATGTCTTACAGAGTGCAACAGGTCTCCTTTTATTCTTTACTAGCTTCCCATTGGTGGATGAAGAGGGATGTACCTGTCGTGTGTTGTCTTCCTAGCAGGTCTCTTCTTACCGTTATTCTTGTCTTCTAGCCTGTTACTTCTAGCCATTCTCCTAGTAATGTCTATACTTTGCCCTGCAGGACTGATAATCCCTTTAGCCATCGGAATGGATAGGTTTCTGAGGCTAAGCTATATTGTCGAGTTCTTGAATGTCTCCTTCGGCTTCGAAGCCGAGATGTCCCGCCGAGATGTCTCGGCTGTCTATTCCCTTGGTGGGTTCCCTGCTCTTCGGTCGTCTCCTTGTTTCGTCCTCCTGGGCTCTTCGACCCTGATGATGGGCTTGCCTCTTGGGCCTCTTCTTGGTTATTCCTCAGATGCCTCTTAGGCTTTCTTCTGGGCCGCCATTATCCCATAAGTTATCATTTCTTCCTGCTCTTGGGCCTCTCCGTAGATGGACCTTTTATTCATGACAGACTAGCTTGTTGGGCTTTCGACCCATTTGGCATAGGGGATATAATACCATAACAACTCCCATCCCCATAAACGTGCCCATCACACCGGTAATCCACCCACCATTGCTTCGCTTCCCTTTCCACTATTCAAAATCTCTAGGAACTCCTCATACTCAACGAACCATCCTGGTCGGAATCCGCCACCAAAATCATCGACCCAATTACGTCCTTGCCGGAGCTACCCAAACTTGAAAATCCACCATAAACGGAGCTGATCCTACCATCGCCGTCGGCATTGAGGACGTCGAACGCTGACCGTGGATTCAATTTCCGATCTCTCCAGTTGCTTTACTGCAATTCAGTTCCTGTTGGGCACATTTTTATGGGATATTTGAAAAAAAAATATGAATTTTTTAATTAAAAAAGAAAAGAAAATAAACCAAAGAAAGTGAGAAATTGTGCTGGTAGTATAATCGATAATGGCTGGGATTTTCTTACTTCTTTTTTCTTCTGATTACCCAGATGAAACGTCACAAATTTTAAAATTTAAAATTTTCTCAAAACTTTAATTAATTGATGATAGGATTTGAGTCTTTAATTACTTTTTAGCAACCCAAGAAATAATAATATGTGCAGCCCCAATAAATGTTAAGTTTTTATTACTCTACTTTTTTAACCCCTGAAAATGGTTATACAGATTTCAAGTTAAAAGCAAGCACGCTCATATATAACACTGCAGTAATAAGCCTTTAATATGCAAGCACGCTTGCCTTCCTGCTTTATTTGGTATTTTTTTAAAAAAATTAATCTTTCTATTCATAGCTATAAAAATGGGCGAAAACTACAACTTTCTATTTTTGACAGACTTTCTGCTTTTATATAGATATATAGATTACATTAATTAAATAATTAAAATAACTATTGATTGTAATCTAATTTTTACTCTATAAATCATGAATTATCGTGAATTCTAAATCACACAATCTTATGCGGCAATCTCCCACATCTTTATTAGATATACTTAAAAAGTTATTACTTAGGGTTATTATTAAATAATTGTACGCATTCAATTAAGTATATATTCGTGAAATCTGCCACAGCTTCTTAAGATGAACTTAAAATGCTACTGTAAAAGAAGTTTATGTGCTTCTAAGTTTTAACTATAGATATCTGTACCTATAACATCATTTTTTATCGGCTATAATTCCAAGAATTTGGATTATAAACATATTCTAATCATGGGATTATAAATACATTGTAATTATAATATCACATTGTTCATTATAAATACATTCTAATCATGCGATTTTAACACATTCTATCGAAGTCGCCCCATGCTGCAGGCATCTTGATGCCAGTAATAACAACAGTACCACTTTCTTGATGTGTACACCCAACCTGTATAACAATTATCAAAGATCATAAATTTTATTTCAAGACCATAATGACTAAAGAGATAGTAAAAAAGACATGGTTTTAACAGCAAATGGGGGACATGAAGCATTTCATTTGCGATTTTTTGTGATAAAAAGATTTAAAATTTAAATCATAGTTGGTGTGGTGAAAGAAATGATAAAGTGATTGTAGAATGTGTGTTATTTTGTAGATTAGTTAGAAAAATTGAAACAATAAATAGATTCCACACTGGATCATCTGCGCCATTTTCCGTGCATCATCTTCTGTGCCACATGTTAAGTGATTGACACGTAAGTGGGGGAAATAAATCCAATCACTGCCCCAAAGGTTTAAGGTTTAGGGTGTAGTTTCTTTCTCATACGTGTCGTCAATCTAACAGTGTGTCATAGGAGATGATATACCAAATGGCACAGAGAATCTGAACAGAATAGATTCATATGCTTGTTTTCCTTTTCTGAAATTTGAAATTTAATTTTTAAATCATGTGTAATAATTGCTAGATCTAGGTTTTGTGGCATGTGCTATCAACTAAAAAAACCGTTCATATTTTTCTTGGGTTATGTGCTTCAAATCAAATTTAGTCTTTTCATAATAAATTCTTATAGATATACTTATATACTAGTATGAAATCTGCATACTACGCGGGATTATTTAATTATTTTTTTATTTTTTATAATTAAATAAAATCCGTGTTATATAACGATTCAATATTAATTAGGGAGATTTTTTTACAGTTAGACAATTTCTTTTGTTAATCTAAAAATTTGCAATAAATTATAGTAACATTTAACTTTTGATAATGTGACACATAAATAATTATATAAAAGAAATATATATATATATATATATATATATATATATATTCTATTTTTTTGAAAGAATATTGACTTGTATTTTTTTTAAATGTCACCTTATAACATAATACAATTGAAATCTATTTATTATTCCCTCCGTCTCTCTAAAAAAGCTTGCAACCATATATGTGCAATTTTGTCTCTTTGTTGTACATTTATATAGTTGATAGTATTTCATATTTTTTTCATTGTATTTAAGTGCAATTATGACCAAAGTAAGTACCTCTTAGTAATAAATCCTTAATTTTATTATTTGTCTAAAATAAATGTAAACTATAAAAAAAATCAATTTATATTTCTCTTTTTTTACATAATTCGATTTGATACTAATTAATTAATCTTTATTGAAAATTTTATTTATTAATTGAAATTAATAATTCTAAAGTAAATGAGTCATAATAGGTGTATTAGGGAAAAAATAGAAAAACTACACATCATTTTAGAGCTTTCAGGAGACGACACATTAGCAAAAAAATAAGTTTGCTATACTATATATGATTATTTATGAAAAATAATATCAAACACTCTATAATTAATTAAAATAAAATTATTAAAAAGTTTTAAGTAATTGATATATAATGAGAGTGAAAATATGTGTGTTTTAGTGTCCAATCTGACACATTTTTTATGGGAATTATTATCATATATCTGCACAAGTATCTTATATTCAATATATGTGATAAAAAGATGCACTTGAGGTGTTTTATTATTTTTTAGGTTGAAAAAGGATCAAAAGTGCAAAGTTGGAGAAAAGGTGCCACTTGTGCAAGAATGCTGAAAAAACGCACGTCCAACTTGTGCAATTTTTCTATTTTGATGTAGAGCTCAAAATTAAAAGTGTGATACATATTTGGAAATCCACAGAAGAGAGGATCTTTTTGGCATAAGGAACACCTCAATCGGATTCCAAACGAGAAATTTGTAATTAAAATGGTGACGTCGCGCAAGCTATTTCTACTCAGAACTACTATGCCACTTTGATTGATTTTTATATAACTGAATATTAGATTTTCTATGAGGAAGAGAAGATCGCAAGAATCATTCAAATTGGAGCTCGAATGTGGGAGTTATGCGCAAAATGGTGAGACTGCGCACTGCCGCTCGACCTGGAGCCGTTTGGTCGAGCGGGGACACAGAATCCTATTTTTGGTAATTCCGTACGTCAAGTAGCGTGTATTTTTGTATTTTTCAAGAAAAAGCCCATCCAAGGTCCATAAGGAGAGCTTACAAGTATAAAAGGGGATGCAGATCACATCATAATTCATGTGACCGCAACACAATCATCCTACACCCCACAAGGGGAATCACCCCCCAACCATCATCTACATCCTTTCCTCCATCCATCAGAATCCTTCTAGAAGCCTCCCAAGGAGTATAAATACCCCTCCATTCAGATTTTATAAAAAAAATCCGAAATTCCACCTTCCACACACACCTCACACACCATTTCTTCCATTTTCCACCATCATCTTCATCCATTCTTCATCCACCCATCTACACTTGATCCCCTCCATCAAATTCACCATCCAAGTGATCAAGGAAGCAAGGGAGAGTGAGATCACAAGAAGAAGAAGGAGATCTCCATTGAAGCACTTCAAAGGGGGAATCTAATTCTAATTTTTGTGCATTTCTTTATAGATTGATCATGTTTTGTAAGGATCTTAATGTCTATGTTAATTTTCTTATGGATATGAGAGGCTAATCTCCTTTGTGAGATTAGCTCCATGATTGGTGTTGGATAATTTAGTTTTTTTTATGCAAATTGATTTTAATCTTGAATGGGCTTTGTGTTATTTCTATCATTGATTGTTGATTGCTTGATGTATATGATGATTTGTGTGATTAATTGTCATGGGCATGTGATTAGATTGAGAAATCAATTATGTGTTTAGGATAGTTCATTGAATCATTTCATCATACACTTTATGTGCATTAATTTAGAATGAGATAGAGATATCCTTCTAGATTTAGAACCCTTTGATAGAACATTTGATTAGCTTAATCGAGAGGTTGGTTGATTAAATGAGGAGACCCAAACAATTAGTGAATTCATAGTACCTTAAAAGGGAATATTGCTTATGATTTAGTACCTAATTAGGGAACTCATAGAGTAATTAGTACCTAGTGGGAGGTGTTTGCTATTGTCTCGATCCTATGTGCGTTTGGGAGCCTTGTTGAGGGCCTACATCCTATCCATCTCGAGAGAGAGTTTAGGTGGAATTAGTGATCGCTTCTATACCTTGTCCATGAGAGATTAGAATTAATTGCATAATTACTTAATTATCTATGCCATGATTGTTGTTAATCTCATCCTTGCATCATTTGGAACCATCTTATCTTTGCATTCATTTTATCTTTATTTCTTGCTTTAGCATAATTGCATTCATTTGCTCCTATCCTCTCTTCCGTCGTCCTTATAAAATCACGATAAACTTGAGATCGCTTAAACTCTAGTACCTTCCTCCCTGTGGTTCGATAATTTCTTTAATTGGTCATGCCCACTATATTATGGCTAATCACCAGCCTTGCAATTCTTGAATTAATCAAAGAACTTAGACATGCAGTGCATCAAATAAATATATTGGTATCTAGAATAATCTTCGAATATTCATAACCATCTCTCCTGGATAATATTATGTTTGCTTGAATCAGAATGAACTAATTCCAACATATATATCTTTGGCTCTACACCCCACAGCCTTGAAAAGGCAGTTAATCATTTTTACTTCCAAGCAAGACTCGCAAGTCTGATAGTTTCCACTTCAGATAAACCTTACAGTCTATCGGCTATTAACTTTTGAATCCTACTCAAGTAAAATGAACTAATCTTAGATGCCAAATGTATGTTTAGTTCATCTTTGAAGGTTCCTTTCTCTTACTAATATTAGAATATGCATTATTAATTACTATTTGTTACATCTGTGGGATGTACATGATTCAAGAGTATACACATTATCCACCAACGTACTATTACAGATTATAGCCCCATTCCTCATCACTATGACCATGTCATTTAAATGAAATGAAGTATCCATCTGATAATGCATAGAAACCGAAATCAAATTCTTTCTATGAAACATACGTAAAGACAATTTCTCATAATCAATCGTTTATTCTTATCATGAGATAAATAAACAACTCCCACTGCAATAGTCACTACCTTTGTAGTTTTACCCATGTCATAACAATCTTATTCTTAGTTGGTGATAAACATTTAGTGATTCCAGTATCTACACACTTCGTATCAATAGATGCCAACACTAATCATGTTTAAACGACTATTGAATAAGACATTAAACTTGTTCACATTATGATGAAAATGGCTTTCCTTTGCCACGTGTTTTGTCAGAAGTTTCGCACCATTTACATCCTCTTGTAATTCAGGTAGAACTCACTCAAAACATCTAGGCAATTATGGAGAATAAAATTTACTTAGATTTCCCTTTCAACTTCTATTCCATATATTTCCAATTCATTCATCAAATACTATCATGACCTACCGCCTTTTAAATTACTTAAGTATCCGAAGAGTTACATGAGACCATCATATTTCTATGAACCTCTCATCTCTTCACTAGAAACTTTAATAGGCATCATGAGACGTCCTTTGTGAGAACACACATGTATTTACTTTAAGCAGTAAATTTCAAAAACAAGATTCTTTTCTAATCATCTAATTAGGACGAGTAAATTTAATTTCTTTTAGTTAACAATTAGTGAAATTAGACCATTCGAAATTCAGAGAATCACAAATAAATATTACGATCAAATCTTCAAATTTTATCCTTTTATATTGATTCTCTCAAAATAATATAAAATAAAATTCACCGACATCTCAAGCACCGTGAGTCTGCAAGCCACGTTAGTGTGGACGTTTACAAACCCGAACATTTACAAGAGAAGGTTTTACCCATTAATTTCATTTGTCAACCTAACTTTATGACAAAATAATTAATAGTTGGTTCCTCTTTAGCCATGCAAATAATAGCAGTGACTCCGTTGGGGAGGATACTAATTATTTACATCTAACTGTGCACCATTATTTGATTCCAAGTCCGCTGCCCAAGCTTATGTGCCTTACTGTTGGAGAAGTACACACGCGCTCAGATAACTTTTTACAACCATCAATTATATAAGTTTGTACTAGTGAACCACATATAAGCTCATCCGTTAGAGAGGAAGGCACTATAGCCAACACGCAAGTCCATATGCATCACATTACAAAAAATAATTATTTAAAGAAGTTTGTACCAGTGATCCGTGAATAAACTCATTCGTTAGGGAGGAAGGCTCTATTGCCAACGTGCAAGTTTACTCACATCACTTACAAAACAATAATTGAAGCCGTGGGAATTAATTACCAATCCCCTCTCCCACTTAGTTATTTAACACCGAGGGTTTTTAATATGCATATAATATTCCTGAATAAAATATACAACTTAGCATGCTTCTATTTCAATTAATTAAAAAAAATAAACCACATAGAACATGCCACATATATAACAATTAATTGTCAAGTAAAACAATTAAATCAATTATATATCAATTAATTGCATAATGAATTGGATCAAATAAATGAGCCCAGTCTACCCAAGCAACAATAGCATAAAATGAGCAGCCCATTAATAAATTAATTAAGCCCATTTTCCCTGCTAATTTTTGCTATAAACTTGGCCCATCACCAATCCCACAATCAATAAAAAAACAACAATTAAAACTGAGCCCAAAGAGGCAGCCCATAAGCGTTCCTTAAATTACAGAAATGGGCCTATAACCACATTAAAAATTGAGCCTGCTAAGCCCAAGCAGCAAGAAATAAGCAAAGGAGGCCCAACATGCATAATAGCCCAAAAACACCTTAATAAAAATTGGGCCCAGCAGCCCAAAATCAATTAAAATAAGGCCCAGCAGGGCAGCCCAAACTCAACTGCTGCCCTAAAAATGCAGCCGCATTTTACCCCTTTCACGACAGCAATCACAAGGCGTTAATCACCGCAGCATCATGGCGCCACTGCTGCCGGCGGCCGTGCAATCAGCCCACCGGAGTCGCCGACTGGAGCCACCGCTGCAACCCTCATCGAAGATGATCGCCATCAACAATCGTGTCGTCGCACGGGTCAGTGGTAGTCGTTGCATACCAGCGAATATCGACTCGCCGGAACCCAGCAGCACCCACCTTGAACGCCGATCTGATCAAGCCACTCCATCACCGACCATTCTCACCGGCCGCCATGAAGACCCGCTCGAAAACTCGCCATTGACTCGCCTGGAACCAGCATTAGACGCTCCAAGAACGTTGAGTCGTTTCGCCCGAAACCATAATGGATGCCACTTGACTCTGCAGTCGACTTCCCCAGAGTACTCGCTGGCCGTCTGCTGCCTTACCGTTGCTGCTGCTGGTTCCACCAGCCGTGAATCACGCTAGCAAACACAATCAAAAAGTTTGAAGTCCTGATCAAGAAGCTCCTCAGACCAGGTCAGTACCCCGATGCCAAGTTAACATCGTGGTTGCGTCTCCTTCCAGTCGACTCCATACAACAGGCCCGATCGGAATAGACATTTGCTGCCCGGATAATCAGTTTGCAGCGCTTGAAGACCACCGCGACCAGTCATCGTATTCATGCCCGGATGCTCCAGTCTGCTTCGGTGGTTCTCACTCTAGGCACCGCCTCGATGCCTCACATCAGCCGCCGTCTGATCGCTCGCAGTATATATAGGCCCATCACCGTTGATCGCCTTTCAGCCACCAAGCGTCGCCAACCAGTAGCCTTTGATCAGTCTTTCTCCCATCGTCGACCAGCAGGCTGTGATCAGCCTTTCTCCCATCGATAATCCAGTCATGCCTAGGCTGCCCATCGCTGGCTGTGCCTTTATTCGTCGCTTACAACCATATGTGTATGTCATTCCGTGATCGATTAATAACGATAATACTTTGTAGATAGAGATTTCATGTATGTAACAAAATGATAAAATCTCCAATTCTCATACTATTCATACAATTGTCATCAGATTATTACACATAATCACAAAAGCCCTTTTTATACATGCTTACTAAACGACGAATACCAGATGTAAGGCACCAATTCTACCCAACGTCTCACGTTCACTACGAAACCAATGCTCTGATACCAATTGTTGGCAATTGGATCGTGTGGTTCAAACGTGATCGTTAGGATTTCAGGCAAATAATTAGCGGAAGCAATAATTAAGTTTACCGTAGTTTGGGTTGATGTAGAGGATGAATCGCTGCAGAGAACTACCTCTGATCTTCTACTGTATGTCCCAAGTGTGATTCTGCTGTTGTGTGGGCAACAGTCTACAGGATCTCTCAATCTGCTTCTTTCCCTTCTCACGTCAAAAGAGGCGCAGGAAATCTTAGGGTTCCAAGAGGCTGAGTACACTTATATACTGGGCTACAGCAGGGATCAAGAGGAGAATTGGAGTTGGGCCTCCATTGGATTAAATATCCAAGCTTAGCCCAAAGCTTATATTTAATCCAATAATAATAATAAAGTCCACTAAATTATTATTACTGCGCTACCCACTCCAACCCAAAATTACGTTTTGGGCTCCTTCTTATTATGAGCCCGAAGTCTCCCCATGTTTAAGATATACAATGCTCATTAATTAATTAAGTTACTGACAACTCAAATTAATTAATATCTTATCCGAGAGTAGTACCACTCAACCTTATTATCATGTCGGAAATTAATCCAGTTGCATGATTTACATGATAAACCTTATGAGCTCCTCAAGGGGATATCATCAATATATGTCGGACATGATTCCTTCTACAATCAACAGCACACCATAGATACAATACTATTTCCCAACTCACCGAGTTTGTTGATTTTATACTTATAAATCTCACCCATTGATGAATCAAAGAAATACATACTGCCCTACGTGTCGAGGTTATTGTATAGGGATTAAGAGCACGAACTTCCATAATAACAGAGATCAAGTTCTACTATATAGTCAGTATAAGACGAACGATCTCAGGCGATCCTACTCAATATGCACAAAGCATACTAATGTGATTTTATAGTCAAGACAAACTAATACCAAATCACACTACAACCATACCGATAGAGTGTCCCCGTCTATCTCGGTTGTGAGCATCTGTTTATACTTTATAAGGAAACCGATAATATGATCTTCCGTGTGTAGTTGCACAACATATTATCTACAGTATAAAGTAAATGGACTATTGCATTATGCATATAAAATAAATTATAAGATGCAATCATTTGATCATATGATTCTCATTTCAAATATTGTAATAAAATTGTTCATACTAAAGCTAGACATTTAGTATACAACCCAACAAATACGTGTCTGAATTCTCGCAAAATGCTAATATACTTTTCTTCTTCCTCAATATTTAGCAGAGCACTTATGTAGGTAGGACGTGGATCATTTTCATCACCTAAGCTGATTTCTTTCAACTCATCAACAGTGGCTTTCACTCCTTCTTCAAATTGTGGAGGGGCATCTTCAGCATCTACCTCCTCTATTTGAGAATCTTCAAGAGCAGTGATGTGGTTGGTAGAAGCTACACTTTCTCTATCATCATCACTATCATCTTTAGTAAAGATGATTGTTTGCATCTTAGCTTTCAACACTCTTCCACATGAGACAGTCAAGATATTTCGCCGCTTCATGCGAGAAGAAATTTGACTTCGAAGCTTCTTGAAATTAGGAGAATTAATATTATTTTACCTCCCATACTTGCTTCTTTCACCGGGTCCAAGTCTCTCGAAGACACTTCCAAGCCTTTCAAAAATAGAAACTCTCTTGATTTTACTACCGCCTTCATCAAATATATCATCCGTGGATGAAGCTTCTCCTTCGGTGATATAATTTGTACTTGCTCTTCTAATTGCAATGCGGACTTGCTTTTGAGGGACATATCCCAACCTGGCTCAGCATTCTTGAAAGTAAAGCCACTATTTTTCAATATTTTCTGAGTAGCGTTAAGCCCATATTCTGGTCGATTAATGGTCTCTTGATGTAACTTACCCGTCATCGCCTTTTCTTTTGGTTCGTAACCAGCCTTCATAAGGAGTTTAT
Organism: Pogostemon cablin; assembly: GCA_023678885.1. Lineage (NCBI taxonomy): Eukaryota > Viridiplantae > Streptophyta > Magnoliopsida > Lamiales > Lamiaceae > Pogostemon > Pogostemon cablin. Next base: position 6,198,625 of record CM042951.1, on the reverse strand, counting down.
AAGCGTGTGGACTATACGACTTGGTTATTTTGGCTTCAAATATTTCACCGTGTTCGGTCTTTGCTCCTTCAATGGGATGTATGAATCCCTTGAGTGGTGGAGAAGAAGGCTTACTAGCATCAATTTTTGTTAAAGGCAATGTTAACTCTTTTGAGGTCTCAAGCCCTTTGCCTTTGTTCTCCTTGAGAGTGGCAGATGATGTGCTACCTTCCTCATCTTCTATTTATTTATTGTCCCCATCCTCTTGCACTGGGGCTTCTTCACGTTTTACTTCCTTTGCACTCTTGAAGAAATATTTAGCATCTGCAAAGTAAGCTTCAGCTTCAGTAAACGGCTTATTGTCACCAAATACCCTTTTCACGTTGTCACCTTCACTATATTTAAAGCACTGGTGTAATGTGGAAGGAATCACACCATTAGCATGTAGCCATGGGTGCCCCAAAAGCATTTTGTACAAAGTTTTTGCATCAATAACATGGAAGAGGACTGTTGATTTCATCTCATCAATTAGCAAATCAAGAACTATTGTGTCGAGAGTTCTTTGCCCCTCATGGTTGAACCCTTAAATCATCAATCGGCTATGATTGAGTTCATCCACCTGTATTTCTAACTTTTTTAACATCCTTAAAGATAAAATATTCACCGCCGAACCTCAATCAATAAGTATGCGATTCACTCGTACCCTTTTAGTATAGCCAGTCACAAATAGTGGTCGATTATGAGATTGTGAACCCAATAACATATCTTCATCCGTGAAGGACACCTTCATGGAGTAAGCTTTATCCTTAGTTTCATATTGTTTGCTTTCATTGTCCTCCTCGTTCACGACATGACATGAGCCCTCATCATGACTTTCCTTTACAAAAGTGAAGTTCGTGGCTGCCTCATCTTCTAATACGATTTTTTCTTCCTTGGCCAACTGCATGATCTTTTCCTTGAGGATGAAACAATCATGAATAGGATGACCCACCAACCTATGATACTTGCAGTATTTTGGGTCATTAGTTCGGCCGGCTTCCTTTGGACGTTTCATCTCAGGAAGGTCAAGGAGCTTATTTTTCATCAGATCATCAAATATGCCAGAAATGTCTGAGTTCAGAAATGGATACTCTTTTTCTTGCATCTCTTTCAGAGTCAATCTTCTTTGCCCCCATTCTTGGGCAACTTGTTTACCTTTATCTTTCTTATCATCTCCATTCTTTCAAATTTTGACCATCATAATATTTGTGGCCATTGATTCTTTGTTGGAATTTCTAGCATAGGGCTTGCCCCCTTTTTTAAAATCTTGTTTATCTTTGGACTTGTAGGAGTCCAACATTGGTGAATGTTTGATTCCACTAGCAGTCATGCTTAATTCCATGTCATGGGCCCTAGTAGCCAACTCTTCGAAAGTCTTAAGTTGAATTCCTTTGAGTATATAAAGGAGATTCCATTCCATCCCTTGGATACACATCTCAATAGCAGACTCTTAAGATAATCGGTCCTTGCAGTTATACTCAAATTCCTCCATCGATTGATATAATCAATCACAGGCTCTTCCTTTAATTGACGAGTATTGATTAGCTCAGTCATGCTAATGGTTCTCCTTGTGCTATAGAAACAGTTAAGGAACTCATGCTCCATTTGTGCCCAACTATCAATAGATTCAACTTGCAAGTCGATATAACAATCAAAGGCATTTCTTTTGAGAGAGCGAACGAACTGCCTCACCATATGGTCTCCATAAGTACCAGTGTCATGGCAAGTCTCAATGAAGTGTGCTATGTGATGCCTCGGGTTTCCCTTGCCATCAAATTGTTGGAACTTGGGAGGTTGGTAGGCAGTTGGCAACTTCAAGTTGTCCACTCTTTCGTGAATGGCTTGACATAAGTGACAGTGGGCTTGGAATTCTCTTCAAACCTTTCTTTTATTGTTCCAAGTATAATATCCTTCAATTGATCGACTTGGAGCATTCCATCAGCTGAAAGTGGCAATGTTCCTTGAGTTTGCTCCTTTTCAATAGTCTGGCACCTTGTGATTTCTTCCACCTCACTATCGCCCATGACTTCTTTTCTATTTGCATGGCTAGTCTCCGCGATGTCTCTTTTTTTCATCAATTAGGAGATTTTCGAATCTTGAGCTTCTATGTGCTTTGTGAGCCCTTCGATAGCTTTCATCATACTTGTTAACTGCTTCTCAAAAGTTGAGGCGCCTGTCATCATTACTGGAGCTGCAACTGAGTCAGATGAAGAGCTTGAAGATGCAGAATCTTCATCACTATCCTCTTTTATAGGTAGTTGTCTTATCGAAGCCTCCTCAACCGAAGGGTTGGATCCAGATGAGGCTTCCGACTGAGCTCTTTGTGACATGCTCCTCGTAACAATAACAACATATTCATTCAATGACTCTGAGAGCTTAGAAGCAGCATTCCTTCCCACAGTAATCTTGACAGGAGTCATTTTGTACTTTGTAGAGAGAAGAGATGAGAGGTACAGATGGTCCCATCGGGCGTGCCAAAATTTGTAACAACAAATTTTTGTATTTATAATAAAATAAACATAATAGAATTACAATAATAATCCAAAAGGATTAAACTTGATAATTTAGGAAACAATCTCTATCTATCCTCTGATTCTTCTTTCGAACCAATTTGGACTTTGACTTGACTTGTTGTGTTGACCGTGTTGACCGCGTTGACTGTGAGTGTTTGAGTCGGATCTTCAGTTAAAGCTTGTCCGAACTCGAATTTGGGACCTTATAACGTTAATCTAGAAGCATCGAGCCTTTGTTTGGATTAAACGTGCTTGATCTGAAGAACACTCTATCTGGGGGGCTTAGCACCTTAATCCCGGGTCGTATGCTATTCTTGGCGCGAAGAACATCGAAGAACTTAGTGTATAAAGAACTCTTGATTTGGGGGGCTCCGCACCTTAATCTCTAATCGTTTGCCGTTCTTGACTTGAAGATGTTTGAAGATCTTGAGGAGCGTTGCTCGTGTTTCAATCTCTTCAGAGCGTTTGTGTATTCAGGTCTTTGAATGTGTGTGTTTGGAATGAATAGAGGAGGGCTCCTTATATAAGTGAAGGCAGAGGATGCCCCATAAATAACTTGCAATCTGATTGGTCAATAGCAGATTTGACCTGATTTTGCGGGCTTGGGCCTTTCCATATATATCACAGTTTGATTGGTCATTGCTTGATTTGACCTGATTCTGGAACCTTCCAGGCTTTATTTGACTTGGGAGTCAAACTTTACTTAATTTAAACCCCTCCTAATTTGTTGGGGTTTTAAATTAATTATCAATTATTTATTAATCTATTTTAGGAATTAATTTATTAAAATCCCAAAATAAAATATAATAAATTAAAATTGATATTTAATCAGTAAAATCCACGTGTCACCATCTGATTGGACTGTGAATTTTAATTGCTTACAGCAGTGTATTCATAATTAATAATAATAATAATAATAACAACAACAACAACATGATAATAATTATTCAGATTGAAGAGTGTATACGATTAAGTGAGTTAAGATTGCGAATTTATTGAGTTTAATTTTAGGGGATTAAATCTGAAAAAAGATTTAAACATAAGTGTATTCCTAAATTTATTGATATTTTTAACTAATATAGTAATATAATCTAATTATTAAATATAACTAAAAGTATTTTAATTAGTAATAATTTTTTTATTATATTTCAAATATTTAATATATAGTTAATATGGGTATCAAATTAAAGATTTTAAAAAGACGAATAATTTGATATGATTTTTATTAATAATAAATATATAACAAGAAAATTATAAACATTTTAAATTTTTTCATAAAAAGTAACTTTACAATTATTTGATTGGTTGGCAATGAGAGATAATATATTTATTATTTTCATAAAGTTTGACTTTTTAGATAACCTACTAGATAGGTTTCCCATTCACCTTATAATATTCAATAGTTAGGATTGAAAGATAAAAAATTAATGGATAAGATGATATTGAGCCATACATGACCTTGGTCAGCTAAGTAAGACCCTTAAAAGAAATAATTATGTGAAATTCTTGAATAAAAAATGTAGATGGAAAAAAGTAAGAGAGTGAGATGATGATTAACGAAATCACCAATCAATATTTTTCTTTTTCTTTTTATTTTTATTTTATTAATATTTAATTTTCAAGTTTCATTTACTTTTATTTTAAAAAAATGATTTTTAAGAGTAGAAAAAATTTCACTCAATTTTCTGTTCATTCTAATGTAGTAAGTGTATGATGTTATTACTGTTTTTGAAATCGTAAATAATATTTTTCTTAAAAATTTTAAAGGAGGTACATAATATTATTTACATTTTTTTCTTTAAATTTAAAGAGTCTTCTCTCTTCTAATGTGCTGCAGAAGTAATAATGATTGGATTAAATTTAACTTTGTTATGCAGTGTAACTTTGTTGGCATTCATTCCCTGTCCATTCTATGGATTCTGTCACATTACCTTGTATTAAGATTTAATCAAATTTAAATTTAGACAGTCTTCTCATCTCCTCATATATTAATGATACATATTTTATTTTATATATCTCAATAAATGAAAATCAATTAATTTTAACATGTTAATTAATTTTAACATGATATCACTGAAATTGGTAAATTATATTTCAGAACCATCGGTTACAATCGTTTACGCTCATGCCATAAAGGAAAGAAAAACAACAGTAAAATCTTTCTAGGTAATATCACCTAGTACTTGATTGATAATTAAAAAAAAGGTACACAATCAGGTACTCCATGTGCTCTACAATGTCTTATGGCTTCTCAATCCTTGTCCATGAAGCTACTTGTTTCTTTTCATCTATATCTGGTTGATAAAGACGGCTAAAGTGATTAGGAACAACTTCCTTTCTTTTTGGTTCTAGGCTGTGTCTCTAAAGATGTAACGCCCTGAGTTACGCTATAGGGTTGGGACGCTACTAGATATACAATTCCCAATATAATAATAAAGAGATCGAGAATGCACATCAGAAATAATATGAAAATCCCCAAAGCGATAATATAATAAAGCATAAGTTGCATAGAGATTCATTTTACATAATAACGTCTACTCTCCCGAGTAGAGTGAAATATTTAAAATAAGTATGTTCAGATGATATATTTGAAATAAAGTTCTAACAGAATACTAAAATATAAGTTATAATAAAAAGTCTTCTAAGGGCTTGGGACATCTGCAAGAACCTCTTCATCTTCTAAACCTTGTTCTGAAAATGATTGCACAATTAAAAATAAATATGCATGCCAAATATACCATAAAATGTAACATATGTCATTTTAATAAAATAATGTTTACATTGTCATTCGATAACTTATAGAAAATATTTTAGACAGAACCGCCATTCGATAACTTGTGTTAGTTGGTATATGTGCACCGAATCGTCATTCAATACAAGTATTAGTAGATTTGAAATATTTTTAGTATCGAACCGTCGCACGATAACTTGTGTTAGTTGGTATATGTGCACCGAGTCGTCACCCCGTACAAGTGTTAGTTAGAAAATATTTGTCATCGAACAAAAAGCACACATGACATATAAGTAATAAATATCACATTTTAACATAACAATCATGACACAAAATGTAGCACTCGGTAAAGAGAGAAAGTTACCCCACCTCAAACTTTCCAGGGCTTAGTACGTTGACTAGACTTGCTCTTGGGTATCAGATATGTCTGCAAGGGTATACTAAATTGTGTTCTATTTATAATAATATTTCCTATTACTAAAACTAAATTATTACTCCCTCCGTCCCACTCAAAGGGTTTCTCTTTGCCATTTTGGTCGTCCCACCCAAAGGGGTCCTCTTTCCTTTTTTACACACATGGGACCCACACACCTTCTCTAATACAATATAAATATGGGACCCATACTCCCACTAATACAACTACCCACTACACATTAAATAATAATACTCCTTAAACCACGTGCCAAAAAGCAAAAACAACCCTTTTGACGGGATGCAGGGAGTATATAATTAAAATAAATTAATTATAACTAACTTAAGAAAATATAAATAATTAATCACTAAATAAAATGAGTTAAAATAAAATTATAAATAGAAATATAGGAGTATATTTTAAAATTTTAAAAATAATAATTTAATAATCATAGTGTACAACTTTAGTAATAAATCGTAATATTCAAAATATGGATACAAATGACATTAATAAATATAAAAATTCTACACCTAAAATAATAATAGTGACAAAATTATATTTATTATTTAACATAAAAAGTTAAATTAAATTAAATAATAAAATAAGGTAAATAATAAATAAATAAAATATAATAATAGTAGCACGCATATACTCAGTATGTTTTCAATATATAATTACATACTGCATACCTGCGCAAGTTTAAATTTTAAAATTTATTAATATTATTATTATATATATATATATATATATTATAAATAGCATTCAAGTCCCTGCATTATATTAAATTCTCATTTAAACGTACCCTATACTTTAACCTTATTACAAAATGACCCAACTTGAGTTATACAACTCCATTTGAAAATCCAAAAGTATATATGGAGTCCTCACAATGTGAGGATCACATCCATGCCAATTTTTCATGAAAATAACGAAGTTTAAAGGGGACAAAATTTTCACACGAAGTGGGTCTCTTCCCATCTTCTCTATTTCACGTCCAAATTCAAAACTAATTATATATTTGTGATCCTCGTGAGGAGAGTTTCAAAATGGCCTATAATATCAAAGTTATGTCCCAACGATGCAAAATACGCTAATAAAGAGTTAAAACTTTGACTGAATTTTTCTTACTCATACAAAATCTATTTCACAAAAGAGTTATATATTTGAAATCTACGCTTCGAGATGATCATTTTGGTATATAATATGTTAAGATTTACTATCATCATGAGGGAGTCGCAATTTGAACAGCCTGTATTAATATGTGGATGCGTGTGTTTTCAAAACATAAGAACCAATATATATACGTATAGTCTATGCAATAATATATATATATATATATATATAAAGAAAACTCCTAACCTCAAATGACTTCTCCTTGGTAACTTGTCGATTTACAGTGATGAAAGATAGATTTGCGCATATATATATATATATATATATAAGGTAATAATAATAATAATTATTATTATTTGATCAAGTCTTTCAAAGTTATCCAAACCACACGTCATCAACTTATCTAATCATCAACACTATTTATGATCTTATCTATTCTTATTTCTTTTCCTCTTTTTTTCTTTTTTAATTTTAAAAACGCATGTGATATACATAATATATATTTACTGTATTTACTAACCATATATATATATATATGTATAATTATTATTATAAACATAGATATTACAATATATATATATAAATATATATATATATATTTATACATATATAAAATATATATATATTAGTGGATATTACATCCACCCCTACTAAAAATAAAATTTCGTCCTCGAAATTTCACTTACTATGTAAGAATAGACTCGGATATTTGTTTCGTATGTCATCTTCACGTTCCCACGTCGCTTCTTCTTTATTGTGTCTACTCCATTACACTTTGACTAAAATAACTTCAAGATTCCTTAGCTTATGAACTTTTCTATCAAGGATGGCTATAGAAAATCCCTCGTACGCTAAGTTGTCGTCTATTATTATAACCTCGTGGTTAACGACATGGTTTGGATCAAATACATATTTTCGCAGCATGGACACGTGAAATACATCATGTACTCCAGCTAATTCAGGTGGTAAAGCTAATCTGTATGTTAATTCGCCAATTCGTTCCAAAATCTCATAAGGCCCAATGTATCTTGGCTTGAGTTTTCCTTTCCTTCCAAAGCAAGAAATTCCTTTCATTGTTCAGACTTTGAAAAAAACTTTATCTCCTTCCTGAAACTGCAAATCTTTGCGTCTCTTATCAGCGTAAGATTTCTATCGATTTTGTGCTGTCAAAATTCTTCTTCTGATCTTTTCAATCGCTTCAATTGTCTTTTCTACTATTTCTGGTCCTAGAACTTTCTTCTCTCCAACTTCATCCCAATAGAAGGGAGATCTACACTTCCTTCCGTAGAGTACCTCATATGTGGCCATACCTATCGTGGCTTGAAACTATTGTTGTAAGCAAACTCTATCAGTGGTATGTATCTTTCCCAACATTCCCTAAAATCTGGGACGCATGCCCTCAACATGTCTTCCAATTTTTGAATAGTCCTTTCAGACTGGCCATCGGTTTGCGGATGAAATGTCGTGCTAAACTTTAGCTTCGTGCCCATCGCATTTTGTAAGCTGTGCCAGAATTTTGATGTAAACCTTGGATCTTGATCCGAAACTATAGAAACTGATACACCATGTAATCTGACAACTTCTTCTAGATAGATTTGTGCAAGCTTATCCATTCTGTGAATCATTTTGACTGGAAGAAAATGCGCAGACTTGGTCAAACGATCCACTATCACCCATATAACTTGATTTCCTCGCACTGATCTTGGTAAACCAGTAACGAAATCCATTATGATATGCTCCTATTTCCACTCAGGAACCTCTAATGGCTTCAAGAGCCCTGAGGGTCGTTGATGTTCTGCTTTCACTTGCTGGCAAATCATACACTTTTGGATAAATAAGCCTATATCCCTCTTCATATTTCTCCACCAAAATGCATTCTTCAAGTCTTGATATATCTTGGTTCCTCCTGGATGTACCGTGTATGGAGTACAATGAGCTTCTGACAAAATTTCCCTAATAAGATTCTCAATTTAGGAACACATAATATTTTTCCAAAGACGAGTGCCCCATCTTCAGTGAGAGCAAATCCCTTTCCTTCCCCAATTTTCACGTGTTCCTTAATTTTCCTGAGAAATTCGTCTCCATCTTGAAGTTCCTTGACTCTATCTCTTAAGGAGGGTTTAATCAGTAATGCAGTTAATACTGCTTCATTGCTACTTGGAAGTATCACAACTTCCAAACTCATCCGAGAGAACTCCAGCCACTAATAATTCTTGGTTTGTTATAGAATAGGCTAATTCCCCATTTCCTTTTCTGCTTAGAGCATCTGCTACCACATTTGCCTTCCCTGGATGGTACAATACTATCTCTTAAGGAAGGTTTAATCAGTAACGCAGTTAATATTGCTTCAATGCTACTTGGAGGTATCACGACTTCCAAACTCATCCGAGAGTACTCAGCCACTAATAATTCTTGGTTTGTTATAGAATAGGCTAATTTCCCTTTTCCTTTTCTGCTTAGAGCATCTACTACCACATTTGCCTTCCCTGGATGGTACAGTATTGTATAATCTTAATTCTTGACTAATTTCAATCATCTCCTTTGCCTCATGTTTAATTCTTTTTGGTATTTTGCTCCATACAGATAATGTCTCCAAATTTTCAAGGCATGTACCACAGCTGCCAATTCTAAATCATGAGTTGGATAGTTCTATACATTGATCTTGAGTTGTCTAGATGCATAGGCATCTACTTTATTACGTTGCATCAGAACACATCCCAATCCTTGCTTTGAAGCATCACTATAGATGACAAATTCTTCTGTCCCATCAGGAACTATCAGTACAGGTACAATGATCAATTTCTGTTTGAGAAGGTTGAAACTGTTTTCACATTCTTCCGTCCAATGGAATTTAACTTCCTTGTGAGTTAATTTCGTCAAGGGCCCTGCAATCTTTGAAAATCCCTCAATAAATCTTCTATAATATCCAGCCAATCCAATGAAACTCCGTACTTCTCCAACATTCGTAGGTGTCTTCCATTTCTCTACTGCTTCCATCTTAGTTTGATCCACCTCAATTCTAGCTGACACAATGTATCCAAGAAAGACAACTTTGTCTAACAAAAACTCACATTTCTTGAATTTGACATACAACTTTTCCTTTCTTAGTGTCTCTAGAACGATTCTCAGATGTTCTTCATGTTGTTCCCGATCTCTAGAATACACTAAGATATCATCAATGAACATAATCATGAATTTGTCCAAGTACGAGTGGAAAACACGATTCGTCAAATCCATGAAAATTGCTGGTGCATTGCTGAGACCAAAAGGCATTACTACGAACTCATAATGCCCGTAACGTGTTCTAAAAGTAGTCTTTGAAGTGTTTTTCTACTTGATACGCACTTGATGATATCCAGATCTCAGATCTATCTCGGAAAACATGCTAGCACCGCCCAGTTGATCAAATAAATCCTCAATCCTTGGCAAGGAATACTTATTCTTGATGGTAAGTTTATTCAGTTCTCGATAATCGATACACATCCTAAACGAACCATCTTTCTTCTTTACGAACAAAACAGGTGCCCCAGGTGAAACACTAGGGTGTATGAAACCCAAATCCAAGAGTTCTTCTAATTGGATCTTCAATTCTTGCAACTATTTTGGTGCCATTCGATAAGGTTCTTTTGAGACTGTTGCTGCTTCCGATACTAGATCGATTGTGAATTCTACTTGCCTTTTGGGGGGGGGGGTAAGCCTGGTAAGTCTTCTGGAAACACATCTTCATATTCCTGCACGATAGGAACATCCTCTATGCTCATCTTTCCGCCTTCACTTTCCACAATACTCACTAAGAATGCTTGACATCTATTTTTCTTCATCATTTTTATTGCTTTCATTGCAGATATAACTCGCTGTATTACTCCAACTTTCGCTTTGTGAAATGTAAACTTCTAATCTCCTGGAAGTTGAAACTGTACTTCCTTCTCACGACATCTTATTACGGCATGATTAGCCCTAAGCCAATCCATCCCTAAAGTTACATCAAAATCTTTCAACTTAATTACGTGAAGGTCTGCAAGTAGAACTCTGTCATTCATCCCTATCTTTATATTTTTGCACAACTTCATGGTTCGAATTGAGTTACCCGAAGGTATACTAACCTCAAGAGTTGATTTGTCTAACTCCTCATAATTATTTTCTACTTTCTTATACATCTTAGCAGATATGAATGAATGAGTGGCTCCCGTATCAAAAAGTATAAGAACAGGAGTGCCAAATACTGATAGCATACCTGCCATTATTTTTTGTTCTTCCTCAGCTTCTTGCTGTGTCATAACATATGCACATGCTGGTCTAGCATTCCATCCTCCTGCTACTTTAGACTTTAGGCATTCTAGTATGGTGTGTCCCGATTGAGGGTATCGATAGCATATTCCGGTTCCATATAAGCATGCTCCATGGTGATTTTTTCCACATTTTGGGCAGGGAGAATTTGTTCTGAGTGGAGGTGGTCCTGATCCTCCTCCAATTTTCATTTGCTTGTTTTGAACCTTATGGTTTCCTTTTCCGATCACCGGTCCTCCCCACTTGTGCTTTGCAGATATTTCCATCGCCTTTTTATTCCAGTTGCTTTTGTTCTTTTGTCGAGACTCAATTTCTTGAGCTCTGGAAAATGCATCTGCAAAAGTCATCATCCCTTGTCCGGCCAAGATAGTGCTAATCTCAGACCGCAATCCTTTTTCAAATCATCTAGCTTTCTTCTCCTCCATGTTGACAAGGTGTGTTGCAAATCTGGAGAGTCGATTGAATTCTCTTTCATATTCGAGAACACTCATTGTTCCTTGTTTCAAGTGCAGAAATTCACTTTCTTTTTCATCTCGGAAAGACTGAGGCATGTAGTTTTGAATTATCACCACCTTGAAGTCTTCCCATGTCATCCTTGCCTTCTGTTCAGGTTTCTTGGTACGTCCATAAGCCTCCCACCAGAAATTTGCTTCACCCCACCCACAAACTGAAAAACATCACATGCGATCTTCTATTCATCAGTGTAATCTAGATAGGTGAAAATCTTGTCCAACGACCTCAGCCATTTCTCAGCTTCTGCTGGGTCCTCCGTTCCGTTTTATGTTAGTGGATTGAAACATCGGAATTATTCTATTACCAAGGCTGACTCGTTTCTAGGAATAGGTTCTGGTGGTGGTCGGGCAGAGTTTGCGTGAAATTATTGAGCCAATCCTCGAAGGATTGTCACCAAATCATCTCCTGGATCACCTTAAGAGTTGATTTGTCTAACTCCTCACAATTATTTTCTACTTTCTTATACATCTTAGCAGATATGAATGAATGAGTGGCTCCCGTATCAAAAAGTATAAGAACAGGAGTGCCAAATACTGATAGCATACCTGCCATTGTTTCTGGTTCTTCCTCAGCTTCTTGCCGTGTCATAATATATGCACGTGCTGGTCTAGCATTCAATCCTCCTGCTACTTTAGACTTTGGGCATTCTAGTATGGTGTGTCCCGATTGACGACATCGATAGCATATTCCAGTTCCATATAAGCATACTCCAAGGTAATTCTTTCCAAGTGGCGGTGGTTTTGAATTATCACCTCCTTGAAGTCTTCCCATGTCATCCTTGCCTTCTGTTCAGGTGTCTTGGTACGTCCATAAGCCTCCCACCAGAAATCCGCTTCACCCACAAACTGAAAAACATCACACACGATCTTCTGTTCATCAGTGTAATCTAGATAGGTGAAAATCTTGTCCAACGACCTCAGCCATTTCTCAGCTTCTGCTGGGTCCTCCATTTCGTTGAATGTTAGTGGATTGAAATATTGGAATTGTTCAATTACCAAGGCTGGCTCGTTTCTAGAAATGGGTTCTAGTGGTGGTGGTGGTCGTGCAGAGTTTGCGTGAAATTGTTGAGCCAATCCTTGAAGGATTGTCACCAAATCATCTCCTGGATCACCATAAACGTTCTTAAGATTCTCATTTGTAGGTAGGTTTTGTGGTCTTCTCCGACTCATAATCTGATAAAAGCGATATAATTATAATAATACTTCAATTAAATAGAACAAATAAAATAATTAAACATATAAACATTTATATTCACAAAATTGTGCTATTAAGACACTCGAATCATCACTGTGTTAGTCATACATCAGTAGATTATGCATCATAAAGTATTGTTTCAAAAGGCCCTATCAAGTGCGACATCTAGACATACTTATATATACATACTACCCACTTAAGGGTCAAAAAGGTTCCTACTATAGGAATATGTCGCTACTACTATAATAAAGTCATAGTAAGCCTAAGTCAGTGTAGTACTAGTCTGTCTAATCAATCACTTCCCCATCACTCCAGGTCCATCTTCTCCAGGCTCCACGGGTGCGGCCGGAATCTCATTCTGAATAAATTCTGGAACTGGAGGAGCAGGTGGCACGAGGTTCAGAAGCCAGGCATGGAACATAGACGCACAGTAAGCTATGTAGTTCACCACATGAAGTCTAGGTGGAATTACGAACATCTCATGTATATGTGAAGAGCGTTGTTTGCCCATGACTCTAGTACAGTGTTAATTAAGAGGAAACAATGACCAAAATCATTCATATCCCCATTACCTTGGGCATCTAGGTGGTGCATAAGTGCCATTTTGCTTATATGTGTTCCTAGGTCATGTTCTACAGTTCGTTCCCAAAGTTGCGCTCTGAATCTCCTTCGAGCATTGATCTCGTCAATGTCCATCTGAGTTACAAGTTAAAAACTCATTCTAAGTTTATTTAAATATCAAAGAACTTTAAATATTAAAGAACTTTAAATATTTAAAACAAGTTGATTGATCATAGTTTAGTGGAGAATGACCAATTCAAGAAATTATCGAACCCAAGGGAGGTAGGCACTAGTGCTTAAGCGATCTCACGTTTGTTGTAATTTTATAGAGACGAATCATCAATGGGATTAGTTGTAAACAAATAAATGACAAGTAATCAAAGCAAACAATGATCAAACGAACAAGATGATGATGGAAAGTGGTTTACCAAATTGATTAAAAGTGAGATTAACAACAATTAAGAAGTGGAAATTCTAGGAATTATGCATCAAATTCATATGTATCATGGATTGTAGACTAAGGGCCAACACTAAGATCACCTAAACTCCCTCTCGGAATGAATAGGATATGAATATCAAATAGCTCAACGGATTGGTTCTCACTTAAACAATTCCAACTAGGTACTAAGCGTAAATGAGAGTCCCTTCACACAATTAATCAATCTCTCGATCAAACCAATCACATGTCCTACCAAAGGGTTCTAAACTATGAAGGACTTCTCAATCTCTTCACAATCTATAATGCACATGAAGTGTTTGATGAAATGATTCACTTAATTATCCTGAGCATATAATTGATTTCTCAATCTAATCACATATCTAGAACAACTAAACACACAAATCATCAATACAATTCAAGCAATTAATAATCAATGGTAGAAAATCATAGATCCAATCAACATATGAATTAAAATACACAAATCCCCAAAATTATCCAACAACTCTCATGTTGCTAATCTCACAAGGAGATTAGCCTACCATATTAACAAGGAAATTAACATAGACATTAAGATCCTTCAAAAACATGATGAAACTATGAGGTTTAAATACAAAGTATGGATGAAAACTCCCTTAAAGAGCTTCAATGGTGATCTTCTTCCTTTCCTTGCAATCTTCCTCTCTTCCTTGCTTCTTTTCTTCAATTTGATGAAGGTTTTAATGGTGGGATGATGGTAGATCTAATGGATGGTGAATGTATGAAGATGATGGTGTAAAATGGAGAGAATTGTGTGTGATGTATGTGTGGAAGGGCTGGAATTCGGATCCTTTCTTCACATATTGAAGTATTGGGTATTTATACCCCTTGGGAGGCTTCTAAAAGGATTTTGATTTTTTTTCCAGGATTTTACACAGCACGAGTCGTGCTCTGCCACACGGCCATAAGGTGGCCGTGTCGTGTGAACTGATGCTCCCGCACGGCCTTTTTTTACAGGGCCGTGTTGATGACACGGCTCGTGCTGCCAACACGACTCGTGCGACTGGACACGGCCTTAAGGAGCCCGTGTTGAACGAACTGGTGTCGCCGCACGGCCATCGCTTACATGGCCGTGTTGGCTACATGGCCCGTGTTGGTGCTGGCTCCTGTATTTCTTCACTGTTTTGGCTCGTTCTCCCTCGTTTCAACTCCGAATTTAGATCCGTTTTTTCCTACGTCTTCCTTATCATATCTAGCATCAAATAAAAAGTGAAAATTATAGGTTTAAGCTCATTCACACGCATTTCCATGAAAACACAAAACACAACCAAATAACACATAAAATACAGATAAAAATATACGAAAACTCACATAAAAAGATACTAAAATCTAGGTGAAAATATCACTCATCACACCCCCAAACTTAAAGTGTTGTGCGTCCCCACACAACGAAAATGATAAACCAAGGAGAGTGATTTTCACCTAGGAAAAGACTAAACGAACATAAGTAACAACACATCAATAATAATAAGAATCACAATTTATGCTAAGTCATCCTACAACATTAGATTCATGACATGAAGAATTAACAAGTTCAATCTAAAGAGAATGATAGTGTAATATAGTCCCCTTTTTTTTAGTCCAAGCCTCACATAGGATATAAATGTCACTCAACACTCTTTAAAATAGGGTAAAACAACACTCATCAATCGATTGGCTCAACTCGCTATAAGCTTGCTCGTGGACTACATTCACAAACCACCAAAGTTTAAATTAATGATCAAAAAGGTCTTTAATTTGGATGTAATGATAGGCTCTTTGGTAAGGTAGGAAGAGTATGGATAATAGTGACTAACAAGTGTAAGTAATCGAAGAGATGATCAACTTCCTCAACTTCT
Organism: Pogostemon cablin; assembly: GCA_023678885.1. Classification (NCBI taxonomy): domain Eukaryota; kingdom Viridiplantae; phylum Streptophyta; class Magnoliopsida; order Lamiales; family Lamiaceae; genus Pogostemon; species Pogostemon cablin. The sequence continues at coordinate 6,182,970 of CM042951.1, read as the reverse complement.
CCACTTTTCTTTCTTCCTTTCTCAACTTTGGTAATCACAAGCACTAATCATCAACTTTCCTTAGATTTTGAGCTTCTTTTAATGCATGCTTCCTTCTTTGAACTTTTAAGTACTTGAGCATATTGTTATTGCTTTGCTCATTTTCTTATTTTGAGGTTGCATGTCCATTCTTTCTTGTGCTCTTTTTCATCATTTTTCTTGCTTGTTTACCATTTTCTTTTTTCTTTTTCTTCCTTATCAAACCTTTCTAGTTACCATCTCCTCAATCACCCACACAAATGGTATATATGTAAGGCTTAAGTGGGTAATCATGGCTTGTAATGTGTTTATATCACAATAAATAGGCTTTAAGGCTCAAAGTGGTTAACTAGGGATGATGTTCATGGTAGGAAAATATATGGTAATGACTATAATAACAAGGATGGCCTTAGATCATGTCACTAATCTTCACAAACCGGGCTCGTTCCTATAGTCCTTGAGCAAGTTATAACTTATCAAACACAACTAATCCACTCATGAAGAAAAAAACCATGTGTGCACAGTTGAGGCTCAAATGCTCACAAGCTTGTTCTCGGACCTTAAGAAACTTATTGCACCACATTCATCTCAAAATTGAACAAGTTAAGTAAAACCTGTCACAATTCGAAAGTGTAGAGATTCTTAATTATAACTTGTCATCACTTATCACTACAACATATCATCACTCATATTCAAAAATGACTCACAACATCCCAAAACAAACCACCAAACATACCAAGACAAAAATAAGAAAACACACAAAACATAAAAGAAAGACTCAACAAACAAGAAACAAAACAAAAACACATAATATGCAAAAATAAAAATCACCTTCATTAAACAATGATGCACACATTCAAATCATCCAAAACAATGTAAGCTCACAATCATCCCATCCTTGATTGAAAAGGAAATCCTAATTAATGAAAATAAACATCCCAAAAACATAACACATGAAGTAGCATGCTAATCACATCAAAATATATCAAGCAACTAGAGGTAATAAGGTGTAGAGTACTCCCTCAATAGACATTTGGTAAAGAAAGCATTAGCTCCAAGCTCCATTCATGCTTCCAATACCTCTTCATTCATGCTCAAAAACTCCACAAACACCGTTAGCTCCAAAATTGCATTAAAAATATGGATTCACATGCACTTCAAAACAACCAATCATACTAAAATCCAACCAAAACTCATGAGAAAAATTTTAAAATTGGGTGAATATTACAAGAAGACCTATCATCATCAATATATCATCATATCAAACACACTTAAGTGGTGAGTCACACCACGCACTCTCCCCCCAAACTTAAATCGAACTAAGAGGTGAGAATTAAGTTTGCAAAAAGTGGTGGGACTTACCCTTGTAGTTTCCATTGATGATCTTCTTGTGGAGAAGTAAACTCATCCACACGACTCAAGCTATGTTCACCATGCACTTTCCCCCCAAACTTGACTCGATACAAGAGTCTAGAATTAAGTTTGCAACAAATGGTGATATTTTTACTCAAATCCATGAAGCTCTTCTCCTTTCTTCAATGTGTATTTTTCTCACAAGCACAATCCACCTACAAGACCAAAATCAACAAAAAGCATCAAAATAACAAAAGAATGGGTTGCCTCCCATTTAGCACTAAGTTTAACGTCTTCAAGCTGGACGAAATTTCACGATCATTGGACCAAAGAATGGTCCATCCCACTTTCTCCTCGCATCCTCACTTTGAATATTAGCTTGGTCTTCTTCTTGTCCACTAGTTCAACCTCACCATTCTTGCTTACAAGCATCAAATCGTCATTGAGAAGTGATTCTAGTGGACTTCCTCTTTCTCCTTTGTCGAGTTTCCAATCGAGCTCCGATGCTTTCATCCTATTAACATCACAAGAAGACAAGTTAGCATTTGACAATTTCATATAATCATGAAGAAATGAATTTAAATTGTCAAAGAGAAGAGAATCATGATCATCGAAATCATCCGGAGGCCTTGTATGATGAGGCTTGATCCCTTTATCTTTCTTGCACAAGAATGTGACATTCGCTCCATTTGAGCTCAAAGAAAGCTCTTCTCTCCCAACATCAATCTTTGCTCTCCCGGTGGCTAGAAACGGTCTTCCCAAAATAAGTGAAACTTTAGGGTCCGCTTTCACTTCCAAAACCATGAAATCAACCAGAAATGCTAACCCCTTCACTTTGACCTCAACGTCTTCAACAATCCCAAGTGGCTTCACAACCTCGCCATTTACTACTTCAAGACGGATTGTTGTTGGTTTTAGCTCTCCAATTTCAAGGTCTTTAAACGTGGCATGAGACATCACGTTGACACTTGCCCCCAAGTCACACAATGCATCAAGGGTGCTTTTTCCTTCAAAATCACAAGGGATTATGAACTTCCCCGGATCACCAACCTTCGTAGGCCCCCCTTTTAGCATCGACTCACTTGTTTCGGGTTGCTCCTCTTTCTTTTTCTCTTCATACTTCTTCTTGAGCGACATGACATACTCCGCAAACTCCTTTTTCTTCTCCTCCTTTACAAACATTTATGGATAGGGAATAGAGAATGGAGTGATCGAAATACCCCAATAGTCACGCTTGTACTCCTCTTCTTTTACCTTCTCCTCCACTTTCTTTTCCCCTTGCACCCTTTTCCACTTAGGTATCCATTTATGCTTTTGCTCTTCTTTCATTTCTTCAACAACCTTACTTTCCACCAACCCTTCTTCAACCTTTCTTTCCTCTTCCGTTTCAACAAATAAACATTGAGCTTTCGGATTAACCTTGGTTGTAGCCGAAAACTTTTCTTTTTGTTGAGCACTCAATGAACTTGCCATTTGTCCAACTGAATACACCAAGGCTTTGAATCTTCTTTCATTATTTTCCTCTTGAGTTTTGTTGGAAGCAATCAACTTTTCAAGAAGTTCTTCGACAGTCGCCTTCCCTTCATTATTTGGCGCTTTAGCTCCCGGATGATACCCCGGAGGATAAGCAACCGCATTACTTGGGTTTGCATAAGAGAAATTATCTTGCCTCCTTTGTTGTTGTGGGTAAGAGCTTCCACTTCCTTGACTAGTGAAACCTCCTTGCCTTTGTTGTTGTTGTGGGTATGAGCTTCCACTACTTTGACCATTGAAACCTCCTTGCCTTGGTGGATAGTTTCCTTGATCTTGGTTGAAACTACCTTGGTAATTGTTTTGATAATTACCTCGGTAGTTTCTTCCTTGCATGTATTGCACATCCTCCACACGTGGCATTGTTGTGGCCCATTGTTCCCCACTAACACCATTTGGAGAAATCACACTTTGATCCATTCGGCTATCAACCATATTAACTTCTTGATTAGTCACTCCTTTGTTCAAACTCATTTGCTTCATTACCTCCGCTACTATCATTTCCATGCTTGGAGTTTGTGGCTCAACATTCACACTCTTCACACTAAACTGTTGCCCTTTATCATAGCTCTCAAATCCGTAGCATCCACTAACCCTCTCCGATGGCCATTGGTAGACATTTGAGGTAATTTTATCAAAAATTCGAATAGCCCTTTCCGGAGTTACTCCAAGTACGGATCCACCTGCCGAAGCATCAACAAGCACTCTTTGACCATTTACCAAACCTTGGTAGAAAAACCTCACTTGTTGATTTTCCATAAATCCATGTTGAGGACACTTGCGTAGCATTTCCTTAAATCTTTCCCATGCTTCGTAAAAGCTTTCTTGAGGTAATTACTTGAATTGAGTAATCAAGCTCTTCATTTGAAGTATCTTGGAAGGTGGGAAATACTTGTTCAAGAACATTTGTGCAAGTTCCTCCCAAGTGTTGCACATTCCCGGAGTAAGAGTAGATAACCATGTACGAGCACGATCTCTCAAAGAAAACAAAAATAATCTCATTTTTATACAATCCTCGCTCACCCCATTCATCTTTACGGTATTAGCAATCTCAATGAATTGAGCTAGATGAGCATTAGGATCTTTATTCGGAGTTCCACTAAATTATTGCTCTCTCACCAATGAAATCAAGCCCATTTTAAATTCAAAGTTATTGGCATGAATTGGTGGTCCCATCATTTGTTGCATTGTCCTCGGCATGAAGAAATCCCGGATCACCCTTTGATCATTTTGCATTTCATGTTGCACCGGAGGTGGAGGTGGTGGCACATAAGCTTGTTGTGGAGGAGCATAAGCTTGTTGAAAGCCTTGTTGCCTTAGAACTTGTTGCACCATTTGTTGAAAAAAAGCTTGGTTGTTCATAGCTCCATGATTTTGATAGGCTTGTTGAGGAAGATTTGCATTGAATTGAGGTGCGTTGTAATGCACGTTCATATTGTGTCCTCCTTCCCCATCATGCTCTATCTCCACACGATTATCTTCTTGAAAATTCTCCATTGAATTACTATTTTTGGTTTTGTTCTCTCTTCTCCTTCTCCTCAAAGTATGCTCAATCTCAGCAAACATGTTTTTAGACTATAAAATGCAATGAAGCTTGCGCCATAGAGTTAATAAAAGTCAAATTGCAGAGCTGATTCTACTCTGTGAGCCAGGTCAAGAACTCCATGAAGTGAGCATTTTCTTGCCATTTTTATGGTCAAATTAGTTATTAGACATGAGAATGTAGTTGGAGAACATGTTTAAAGAGTATAAAAATGCTACGAAGCTTGCACCATGGAGACATTATGAAATCACAGTGCAGAGCTGATTCTACTCCGTGAGCCAGGTCAAGAACTCCTTGAAGTGAGCATTTTATTGCCATTTTTATGGTCAAATTAGTTATTAGACATGAGAATATAGTTGGAGAACGTACTTTCAGAGTATATAACTATTTTGAAGCTTGCGCCATAGAGTCACTAAAAACACACCATGCAGATCTGATTCTACTCCGAGGGCCAGGTAAAGAACTCCTTGAAGTGATCATTTTCTTGCCATTTTTATGGTCAACTTAATTATTAGACATGAGAATATAGTTGGAGAACATGTTTTCAGAGTATAAAAATGCTAGGAAGCTTGCATCAAAGAATCACTAAAAAATTAAAGTGCAGAGCTGATTCTACTCCGTGAGCCAGGTCAAGAACTCCTTGGAGTGAACATTTTCTTTCAATTTTTATGGTCAATTAGTTATTGTACATGAGTATATAATTGTAGAACATGTTTTCAGAGTATATAACTGCTACATAGCTTGCGCCATAGAGTTACTAAAAACACACCGTACAGAGCTGATTCCACTCCATGAGTCAGGTCAAGGATTCCTTCAACTGAGCATTTTCTGGAAATTTTTATGGTTAAATTAGTTATTAGACATGAGAATATAGTTAGAGAACATGTTTTTAGACTATAAAAATGTTAGGAAGCTTGCGCTATAGAGTCAATAAAAGTCAAAGTGCAGAGCTGATTCTACTCCGTGAGCCAGGTCATGAACTCCTTGAAGTGAGCATTTTTTGCCATTTTTATGGTCAAATTAGTTATTAGACATGAGAATATAGTTGGAGTATATGTTTTCAGAGCATAAAAATGCTAGGAAGCTTGCGCCATAGAGTCACTATGAAATCACATTGCAGAGCTAATTCTATTCCGTGAGCTAGGTCAAGAACTCCTTGAACTGAGCATTTTCTTACCATTTTTATGGTCAAATTAGTTATTAGGCATGATAATATAGTTAGCAAACATGTTTTTAGACTATAAAATGCAATGAAGCTTGCGCCATAGAGTTAATAAAAGTCAAATTGCAGAGCTGATTCTACTCTGTGAGCCAGGTCAAGAACTCCATGAAGTGAGCATTTTCTTGCCATTTTTATGGTCAAATTAGTTATTAGACATGAGAATGTAGTTGGAGAACATGTTTAAAGAGTATAAAAATGCTACGAAGCTTGCACCATGGAGACATTATGAAATCACAGTGCAGAGCTGATTCTACTCCGTGAGCCAGGTCAAGAACTCCTTGAAGTGAGCATTTTATTGCCATTTTTATGGTCAAATTAGTTATTAGACATGAGAATATAGTTGGAGAACATACTTTCAGAGTATATAACTGTTTTGAAGCTTGCGCCATAGAGTCACTAAAAACACACCATGCAGATCTGATTCTACTCCGAGGGCCAGGTAAAGAACTCCTTGAAGTGATCATTTTCTTGCCATTTTTATGGTCAACTTAATTATTAGACATGAGAATATAGTTGGAGAACATGTTTTCAGAGTATAAAAATGCTAGGAAGCTTGCATCAAAGAATCACTAAAAAATTAAAGTGCAGAGCTGATTCTACTCCGTGAGCCAGGTCAAGAACTCCTTGGAGTGAACATTTTCTTTCAATTTTTATGGTCAATTAGTTATTGTACATGAGTATATAATTGTAGAACATGTTTTCAGAGTATATAACTGCTACATAGCTTGCGCCATAGAGTTACTAAAAACACACCGTACAGAGCTGATTCCACTCCATGAGTCAGGTCAAGGATTCCTTCAACTGAGCATTTTCTGGAAATTTTTATGGTTAAATTAGTTATTAGACATGAGAATATAGTTAGAGAACATGTTTTTAGACTATAAAAATGTTAGGAAGCTTGCGCTATAGAGTCAATAAAAGTCAAAGTGCAGAGCTGATTCTACTCCGTGAGCCAGGTCATGAACTCCTTGAAGTGAGCATTTTTTGCCATTTTTATGGTCAAATTAGTTATTAGACATGAGAATATAGTTGGAGTATATGTTTTCAGAGCATAAAAATGCTAGGAAGCTTGCGCCATAGAGTCACTATGAAATCACATTGCAGAGCTAATTCTATTCCATGAGCTAGGTCAAGAACTCCTTGAACTGAGCATTTTCTTACCATTTTTATGGTCAAATTAGTTATTAGGCATGATAATATAGTTAGCAAACATGTTTTTAGACTATAAAATGCAATGAAGCTTGCGCCATAGAGTTAATAAAAGTCAAATTGCAGAGCTGATTCTACTCTGTGAGCCAGGTCAAGAACTCCATGAAGTGAGCATTTTCTTGCCATTTTTATGGTCAAATTAGTTATTAGACATGAGAATGTAGTTGAAGAACATGTTTAAAGAGTATAAAAATGCTACGAAGCTTGCACCATGGAGTCATTATGAAATCACAGTGCAGAGCTGATTCTACTCCGTGAGCCAGGTCAAGAACTCCTTGAAGTGAGCATTTTATTGCCATTTTTATGGTCAAATTAGTTATTAGACATGAGAATATAGTTGGAGAACATACTTTCAGAGTATATAACTGTTTTGAAGCTTGCGCCATAGAGTCACTAAAAACACACCATGCAGATCTGATTCTACTCCGAGGGCCAGGTAAAGAACTCCTTGAAGTGATCATTTTCTTGCCATTTTTATGGTCAACTTAATTATTAGACATGAGAATATAGTTGGAGAACATGTTTTCAGAGTATAAAAATGCTAGGAAGCTTGCATCAAAGAATCACTAAAAAATTAAAGTGCAGAGCTGATTCTACTCCGTGAGCCAGGTCAAGAACTCCTTGGAGTGAACATTTTCTTTCAATTTTTATGGTCAATTAGTTATTGTACATGAGTATATAATTGTAGAACATGTTTTCAGAGTATATAACTGCTACATAGCTTGCGCCATAGAGTTACTAAAAACACACCGTACAGAACTGATTCCACTCCATGAGTCAGGTCAAGGATTCCTTCAACTGAGCATTTTCTGGAAATTTTTATGGTTAAATTAGTTATTAGACATGAGAATATAGTTAGAGAACATGTTTTTAGACTATAAAAATGTTAGGAAGCTTGCGCTATAGAGTCAATAAAAGTCAAAGTGCAGAGCTGATTCTACTCCGTGAGCCAGGTCTTGAACTCCTTGAAGTGAGCATTTTTTGCCATTTTTATGGTCAAATTAGTTATTAGACATGAGAATATAGTTGGAGTATATGTTTTCAGAGCATAAAAATGCTAGGAAGCTTGCGCCATAGAGTCACTATGAAATCACATTGCAGAGCTAATTCTATTCCGTGAGCTAGGTCAAGAACTCCTTGAAGTGAGCATTTTCTTACCATTTTTATGGTCAAATTAGTTATTAGGCATGATAATATAGTTAGCAAACATGTTTTTAGACTATAAAATGCAATGAAGCTTGCGCCATAGAGTTAATAAAAGTCAAATTGCAGAGCTGATTCTACTCTGTGAGCCAGGTCAAGAACTCCATGAAGTGAGCATTTTCTTGCCATTTTTATGGTCAAATTAGTTATTAGACATGAGAATGTAGTTGGAGAACATGTTTAAAGAGTATAAAAATGCTACGAAGCTTGCACCATGGAGACATTATGAAATCACAGTGCAGAGCTGATTCTACTCCGTGAGCCAGGTCAAGAACTCCTTGAAGTGAGCATTTTATTGCCATTTTTATGGTCAAATTAGTTATTAGACATGAGAATATAGTTGGAGAACATACTTTTAGAGTATATAACTGTTTTGAAGCTTGCGCCATAGAGTCACTAAAAACACACCATGCAGATCTGATTCTACTCCGAGGGCCAGGTAAAGAACTCCTTGAAGTGATCATTTTCTTGCCATTTTTATGGTCAACTTAATTATTAGACATGAGAATATAGTTGGAGAACATGTTTTCAGAGTATAAAAATGCTAGGAAGCTTGCATCAAAGAATCACTAAAAAATTAAAGTGCAGAGCTGATTCTACTCCGTGAGCCAGGTCAAGAACTCCTTGGAGTGAACATTTTCTTTCAATTTTTATGGTCAATTAGTTATTGTACATGAGTATATAATTGTAGAACATGTTTTCAGAGTATATAACTGCTACATAGCTTGCGCCATAGAGTTACTAAAAACACACCGTACAGAGCTGATTCCACTCCATGAGTCAGGTCAAGGATTCCTTCAACTGAGCATTTTCTGGAAATTTTTATGGTTAAATTAGTTATTAGACATGAGAATATAGTTAGAGAACATGTTTTTAGACTATAAAAATGTTAGGAAGCTTGCGCTATAGAGTCAATAAAAGTCAAAGTGCAGAGCTGATTCTACTCCGTGAGCCAGGTCATGAACTCCTTGAAGTGAGCATTTTTTGCCATTTTTATGGTCAAATTAGTTATTAGACATGAGAATATAGTTGGAGTATATGTTTTCAGAGCATAAAAATGCTAGGAAGCTTGAGCCATAGAGTCACTATGAAATCACATTGCAGAGCTAATTCTATTCCGTGAGCTAGGTCAAGAACTCCTTGAACTGAGCATTTTCTTACCATTTTTATGGTCAAATTAGTTATTAGGCATGATAATATAGTTAGCAAACATGTTTTTAGACTATAAAATGCAATGAAGCTTGCGCCATAGAGTTAATAAAAGTCAAATTGCAGAGCTGATTCTACTCTGTGAGCCAGGTCAAGAACTCCATGAAGTGAGCATTTTCTTGCCATTTTTATGGTCAAATAAGTTATTAGACATGAGAATGTAGTTGGAGAACATGTTTAAAGAGTATAAAAATGCTACGAAGCTTGCACCATGGAGACATTATGAAATCACAGTGCAGAGCTGATTCTACTCCGTGAGCCAGGTCAAGAACTCCTTGAAGTGAGCATTTTATTGCCATTTTTATGGTCAAATTAGTTATTAGACATGAGAATATAGTTGGAGAACATATTTTCAGAGTATATAATTGTTTTGAAGCTTGCGCCATATAGTCACTAAAAACACACCATGCAGATCTGATTCTACTCCGAGGGCCAGGTAAAGAACTCCTTGAAGTGATCATTTTCTTGCCATTTTTATGGTCAAATTAATTATTAGACATGAGAATATAGTTGGAGAACATGTTTTCAGAGTATAAAATGCTAGGAAGATTGCATCAAAGAGTCACTAAAAAGTCAAAGTGCAGAGCTGATTCTACTCCGTGAGCTAGGTCAAGAACTCAATGGAGTGAACATTTTCTTTCAATTTTTATGGTCAATTAGTTATTGTACATGAGTATATAGTTGTAGAACATGTTTTCAGAGTATATAACTGCTACAAAGCTTGCGCCATAGAGTTACTAAAAACACACCGTACAGAGCTGATTCCTCTCCATGAGCCAGGTCAAGGATTCCTTCAAGTGAGCATTTTCTGGAAATTTTTATGGTTAAATTAGTTATTAGACATAAGAATATAGTTAGAGAACATGTTTTAGACTATAAAAATGCTAGGAAGCTTGCGCTATAGAGTCAATAAAAGTCAAAGTGCAGACCTGATTCTACTCCGTGAGCCAGGTCATGAACTCCTTGAAGTGAGCATTTTCTTGCCATTTTTATGGTCAAATTAGTTATTAGACATGAGAATGTAGTTGGAGAACATTTTTAAAGAGTTTAAAAATGCTACCAAACTTGCACCATGGAGACATTATGAAATCACAGTGCAGAGCTGGTTCTACTCCGTGAGCCAGGTCAAGAACTCCTTGAAGTGAGCATTTTATTGCCATTTTTATGGTCAAATTAGTTATTAGACATGAGAATATAGTTGGAGAACATACTTTCAGAGTATATAACTGTTTTGAAGCCTGCGCCATAGAGTCACTAAAAACACACCATGCAGATCTGATTCTACTCCGAGGGCCATGTAAAGAACTCCTTGAAGTGATCATTTTCTTGCCATTTTTATGGTCAACTTAATTATTAGACATGAGAATATAGTTGGAGAACATGTTTTCAGAGTATAAAAATGCTAGGAAGCTTGCATCAAAGAGTCACTAAAAAATTAAAGTGCAGAGTTGATTCTACTCCGTGAGCCAGGTCAAGAACTCCTTGGAGTGAACATTTTCTTTCAATTTTTATGGTCATTTAGTTATTGTACATGAGTATATAATTGTAGAACATGTTTTCAGAGTATATAACTGCTACATAGCTTGCGCCATAGAGTTACTAAAAACACACCGTACAGAGCTTATTCCACTCCATGAGTCAGGTCAAGGATTCCTTCAACTGAGCATTTTCTGGAAATTTTTATGGTTAAATTAGTTATTAGACATGAGAATATAGTTAGAGAACATGTTTTAGACTATAAAAATGCTAGGAAGCTTGCGCTATAGAGTCAATAAAAGTCAAAGTGCAGAGCTGATTCTACTCCGTGAGCCAGGTCATGAACTCCTTGAAGTGAGCATTTTCTTGCCATTTTTATGGTCAAATTAGTTATTAGACATGAGAATGTAGTTGGAGAACATTTTTAAAGAGTATAAAAATGCTACGAAACTTGCACCATGGAGACATTATGAAATCACAGTGCAGAGCTGATTCTACTCCGTGAGCCAGGTCAAGAACTCCTTGAAGTGAGCATTTTATTGCCATTTTTATGGTCAAATTAGTTATTAGACATGAGAATATAGTTGGAGAACATACTTTCAGAGTATATAACTGTTTTGAAGCTTGCGCCATAGAGTCACTAAAAACACACCATGCAGATCTGATTCTACTCCGAGGGCCAGGTGAAGAACTCCTTGAAGTGATCATTTTCTTGCCATTTTTATGGTCAACTTAATTATTAGACATGAGAATATAGTTGGAGAACATGTTTTCAGAGTATAAAAATGCTAGGAAGCTTGCATCAAAGAGTCACTAAAAAATTAAAGTGCAGAGTTGATTCTACTCCGTGAGCCAGGTCAAGAACTCCTTGGAGTGAACATTTTCTTTCAATTTTTATGGTCAATTAGTTATTGTACGTGAGTATATAATTGTAGAACATGTTTTCAGAGTATATAACTGCTACATAGCTTGCGCCATAGAGTTACTAAAAACACACCGTACAGAGCTTATTCCACTCCATGAGTCAGGTCAAGGATTCCTTCAACTGAGCATTTTCTGGAAATTTTTATGGTTAAATTAGTTATTAGACATGAGAATATAGTTAGAGAACATGTTTTTAGACTATAAAAATGTTAGGAAGCTTGCGCTATAGAGTCAATAAAAGTCAAAGTGCAGAGCTGATTCTACTCCGTCAGCCAGGTCATGAACTCCTTGAAGTGAGCATTTTTTGCCATTTTTATGGTCAAATTAGTTATTGGACATGAGAATATAGTTGGAGTATATGTTTTCAGAGCATAAAAATGCTTGGAAGCTTGCGCCATAGAGTCACTATGAAATCACATTGCAGAGCTAATTCTACTCCGTGAGCCAGGTCAAGAACTCCTTGAACTGAGCATTTTCTTACCATTTTTATGGTCAAATTAGTTATTAGGCATGATAATATAGTTAGCGAACATGTTTTTAGACTATAAAATGCTATGAAGCTTGCGCCATAGAGTTAATAAAAGTCAAATTGCAGAGCTGATTCTACTCTGTGAGCCAGGTCAAGAACTCCTTGAAGTGAGCATTTTCTTGCCATTTTTATGGTCAAATTAGTTATTAGACATGAGAATGTAGTTGGAGAACATGTTTAAAGAGTATAAAAATGCTACGAAGCTTGCGCCATGGAGACATTATGAAATCACAGTGCAGAGCTGATTCTACTCCGTGAGTCAGGTCAAGAACTCCTTGAAGTGAGCATTTTATTGCCATTTTTATGTTCAAATTAGTTATTAGACATGAGAATATAGTTGGAGAACATATTTTCAGAGTATATAATTGTTTTGAAGCTTGCGCCATAGAGTCACTAAAAACACACCATGCAGATCTGATTCTACTCCGAGGGCCAAGTAAAGAACTCCTTGAAGTGATCATTTTCTTGCCATTTTTATGGTCAACTTTATTATTAGACATGAGAATATAGTTGGAGAACATGTTTTCAGAGTATAAAAATGCTAAGAAGCTTGCATCAAAGAGTCACTAAAAAGTCAAAGTGCATAGCTGATTCTACTCCGTGAGCCAGGTCAAGAACTCCATGGAATGAACATTTTCTTTCAATTTTTATGGTCAATTTGTTATTGTACATGAGTATATAGTTGTAGAACATGTTTTCAGAGTATATAACTGCTACAAAGCTTGCGCCATAGAGTTACTAAAAACACACCGTACAGAGCTGATTCCACTCCATGAGCCAGGTCAAGGATTCCTTCAAGTGAGCATTTTCTGGAAATTTTTATGGTTAAATTAGTTATTAGACATAAGAATATAGTTAGAGAACATGTTTTTAGACTATAAAAATGCTAGGAAGCTTGCGCTATAGAGTCAATAAAAGTCAAAGTGCGGAGCTGATTCTACTCCGTGAGCCAGGTCATGAACTCCTTGAAGTGAGCATTTTTTGCCATTCTTATGGTCAAATTAGTTATTAGACATGAAAATATTGTTGGAGTATATGTTTTCAGAGCATAAAAATGCTAGGAAGCTTACGCCATAGAGTCACTATGAAGTCACAGTGCAGAGCTAATTCTACTCCATGAGACAGGTCAAGAACTCCTTGAACTGAGCATTTTCTTGCCATTTTTATGGTCAAATTAGTTATTAGACATAAGAATATAGTAAGAGAACATGTTTTTAAACTATTAAAATGCTAGGAAGCTTGTGCCATAGAGTCACTAAAAAGTCAAAGTGCAGAGTTGATTCTACTCCTTGAGCCTGGTCAAGAATTCCTTGAAGTGAGCATTTTCTTGCCATTTTTATGGTCAAATTAGTTATTAGACATGATAATATAGTTGGAGAACATGTTTTCAGAGTATAAAAATGCTAGGAAGCTTGCGTCATAGAGTCACTAAAAAGTCAAAGTGCAAAGCTGATTCTACTCCATGAGTCAGGCCAAGAACTCCTTGAAGTTAGCATTTTCTTACCATTTTTATTGTCACGCCCCAACCCGCAGGCGGAACGCGACAACCGCCACGTTAACCATAAATTTCGTGAAATGGGTGCACTCCACTCCACAAAGTTTATAGAAAACGTAAGGCTTGCTATCAAGTACTTGTAGAATTGAACAACTGATAACTACGGGTACAACCCAAGGACATCATTACATAAAGTATCAACAAGGATTTACAAAGGTACAAAATACCACGATGTAACTTAGTTTGAAGAAAATATACATGAGCGATATAACATCGCGAAAGTACAAAAAGAACATCAAGGGGGATCACAAAATATAAAATATACAATCTCGCCAATGGATCCATCAATTTACATAAAAGAGAAAGTACCCAAAACCCCGATCGAATGATGAGCAAACGATAGGCAAACCTCCAACCAAAACGATATCAACAGCCTGAAAAGGAAGGAAATGATGGGGGTGAGCAAAACCACTAGCTCAGTGAGGTGATAAGCCGGTCACCCCAACCCTTATACGAAGCATGTACTCCCACTCGCGGTTCATAACATAAAATCCAATATTTCGTTCCACATCAATTATTATGTTTACATAATATACAACTTAACGAAAATACAACCTATGAATGCATTTACAAATACACAATTAGTTCAAACAAGATGTTATCACATAAAAGACGCGTGGGTAGCCAATATCCTCCTCGAACTGATCTCTCCGTCGAGAGTCAGTCCGAGCCCGTCACCGTTACTCTAGACAAAATGCATGTTAATGTTCTTCCTCAATGCACACCAAGTGCTAAAATTCACAATAAAATATCGATGTAATCCCTGAAATAATCAAACATATAAACATATATGACATGCATGTCCCACACTGGTGACGTTGACTGAGCCTATAATAGACTGATTTATCTAATGATCACCTTCCAAAGTATCAATATTTAGCAAATGGACAGGTGCCCCATTAGATCTAACTCACCCGGGTTTGCCAAGCCACGGGCGACTTGTTTGTCACTCTAACTCACCCGAACCGCGACAATTCGGGCTACTCAATCAATGTCGCTCCAACTCACCCGAACCGTGACCAATTCGAGCTACTTAACCTTGGTACCAGTTATACATATGCATCATGAGATAAATAACAACTCAAGTCATAGTCTTAATTGGCACACAAGTCACAAGAATAACCAGAAATCAATCTGCAAATAATTCGCAATAAAGGCTATCAGATATCGAGTCGGCAAGGATCTTCAACATAAGTTAAAATCAACAATACCCATATGAAATAATATAAGATAATCAATGGACCATCTTAGGCCAATCAGGCTCTAACTAGAACAATCGAGCCAATCAGACTCTTTACCACATAACATATTACCAAAATAATTTTCTTATCAATTAACTAAAAATAAAATGAATGCAAATTTAACGAGGGTCCACACTTCCCACAAGAGAATGCGTTCCCGAATTATCAACTCACAAGGAAGTGATTAACTCTCTCCGGAGTCTGAAGTAGGTCCTTTGCCCTTCGTCGATGGTTCTTTACCTAGAAAGGAGATGAGCAATTAAAGAAAAATCAAATATAACTAACTATTAGCAGTAACACCGTCTTTCATTGTCAAAATAAATCTTAATCGAGCTTGAGCGAGTCGATATTAAATAAGAACAGCCCGTATCTCCTCAAAATCATCTCCCAATCTCACATAACCCATTTCAGATCATTTCTTAAACAAAACGATAGGAAGTAAATTTGAATTCGACATAACTATTCTGAAATTTTCCAGCTAGTAGCAGTTTACAAGAAAAATCATAACTAATTCTACAAAAATCGAATCTTGGTGTTTCAAGTGGCTACAGAAAGCTAACACGTTCAGCTACATACAGAAATTGAGTTTGTAAACTTCTGAGGTCAGTAGCTATGTCAGAATCAGTTCAAACAGCAGCTGCGAATTGCCTAGCAGCAGTTTACGAGAAAAATCATAACTAATTGTAGAAAAATCGGATGGAGGCGTTTCAGGTGGCTACGGAAAGCTAACGAGTTCAGCTACGTACAGAAATTGAGTTTACAAATTTCTGAGGACAATAGCTAGGTCAAAAGTAGTTCGAACAGTAGCTACGAATTTCCTCATATAAGGAAGAAAACCCAACAAAATCACAAAATCTTGGAGAAAGGAAGCTTAATTAACCTATTACTTACCTCAAAACAACTTAGAAACCACCTAGGATGAGGGTTGTAAGGGAGAATTTGATCAACAAGGGTTTCTCCTCTTCACTCTCTTCTTTCCCCTCTTTTGTTCTTCTCACTTTTCTTCTCCCGTACTCTTCTTTCTTTCTTTTCTTTTTTTTTATATGTGTTGAGGCTATTAGAATGGGCTGGGCTTATTTCCATGTTATGCCATTTAAGTGGGCTGGACTTGGGCCAAATAAATAAATAAATAGGTTTTGGACTCTAAAAACAAATCTAAGGCAACTTGGGCCAAAAATAAATAAATAGGTTTTGGGCTTTCTAAAAAAAATAATCTAGTTGGGCTAATATATTATATTTATGGCCAAATTAGTTATTAGACATAAGAATATAGTTTGAAATCATGTTTTTAGAGTATATAAATGCTACGAAGCTTGCGCCATTGAGTCACCAAAAACACACAGTGCAGAGCTGATTCTACTCCGTGAGCCAGGTCAAGAACTCCTTGAAGTGAGCATTTTCTTTCAATTGTTATGGTCAAATTAGTTATTAGACATGAGAATATAGTTGGAGAACATGTTTCAAGAGTATAAAAATGCTAGGAAACTTCCACCATAGAGTCACTAAAAACTCACAGTGTAGAGCTGATTCTACTCCGTGAGCCAAGTCAAGAACTCCTTGAAGTGAGCATGTTATTCCCATTTTTTTGGTCAAATTAGTTATTAGACATGAGAATATAGTTGGAGAACATATTTTTAGAGTATATAACTATTTCAAAGCTTGTGCCATAGTATCACTAAAAACACACCATGCAGATCTGACTTTACTCTGAGGGCAAGGTAAATAACTCCTTGAAGTGATAATTTTCTTGCCATTTTTATGGTCAAATTAATTATTAGACATGAGAATATAGTTGGAGAACATGTTTTCAGCATATAAATATGCTAGGGAGCTTCCACCATAGAGTCACTAAAAACTGACAGTGCAGAGCTGATTCTACTCCGTGAGCCAGGTCAAGAACTTCTTGAAGAGAGCATTTTCTTGCCATTTTTATGGTCAAATTAATTATTATATATGAGAATATAGTTGGAGAACATGTTTTCAGAGTATAAAAATGCAAGGAAGATTGCACTGTAGAGTCATAAAAAACTCACAGTGCAGAGCAGATTTTACTCCGTGAGCTATGTCAAGAACTCTTTGAAGTGAGCCTTTTCTTGCCATTTTTATGGTCAAATTAGTTATTAGACATGAGAATATAGTTGGAGAATATGTTTTCAGAGCTTAAAAATGCTGGGAAGCCTGTGCCATAGAGTCACTATGAAATCACACTGGAGAGCTAATTCTACTCCGTGAGCCAGGTCAAGAACTCCTTGAAGTGAGCATTTTCTTGCCATTTTGATGGTCAAATTAGTTATTAGAAATGAGAATATAGTTGGAGAATATGTTTTCAGAGCATAAAAATGCTAGGAAGCTTGCGCCATAGAGTCACTATGAAATCACAGTGCAGAGCTAATTCTATTCCGTGAGCCAGGTCAAGAACTCCTTGAAGTGAGCATTTTCTTGGCATTTTTATGGTCAAATTAGTTATTTGACATAAGAATATAGTAAGAGAACATGTTTTCAGACTATTAAAATGCTAGGAAGCTTGTGCCATAGAGTCACTAAAAAGTCAAAGTGCAGAGCTGATTCTACTCTGTGAGCCTGGTCAAGAATTCCTTGAAGTGAGCATTTTCTTGCCATTTTTATGGTCAAATTAATTATTAGACATGAGAATATAATTGGAGAACATTTTTTCAGAGTATAAATATGCTAGGAAGCTTCCACCATAGAGTCACTAAAAACTGACAGTGCAGAGCTGATTCTACTCCGTGAGCCAGGTCAAGAACTCCTTGAAGAGAGCATTTTCTTGCCATTTTTATGGTCAAATTAATTATTCGATATTAGAATATAGTTGGAGAACATGTTTTCAGAGTATAAAAATGCAAGGAAGCTTGCACCGTAGAGTCATAAAAAACTCACAGTGCAGAGCAGATTTTACTCCGTGAGCTATGTCAAGAACTCTTTGAAGTGAGCATTTTCTTGCCATTTTTATGGTCAAATTAGTTATTAGACATTAGAATATAGTTGGAGAATATGTTTTCAGAGCTTAAAAATGCTGGGAAGCCTGCGCCATAGAGTCACTATGAAATCACACTGGAGAGCTAATTCTACTCCGTGAGCCAGGTCAAGAACTCCTTGAAGTGAGCATTTTCTTGCCATTTTTATGGTCAAATTAGTTATTACACATGAGAATATAGTTGGAGAATATGTTTTCAGAGCATAAAAATGCTAGGAAGCTTGCGCCATAGAGTCACTATGAAATCACAGTGCAGAGCTAATTCTATTTCGTGAGCCAGGTCAAGTACTCCTTGAAGTGAGCATTTTCTTGCCATTTTTATGGTCAAATTAGTTATTAGACATGAGAATATAGTTGTAGAATATGTTTTTAGAGCATAAAAATTCTAGGAAGCTTACGCCATAGAGTCACTATGAAATCACAGTGCAGAGCTAATTCTATTCCGTGAGCCAGGTCAAGAACTCCTTGAAGTGAGCATTTTCTTGGCATTTTTATGGTCAAATTAGTTATTTGACATAAGAATATAGTAAGAAAACATGTTTTCAGACTATTAAAATGCTAGGAAGCTTGTGCCATAGAGTCACTAAAAAGTCAAAGTGCAGAGTTGATTCTACTCTGTGAGCCTGGTCAAGAATTCCTTGAAGTGAGCATTTTCTTGCAATTTTTATGGTCAAATTAATTATTAGACATGAGAATATAATTGGAGAACATTTTTTCAGAGTATAAATATGCTAGGAAGCTTCCACCATAGAGTCACTAAAAACTGACAGTGCAAAGCTGATTCTACTCCGTGAGCCAGGTCAAGAACTCCTTGAAGAGAGCATTTTCTTGCCATTTTTATGGTCAAATTAATTATTCGATATTAGAATATAGTTGGAGAACATGTTTTCAGAGTATAAAAATGCAAGGAAGCTTGCACCGTAGAGTCATAAAAAACTCACAGTGCAGAGCAGATTTTACTCCGTGAGCTATGTCAAGAACTCTTTGAAGTGAGCATTTTCTTGCCATTTTTATGGTCAAATTAGTTATTAGACATGAGAATATAGTTGGAGAATATGTTTTCAGAGCTTAAAAATGCTGGGAAGCCTGCGCCATAGAGTCACTATGAAATCACACTGGAGAGCTAATTCTACTCCGTGAGCCAGGTCAAGAACTCCTTGAAGTGAGCATTTTCTTGCCATTTTTATGGTCAAATTAGTTATTAGAAATGAGAATATAGTTGGAGAATATGTTTTCAGAGCATAAAAATGCTAGAAAGCTTGCGCCATAGAGTCACTATGAAATCACAGTTCAAAGTTAATTCTATTTCGTGAGCCAGGTCAAGTACTCCTTGAAGTGATCATTTTCTTGCAATTTTTATGGTCAAATTAGTTATTAGACATGAGAATATAGTTGTAGAATATGTTTTTAGAGCATAAAAATTCTAGGAAGCTTGCGCCATAGAGTCACTATGAAATCACAGTGCAGAGCTAATTCTATTCCGTGAGCCAGGTCAAGAACTCCTTGAAGTGAGCATTTTCTTGGCATTTTTATGGTCAAATTAGTTATTTGACATAAGAATATAGTAAGAGAACATGTTTTCAGACTATTAAAATGCTAGGAAGCTTGTGCCATAGAGTCACTAAAAAGTCAAAGTGCAGAGCTGATTCTACTTTGTGAGCCTGGTCAAGAATTCCTTGAAGTGAGCATTTTCTTGCCATTTTTATGGTCAAATTAATTATTAGAAATGAGAATATAATTGGAGAACATTTTTTCAGAGTATAAATATGCTAGGAAGCTTCCACCATAGAGTCACTAAAAACTGACAGTGCAGAGCTGATTCTACTCCGTGAGCCAGGTCAAGAACTCCTTGAAGAGAGCATTTTCTTGCCATTTTTATGGTCAAATTAATTATTCGATATTAGAATATAGTTGGAGAACATGTTTTCAGAGTATAAAAATGCAAGGAAGCTTGCACCGTAGAGTCATAAAAAACTCACAGTGCAGAGCAGATTTTACTCCGTGAGCTATGTCAAGAACTCTTTGAAGTGAGCATTTTCTTGCCATTTTTATGGTCAAATTAGTTATTAGACATGAGAATATAGTTGGAGAATATGTTTTCAGAGCTTAAAAATGCTGGGAAGCCTGCGCCATAGAGTCACTATGAAATCACACTGGAGAGCTAATTCTACTCCGTGAGCCAGGTCAAGAACTCCTTGAAGTGAGCATTTTCTTGCCATTTTTATGGTCAAATTAGTTATTAGAAATGAGAATATAGTTGGAGAATATGTTTTCAGAGCATAAAAATGCTAGAAAGCTTGCGCCATAGAGTCACTATGAAATCACAGTTCAGAGTTAATTCTATTTCGTGAGCCAGGTCAAGTACTCCTTGAAGTGATCATTTTCTTGCAATTTTTATGGTCAAATTAGTTATTAGACATGAGAATATAGTTGTAGAATATGTTTTTAGAGCATAAAAATTCTAGGAAGCTTGCGCCATAGAGTCACTATGAAATCACAGTGCAGAGCTAATTCTATTCCGTGAGCCAGGTCAAGAACTCCTTGAAGTGAGCATTTTCTTGGCATTTTTATGGTCAAATTAGTTATTTGACATAAGAATATAGTAAGAGAACATGTTTTCAAACTATTAAAATGCTAGGAAGCTTGTGCCATAGAGTCACTAAAAAGTCAAAGTGCAGAGCTGATTCTACTTTGTGAGCCTGGTCAAGAATTCCTTGAAGTGAGCATTTTCTTGCCATTTTTATGGTCAAATTAATTATTACACATGAGAATATAATTGGAGAACATTTTTTCAGAGTATAAATATTCTAGGAAGCTTCCACCATAGAGTCACTAAAAACTGACAGTGCAGAGCTGATTCTACTCCGTGAGCCAGGTCAAGAACTCCTTGAAGAGAGCATTTTCTTACCATTTTTATGGTCAAATTAATTATTCGATATTAGAATATAGTTGGAGAACATGTTTTCAGAGTATAAAAATGCAAGGAAGCTTGCACCGTAGAGTCATAAAAAACTCACAGTGCAGAGCAGATTTTACTCCGTGAGCTATGTCAAGAACTCTTTGAAGTGAGCATTTTCTTGCCATTTTTATGGTCAAATTAGTTATTAGACATGAGAATATAGTTGGAGAATATGTTTTCAGAGCTTAAAAATGCTGGAAAGCCTGCGCCATAGAGTCACTATGAAATCACACTGGAGAGCTAATTCTACTCCGTTAGCCAGGTCAAGAACTCCTTGAAGTGAGCATTTTCTTGCCATTTTTATGGTCAAATTAGTTATTAGAAATGAGAATATAGTTGGAGAATATGTTTTCAGAGCATAAAAATGCTAGAAAGCTTGCGCCATAGAGTCACTATGAAATCACAGTTCAGAGTTAATTCTATTTCGTGAGCCAGGTCAAGTACTCCTTGAAGTGATCATTTTCTTGCAATTTTTATGGTCAAATTAGTTATTAGACATGAGAATATAGTTGTAGAATATGTTTTTAGAGCATAAAAATTCTAGGAAGCTTGCGCCATAGAGTCACTATGAAATAACAGTGCAGAGCTAATTCTATTCCGTGAGCCAGGTCAAGAACTCCTTGAAGTGAGCATTTTCTTGGCATTTTTATGGTCAAATTAGTTATTTGACATAAGAATATAGTAAGAGAACATGTTTTCAAACTATTAAAATGCTAGGAAGCTTGTGCCATAGAGTCACTAAAAAGTCAAAGTGCAGAGCTGATTCTACTTTGTGAGCCTGGTCAAGAATTCCTTGAAGTGAGCATTTTCTTGCCATTTTTATGGTCAAATTAATTATTAGACATGAGAATATAATTGGAGAACATTTTTTCAGAGTATAAATATGCTAGGAAGCTTCCACCATAGAGTCACTAAAAACTGACAGTGCAGAGCTGATTCTACTCCGTGAGCCAGGTCAAGAACTCCTTGAAGAGAGCATTTTCTTACCATTTTTATGGTCAAATTAATTATTCGATATTAGAATATAGTTGGAGAACATGTTTTCAGAGTATAAAAATGCAAGGAAGCTTGCACCGTAGAGTCATAAAAAACTCACAGTGCAGAGCAGATTTTACTCCGTGAGCTATGTCAAGAACTCTTTGAAGTGAGCATTTTCTTGCCATTTTTATGGTCAAATTAGTTATTAGACATGAGAATATAGTTGGAGAATATGTTTTCAGAGCTTAAAAATGCTGGGAAGCCTGCGCCATAGAGTCACTATGAAATCACACTGGAGAGCTAATTCTACTCCGTTAGCCAGGTCAAGAACTCCTTGAAGTGAGCATTTTCTTGCCATTTTTATGGTCAAATTAGTTATTAGAAATGAGAATATAGTTGGAGAACATGTTTTCAGAGCATAAAGATGCTAGAAAGCTTGCGCCATAGAGTCACTATGAAATCACAGTTCAGAGTTAATTCTATTTCGTGAGCTAGGTCAAGTACTCCTTGAAGTGATCATTTTCTTGCAATTTTTATGGTCAAATTAGTTATTAGACATGAGAATATAATTGTAGAATATGTTTTTAGAGCATAAAAATTCTAGGAAGCTTGCGCCATAAAGTCACTATGAAATCACAGTGCAGAGCTAATTCTATTCCGTGAGCCAGGTCAAGAACTCCTTGAAGTGAGCATTTTCTTGGCATTTTTATGGTCAAATTAGTTATTTGACATAAGAATATAGTAAGAGAACATGTTTTCAGACTATTAAAATGCTAGGAAGCTTGTGCCATAGAGTCACTAAAAAGTCAAAGTGTAGAGCTGATTCTACTTTGTTAGCCTGGTCAAGAATTCCTTGAAGTGAGCATTTTCTTGCCATTTTTATGGTCAAATTAATTATTAGACATGAGAATATAATTGTAGAACATTTTTTCAGAGTATAAATATGCTAGGAAGCTTCCACCATAGAGTCACTAAAAACTGACAGTGCAGAGCTGATTCTACTCCGTGAGCCAGGTCAAGAACTCCTTGAAGAGAGCATTTTCTTACCATTTTTATGGTCAAATTAATTATTCGATATTAGAATATAGTTGGAGAACATGTTTTCAGAGTATAAAAATGGAAGGAAGCTTGCACCGTAGAGTCATAAAAAACTCACAGTGCAGAGCAGATTTTACTCCGTGAGCTATGTCAAGAACTCTTTGAAGTGAGCATTTTCTTGCCATTTTTATGGTCAAATTAGTTATTAGACATGAGAATATAGTTGGAGAATATGTTTTCAGAACTTAAAAATGCTGGGAAGCCTGTGCCATAGAGTCACTATGAAATCACACTGGAGAGCTAATTATACTCCGTGAGCCAGGTCAAGAACTCCTTGAAGTGAGCATTTTCTTGCCATTTTTATGGTCAAATTAGTTATTAGACATGAGAATATAGTTGGAGAATATGTTTTCAGAGCATAAAAATGCTAGGAAGATTGCGCCATAGAGTCACTATGAAATCACAGTGCAGAGCTAATTCTATTTCGTGAGCCAGGTCAAGTACTCCTTGAAGTGAGCATTTTCTTGCCATTTTTATGGTCAAATTAGTTATTAGACATGAGAATATAGTTGTAGAATATGTTTTTAGAGCATAAAAATTCTAGGAAGCTTGCGCCATAGAGTCACTATGAAATCACAGTGCAGAGCTAATTCTATTTCGTGAGCCAGGTCAAGTACTCCTTGAAGTGAGCATTTTCTTGCCATTTTTATGGTCAAATTAGTTATTAGACATGAGAATATAGTTGTAGAATATGTTTTTAGAGCATAAAAATTCTAGGAAGCTTGCACCATAGAGTCACTATGAAATCACAGTGCAGAGCTAATTATATTCCGTGAGCCAGGTCAAGAACTCCTTGAAGTGAGCATTTTCTTGGCATTTTTATGGTCAAATTAGTTATTTGACATAAGAATATAGTAAGAGAACATGTTTTCAGACTATTAAAATGCTAGGAAGCTTGTGCCATAGAGTCATTATAAAGTCAAAGTGCAGAGCTGATTCTACTCCGTGAGCCTGGTCATGAATTCCTTGAAGTGAGCATTTTCTTGCCATTTTTATGGTCAAATTAGTTATTAGACATGAGAATATAGTTTGAGAACATGTTTTCAAAGTTTTAAAATACTAGGAAGCTTGCGTCGTAGAGTCACTAAAAAGTCAAAGTGCAGAATTGATTCTACTCCATGAGTTAGGCCATGAACTCCTTGAAGTTAGCATTTTCTTACCATTTTTATGGTCAAATTAGTTATTAGACATGATAATATAGTTGGAGAACATATTTTCAGAGTATATAAATGCTATGAAGCTTGCGCCATAGAGTAACCAAAAACATACAGTGCAGAGCTGATTCTACTCCGTGAGCTAGATCAAGAACACCTTGAAGTGAGCATTTTCTTTCCATTGTTATGGTCAAATTAGTTATTAGACGTGAGAATATAGTTGGAGAACATATTTTCAGAGTATATAACTGCTACGAAGCTTGCGCCATAGAGTCACTAAAAAGTCAAAGTGCAGAGCTGATTCTACTCTGTGAGCCAGGTCAAGAAGTCCTTGAAGTGAGCATTTTCTTTCCATTTTTATGGTCAAATTAGTTATTAGACATGAGAATGTAGTTAGAGAACATATTTCAAGAGTATAAAAGTACTAGGAAGCTTCCACCATAGAGTCACTAAAAACTCACAGTGCAGAGCTGATTTTACTCCGTGAGCTAGGTCAAGAACTCTTTGAAGTGAGCATTTATCTTGCCATTTTTATGGTCAAATTAGTTATTAGACATGAGAATATAGTTGGAGAACATATTTTCAGAGTATATAACTGCTAGGAAGCTTACGCCATAGATTCACTAAAAACGCACCGTGCATAGCTGATTCTACTCCGTGAGCCAGGTCAAGAACACCTTCAAGCGAGCATTTACTGGAAATTTTTATGGTTTAATTAGTTATTAGACATGAGAATATAGTTAGAGAACATGTTTTTAGATTCCAAAAATGCTAGGAAGCTTGCGCTGTAGAGTCTATAAAAGTCAAAGTGCAGAGCTGATTCTACTCTGTGGCCAGGACATGAACTCCTTGAAGTGAGCATTTTTGCCATTTTTATGGTCAAATTAGTTATTAGACATAAGAATATAGTTGGAAAACATGTTTTCAGAGTATAAATATCCTAGGAAGCTTCCACCATAGAGTCACTAAAAACTGACAGTGAAGAGCTGATTCTACTTCGTTTGCCAGGTCAAGAACTCCTTGAAGAGAGCATTTTCTTGCCATTTTTGTGGTCAAATTAATTATTAGACATGAGAATATAGTTGGAGAACATGTTTTCAGAGTATTAAAATGCAAGGAAGCTTGCACCGTAGAGTCATAAAAAACTCACAGTGCAGAACAAATTTTAATCCGTGAGCTAGGTCAAGAACTCTTTGAAGTGAGCATTTTCTTGCCATTTTTATGGTCAAATTAGTTATTAGAAATGAGAATATAGTTGTAAAACATGTTTTTAGAGTATAAATATGCTAGGAAGCTTGCGCCATAGAGTCACTAAAAAGTCAAAGTGCAGAGCTTATTCTACTCCATGAGCCAGGTCAAGAACACCTTGAAGTGAGCATTTTATTGCCATTTTTATGGTAAAATTAGTTATTAGACATGAGAATATAGTTGGAGAACATATTTTCAGAGTATAAAAATGCTAGGAAGCTTGCGCCATAGAGTCACTAAAAAGCCATAGAGCAGAGCTGATTCCACTCCGTGAGCCAGGACAAGAGGTCCTTGAAGTGAGCATTTTCTTTCAATTTTTATGGTCAAATTTGTTATTAGACTTGCAAATATTGTTGGATAACATGTTTTTAGAGTATATAACTACTATGAAGCTTGTACGATGGAGTCAGCTGATTCTACTTTGTCAGCCAGATCAAGAACTCCTTGAAGTGAGCATTTTATTGCCTTTTTATGGTCAAATTAATTATTAGACATGAGAATATAGTTGGAGAATATGTTTTTAGAGTATAAAATTGCTAGGAATCTTGCGCAATAGAGTTACTAAAAAGTCAAATTGTAGAGATCGTTCTACTCCGTGAGCCAGGTCAATAACTCCTTGAAGAGAGCATTTTATTGGCATTTTTATGATCAAATTAGTTATTAGACATGAGAATATAGTTGGAGAACAAGTTTTCAAAGTATAAAAATTCTAGGAAGATTGCGTCATAGAGTCACTAAAAAGCCAAAGTGCAGAGCTGATTCTACTCCGTGAGCCAGGCCAAGAACTCCTTGAAGAGAGCATTTTCTTGCCATTTTTATGGTCAAATTATTTATTAGACATGAGAATATAGTTGGAGAACATCTTTTCATAGTATAAAAATGCTAGGAAGCTTGCACCGTAGAGTCATAAAAAACTCACAGTGCAGAACATATTCTACTCCATGAGCTAGGTCAAGAATTCTTTGAAGTAAACATTTTCTTACCATTTTTATGGTCAAATTAGTTATTAGACATGATAATATATTTGTAAAACATGTTTTCAGAGTATAAAAATGCTAGGAAGTTTGCGCTATAGAGTCACTAAAATGTTAAAGTGCAGAGATTATTCTACTCTGTGAGCCAGGTCAAGAATTCCTTGAAGGGAGCATTTGCTTGCCATTTTATGGTCAAATTAATTATTAGACATGAGAATATAGTTGGAGAATATGTTTTCAGAGTATAAAAATGCTAGGAAGCTTGTGTTGGATTCTATACTAAAAGTCTAGCTTTAGTATGAACAATCTTATAACTATTGGCAATTAGATCTTATGGTGAACGCGATTCAATAAGAAAAAACAGATAATCAGATACAGCGGAAGCATAAAACAATTACCTGTCTTCTGGATTGGTGTAGAGTATGATGATCTGTGAAGAACACCTCTGATCTTCTACAGTATGTCCCAAAGTCAACTCTCTGGTGTTGTGTGGTCAACAATCCCCAGAGAGTTCTCAATCTGTTCCTAATCTGTTCTCTACGTAAGTGGCGCAGACTTAGGTTATTAGGAACTGAGATAACTTATATACTTGGGCTACTGCAGGGACCAGGAGGAGAAATTGGGCTGGGCCTCAATCAGATTTAATTAACCAAGCTTAGCCCAAAGCTTTTAATTAAATCCAATAATAATAATATAGTCCACTAAAATATTATTATTTCACTACCCATCCAATCCCAAAATTACGTTCTGGGCTCCTTCTTATTATGAGCCCGATATTCTCCCCATGTTTAAGATATACAATGCCCATTATTTAGTTAAGTTACTGACAACTCAAATTAATTAATATCTCATCCGAGAGTAGTACCACTCAACCTTATTATCATGTCGGAAATTAATCCACTTGCAAGATTTACATGATAAACCTTATGAGCTCTTCAAGGGGACATCATCAACCTATATCGGACATGGATTCCTTCTACAATCAACAGCACACCATAGAGACAGCACTACTTCCCAACTCACCGAGTTTGTTGATTTAATACATTTAAATCTCACCCATTGATGAATCAAAGAAATATATACTGCCTTACGTGTCGAGGTTATTGTATAGGGATTAAGAGCACGAACATCCATAATAACAGAGATCAAGTTCTTCTATATAGACAGTACAAGTCGAACGATCTCAGACGGTCCTACTCAATACACAAAGCAGTGTACTAATGTGGTTCTATAGTCAAGACAAACTAATACCAAACCACATTACAACCATACCGATTGATAGTCCCCGTCTATCTCGATCGTGAACATCTGTTTATACTTTATAAGGAAATTGATAATATGATCTTGCACGTGTTGTCGCACGACATATTATCTACAGTATAAAGTAAATGGACTTTTGCACAAACATATAAATAAATAATTTATAATATGCAAAACAGTTTGATCATATGATTCTCATTTCAAATAAAATCGTTATTACATTTTTCAATACAAAAGCAAGGCTTTTAGTATACAAATCTAACAATCTCCCACTTATACTAAAAGACTACGATGCCTTATCTGCTGACACGCATCTAATCTCCATTCCTTCTACATGCCCATCGAACGCTTTCGCTGGAAGGCTCTTAGTAAAAGGATCAGCTAGGTTATCCTTAGATGCTATCTTTGCAACAACGACTTCCCCTCTTTTAACGATATCTCGTATCAGGTGGTACTTGCACTCAATGTGTTTACTCGCCTTATGGGCTCGTGGTTCCTTCGAGTTTGCTACTGCACCACTGTTATCACAATAAATTGTGATCGCTTTGGGCAAACCAGTAATCACTTCCAAGTCCATTAAGAAGTTCCTGAGCCATACTGCTTCTTTAGCGGCCTCAGAGGCTGCTACATATTCAGCTTCCATGGTAGAGTCCGCGACGCATTTCTGTTTCACACTCCTCCATATAATGGCTCCTCCTCCAAGAGTATACACATAACCCGAGGTGGATTTACTAGCATCCCTATCTGACTGGAAATCCGAATTAGTATAACCCAAAGGTAACAAAGTATCTGCCCGGTAAACTAGCACATAATCCCTAGTCCTTCGCAAGTACTTCAAAATATACTTTACCGCAGTCCAATGTCCTTGTCCTGGATTACTTTGATACCTACTGACCATGCCCACGGCATAACAGATATCCGGTCTCGTACATAGCATAGCATACATGAGGCTTCCTACTGCCGAAGCATAAGGGACCAGCTTCATTGTCTCTATTTCCTGTTGTGTGATAGGACACATGTCCTTAGATAGAGGTATTCCATGTCTGAAAGGTAGAAAACCTTTCTTGGAATCTTGCATGCTAAAACGAGTCAGGATTGTATCAATATACGAAGCTTGGGATAAGCATAACATTGTTTTCTTGCGATCCCTTATTAATTTGATCCCAAGAATGTGTCCCGCTTCTCCTAAGTCCTTCATCTCAAATTGCTTGGACAGCCATACCCTTACGCCTGACAATACCTTTACATTGTTTCCAATGAGCAGAATATCATCCACGTAGAGTATAAGAAATACCACTACATTTCCGTCACACTTCTTGTACACACATGATTCATCCGGACATTGAATAAATCCATATGACTGGATTACTTCATCAAAACGGATGTTCCATGATCTTGAAGCTTGTTTCAATCCATAAATGGACCTCTTAAGCCTGCATACAAGATGTTCTTCGCCCTTTGCAATGAATCCTTCTAGTTGCTTCATATAGATGTTTTCCTCAAGACTTCCATTAAGGAAAGCTGTCTTGACATCCATTTGCCATACCTCATAATCTATATGAGCAGCAATAGACAAAAGAATCCGGATTGACTTAAGCATGGCCACAGGCGAGAAGGTTTCCTCATAATCGATTCCTTCTTTCTGAGTATATCCTTTTGCCACAAGCCTTGCTTTCAAGGTTTCCACCTTACCGTCAGATCCTCTTTTTCTTTTATAGATCCATTTGTATCCAATAGCTTTTACACCATTGGGTGGTTCTACAAGCTCCCAGACTTGATTAGAATACATGGATTCTATCTCAGATTTCATTACGTTTTGCCATAATTGAGCATCTTTATCCTGTAGTGCCTCGTTGTAATTCTATGGGTCAATTTCATGTTCACCTGGGACCAAGTCGGATGACTCTCCCAATCCCATGAATCTATCCGGTTGTCTGGCAACCCTCCCACTACGACGAGGCTCCGCAGGTATTTATGTATCATGTGTGACACGCAGTGCAGTGTCCTGTGGTATATCCTCTTGCACAATTGGTATTATATTTGGTTTTTCCCCTCTAACTTCTTCTAGAACAATTTTACTCATGGGTTTATGATCCATTATATAATCCTCTTCCAAAAATCTGGCATTCGCGCTCACGATCACCTTTTGGTCCTTGGGACTATAAAATAAACCACCCTTCGTTCCTCTAGGATACCCTATAAACAGACAAACATCAGTACGTGATTCTAACTTATCAGCATCTGCCTTTATCACGTGTGCCGGAGCACCCCAAATCCGAACATGTTTCAGAGTAGGCTTGCGCCCGGTCCACAGTTCTGTGGGTGTGGAGGCTACCGATTTAGAAGGTACTAAGTTTAGAATGTAAGCCGCTATTTCTAAGGCGTGTCCCCAAAACGAATTTGGTTATTCCGAATAACTCATCATTGATCTTACCATTTCCATAAGAGTCCTATTCCTTCTTTCCGCTACACCATTCTGCTGGGGTGTACTCGGTGCAGACAATTGGGATTCAATCCCATTTTCTGATAAATAATTCCTAAACTCTCCCAAGAGATATTCACCACCACGATCAGATCGTAGTGTTTTGATATATTTTCCAAGTTGCTTTTCCACATCAGCCTTGTATTCTTTGAATTTATCAAAGCATTCAGACTTGCGGCGCATCAAATAAATATATCCGTATCTTGAATAATCGTCAATGAAAGTGACGAAATATTCAAAACCACCTCTTGCCAGGACAGACATAGGACCACATAAATCATAATGAACTAATTCCAACAAATCCTTGGCTCTATGCCCCTTTGCCTTGAAAGGCCTTTTTGTCATTTTTCCTTCCAAGCAGGATTCGCAAGTTGGATAATTTTCCACTACTAATGAACTCAGAGGTCCATCAGCTATCAACCTTTGAATCCTACTCAAGTTAATATGACCTAGTCTTAGATGCCAAAGATATGTTTGGTTCATTTTAAGAGGTTCTTTTCTCTTATTAGTAGATGTATCATTCATTTCAATTTGTTGCACTGTGGGAGTTATTGGATTAAGAATATACAAATTATCTATCAATGCACCATCACAGATAAAAATTCCATTTTTCCTTAAAACAACTTTGTCATTAAAAGAAACAGAATATCCATCCATAAACAATTTAGAAACTGAAATTAAATTCTTTCTAAAATGAGGTACATAAAGACAATTCCTCAAAACAAGAGTTTTATTCTTATTAAAAGATAAATAGACGTCTCCCACTGCAACAGCTGCTACTCTTGTAGCATTTCCCATGAGTATGGTAATCTCTCCATCACTGAGCTGTCGGGTTTGGTGGAACCCCTGCAAAGAATTGCAGACATGGTCAGTGGCTCTCGTATCTACACACCAAGTGTCAGCAGATACAGCCGCTAAACACGATTCAACAACTAGTATATAAGACTTACCATTCCTGTTACCCTTCAGAAGAGGGCAGTCTACCTTGTAGTGTCCCGGCTGCTTGCATTTGAAGCACTTGCCTTTAGGCTTCTTGACCGCACCAATCTTTGCTTTCACTTGGTTCACCGGTGCTGAATTTCCTTGCTTCTTTTTCTTCCTACCGCCTTTCGGCCTAGGATGAGCAGCATATTCAGCAACATGAACCTGAGGAGGTCTACGAAACAGTTCTTCCGCCGCCACAAGTTCTGTCAGAAGTTCTGCCAATGTGTACAAATGTTTGTTCATACCATTGTTCAGGCGAAACTGCTCAAAACTCCTTGGCAAGCTTTGGAGTATGATATCGACCTGGGTTTCCCCATCGATTTCAGCTCCAAGAACTTCCAACTCATTGAGTTGGCCCATCATCCTGAGGACATGTTCCCTTACGGGAGTGCCCTCAGCCATTTTGGTGTTCATCAAGACCGATATGCCCTTCGACCTAGCAGGACGACTCTGATGTCCGAAGAGTTCCTTAAGATTATGCATCATATCATAGGTGGTCTCCATGGCTTGATGCTGAGTCTGAAGCACATTTGACATAGAAGCCAAAATGTAGCATTTAGCCATCCTATCAGCCTTGGTCCACCTATTATAAGCATTTCTTTGCTCTTCGGTAGAGTCATCATTAGGTTCCGGAGGACATTCCTCAGAGAGAATAAAGATATAATCTTCAGCAGTTAAAACAATATCCATGTTTCGCTTCCAGTCGACATAATTAGTACCAGTAAGTTTATGCTCTTTAAGTATTACAGAAAGTGAGTTGAGTGCCATTTGAAAATCCTGAGAATCATAATTAAATAAACAGATCAAACACTTCGAATTTATCAATTTATATTGAATCCCTCAAAACAATATAAAATAAAATTCACCAACATCTCAAGCACCGTGAATTTGCATGCCACGATAGTGTGGATGTACACAAACCCGAACATTTACAGGAGAAGGTTTTACCCAATAATTTCATTTGTCAACCTAACTTTATGACAAAATAATTAATAGTCGGTTTCTATTTAGCCATGCAAATAATAGCAGTGACTCCGATGGGGAGGATACATATTATTTACACCTAAGTGTATACCATTATTTAATCCCAAGTCCGTGGCCCAAGCTTGTGTGCCTTACAGATGGAGAAGTACACACGCGCTCAGATAACTTCCTACGATTATCTTAAAGAAGTTTGTACCAGTGATCCGTGAACAAACTCATCCGATAGGGAGGAAGGCTCTAATGCCAACGCGCAAGTTTACTCACATCACTTACAAACCAATAATGGAGGCCACGGGAATTTATATACCAATCCCCTCTCCCACTTAGTTATTTAACACAGAGGGTTTTTAACATGCATATAATATTTCGTAATAAAATATACAACTTAGCATGCTTCTATTAAATTAATTTAAAATTAAATAAATCACATAGAACATGCCTTTCACATATATAACAATTAATTGTCAAGCAAAATAATTAAATCAATTATATATAATAATTAATTGCATAAATAGTGGATCAATTAATTGGGCCCTAGAGCAACAAATAAGCACAAATTGAGCAGCAGATTAAATAATTAATCAAGCCCATATCCATGGCCCATAATCTTAGCCCAAAACCAAATTAAATCCACTAAGCCTACTAGCACAAAATAAGCCCATTAATAAATAACTCATCATGCTTGGCCCAATACCCACAATTAATTAAACAAAACAGGGCCCAGCAGTTGAAATAATTAAAAGCCAATCACGAAGCCCAAAGCTTTTAATAAAAAAACAAGCCCAACTGCAGCCCAATAAACAGAATTAAACTGAGCCCACAAGAGAAAAGCCCATATCCAAAACTAATCCTGCCCTAGTCATTACACCCAGCCGCAATGTCTCCTTCCGGTCGAAGCTTCAACGACAGCATCACCGGCGAAAAACGACACCGCTGCAGCAATCGACGGTCACGCCCACAGCCTAACGCTGTCGCACTGTCAGCCCGCCCGGAAATGCTCCCTCCGCACACTGCCAAGCTTGCTCCGCACCGGAGACCTCGCAGCAGCAATGACCAGCACCGCCGCGCACTGCCGCGCACCACCGCGTACCACTCCAGACAGGCCAGCTGAGCCGTCGCCTGATTTCATCCATTCCTTCGCAACCAGATGCCACTCCCTCAGCCGACCACTCCAGCGATTAAAGTGACAGCCGCTCAGCCGCGTGACCACTCCAGCACTGCCGGATCTACGACGATCTGCCCTGACTCACCTGGATCTTCCACGAATCGCCCAGCCGGAGCTATTCGTCGATCGGGATCAACAATGCCTCCTACACCAGCGTATCCAGCCATCACTTGCAGCCAGATCCGTGCCGATCTGCACGCCGCCGTGTAGCTCCCAGCGGTTCGTGTCCAGTAAGTCGCCTCCGGCGATCATCTCTGACAATCCGCACGAAATGCTGCTTCCTCAGTCCGCCATTGTCCGCCTGGTAAAACCGGCCATGATTCGGTGCTGCTGATCTCGGCACAAGTACCATCAGTCCACCGAGATTTGAACCGTCGGGTTCATCGCCGCCGCCATGCAGTCGAATGATGGCAGTCTAGAAACAAGCTCCGCCGCTGTCAGTCGAATCGGTCGAAGCACTCGCCATGCCAGCGCCACCGTGACAAGTCTGATCCGGCCGAAGCCACCATCCGTCATGGTCTGCGCCTGACTGACCCGCCTTCACCTCCAATGAGCACGCGCCGCCGGACGAACACACATCGTGTAGTGTGCGCGTGTGTGATACAGACAAAACAGATTGTATTTGTGTATGACAATTGTGTGTACAGTGCATATAATAAAAATACACATGAATAAAAGGAACACACATCAAATCAAACATACAAGTCAATCTGTCATCAGTTTGAACACACGAAAAGGTCCAATGAACATGTGATTAAAAACCAGATTAAAACAATTAATCAAATAATCACAAAAATATCCTTACAAATCACGTTTCACCAAGAAAACATGCTCTGATACCAATTGTTGGCAATTGGATCTTATGGTGAATGCGATTCAATAAGAAAAAACAGGTATTCAGATACAGCGGAAGCATAAAACAATTACCTGTCTTCTGGATTGGTGTAGAGGATGATGATCTGTGAAGAACACCTCTGATCTTCTACAGTATGTCCCAAAGTCAACTCTCTGGTGTTGTGTGGTCAACAATCCCCAGAGAGTTCTCAATCTGTTCCTAATCTGTTCTCTACATAAGTGGCGCAGACTTAGGTTATTAGGAACTGAGATAACTTATATACTTGGGCTACTGCAGGGACCAGGAGGAGAAATTGGGCTGGGCCTCAATCAGATTTAATTAATCAAGCTTAGCCCAAAGCTTTTAATTAAATCCAATAATAATAATATAGTCCACTAAAATATTATTATTGCACTGCCCATCCAATCCCAAAATTACGTTCTGGGCTCCTTCTTATTATGAGCCCGATAGTCTCCCCATATTTAAGATATACAATGCCCATTAATTAATTAAGTTACTGACAACTTAAATTAATTAATATCTCATCCGAGAGTAGTACCACTCAACCTTATTATCATGCCGGAAATTAATCCACTTGCAAGATTTACATGATAAAACCTATGAGCTCCTCAAGGGGTCATCATCAACCTATATCGGACATGGATTCCTTCTACAATCAACAACACACCATAGAGACATCACTACTTCCCAACTCACTGAGTTTGTTGATTTAATACATTTAAATCTCACCCATTGATGAATCAAAGAAATATATACTGTCTTACGTGTCGAGGTTATTGTATAGGGATTAAGAGCACGAACATCCATAATAACAGAGATCAAGTTCTTCTATATAGACAGTACAAGTCGAACGATCTCAGACGGTCCTACTCAATACACAAAGCAGTGTACTAATGTGGTTCTATAGTCAAGACAAACTAATACCAAACCACATTACAACCATACCGATAGATAGTCCCTGTCTATCTCGGTCGTGAGCATCTGTTTATAATTTATAAGGAAACTGATAATATGATCTTCCGCGTGTTGTCGCACAACATATTATCTACAGTATAAAGTAAATGGACTTTTGTACAAACATATAAATAAATAATTTATAATATGCAAAACAGTTTGATCATATGATTCTCATTTCAAATAAAATCGTTATTACATTTTTCAATACAAAAGCAAGGCTTTTAGTATACAAATCTAACAATAACAATATTTGAAATGAGAATCATTTGATCAAATGATTGCATCTTATAATTTATTTATATACATGATGCAATAGTCCACTTACTTTATACTGTAGATAATATGTTGTGCGACAACATGCAGAAGATCATATTATCGATTTCCTTATAAAGTATAAACAGATGCTCACAACTGAGATAGACGGGGACTCTCTATCGGTATGGTTGTAGTATGGTTTAGTATTAGCTTGTCTTGGCTATAGAATCACATTAGTGCACTTATGTGTATTGAGCAGGACCGCTTGAGATCCTTTTTCTTATACTGACTATATAGTAGAACTTGATCTCTGTTATTATGGAAGTTCGTGCTCTTAATCCCTATACAATAACCTCGACACGTAGGGTAGTATGTATTTCTTTGATTCATCAATGGTTGAGATTTATGAGTATTAAATCAATATACTCGGTGAGTTGGGAAATAGTGTTGTCTCTATGGTGTGCTGTTGATTGTAGAAGGAATCCATATCCGTCATAGGTTGATGATGTCCCCTTGAGGAGCTCATAAGGTTTATCATGAAAATCTTGCAAGTGGATTAATTTCCGGCATGATAATAAGGTTGAGTGGTACTGCTCTTGGATGAGATATTAATTAATTTGAGTTGTCAGTAACTTAATTAATTAATGGACATTGTATATCTTAAACATGAGGAGACTATCGGGCTTATAATAAGAAGGAGCCCAGAACATAATTTTTGGGATTAGACGGGTAGTGCAGTAATAATATTTTAGTGGACTATATTATTATTATTGGATTTAAATAAAAGCTTTAGGCTAAGCTTGGTTAATTAAATTCAATTGAGGCCCAGCCCAATTTCTCCTCCTGGTCCCTGCTATAGCCCAACTATATAAGTCATCTCAGCTCTTGTTAACCCTAAGTCAGTGCCTTATTTGACAATTAGAAAAGAACATGAGCAGATTGAGAGAATCCTATGGATTGTTACCCACACAACAGCGGGATTCGACTTGGGACATACAACAGAAGATTGAGAAGTGGTTCTCTGCTGTTCATCCTCTACATCAACCCAGAAGTACGGTAAACATATTTTTTTATGCTTCCACTGATTTTGTTTACCTGTTATACTAACGATCACGTTGATCCACACGATCCAATTGCCAACAATTGGTATCAGAGCTTTGGTTTCGTGGTGAAACGTGAGACGTTAGGTTTTTTTTATGATTATATGGTTATTTGAAATGATCTGGATA
This sequence comes from Pogostemon cablin, assembly GCA_023678885.1. Taxonomy (NCBI): domain Eukaryota; kingdom Viridiplantae; phylum Streptophyta; class Magnoliopsida; order Lamiales; family Lamiaceae; genus Pogostemon; species Pogostemon cablin. The sequence goes on along the minus strand of CM042951.1, from coordinate 6,146,380 downwards.
TAATCGCTTGTTGTTGTGTGTTCTCGTGTTTCAATTATCATCGAAAGTTTCAAGGCGTGGTGAAAGGGATTGAATCTGTGTGAATTATACATTATTCCTATGTGCTTTTTGTCGATGAAATTGTGTGTGATTATTGTGATTGAACACACTGTACACACACGGATGAACCATCATCGATGGTTTTTGCTTGCTGGTATATGATGTTCTTTTACACGGCTATCATAAACACACACAAGAAAGAAAAGAATCAGACACACACACTTCTGGACTTTGAGAGGCAATCAACACGCTGGAAGCTTCATTGCTGTCGCTATCACGAACGCGATGGGGCTGGAGGCTTGGTGTGCTGGGCTGGTTAGTTAACAGAGGTGTTGGGTGAATGCATTTGGTGGCAGCAAAGATGAGAACACACAACCTGTATCGATAGTACGCGGGCGGTGAGTAATGGACGGCAAAGATTCAGACGACCGCTTTGGCTGGACGTGGCTGGAGTAGGCAGCGCCGATGGATTTTGGGCTGGACTGTAACTGTCGCCACTTGCTGGTGTGTTGGCGACGATGCTCAATTCAGGGTGAGCTAGGGCTAGGCGATTCGAGGCAGATCCAGGCGGATCGGGGCAGAATGACGCAGATTCGGCGGCGTTGATGGTGGCGCGCGGCTGACCAGTGCAGACTGTGGATCGCTGGTGGCGTCGGTCGGATCCTGTGGGGTGTCGGCTCGATTCCGATGGTGGCTGTGGGTGCGGCCGCCAGAGGCAGCGGGGCCTGGTTACGCTGGTACGAAGGCACTACTAGATGGTCTAAGGCGGTGCGAATCTGGTTGGGCCGCCGGGTGTCTTCTGGGCGTGATGGAAGCCGGCGACACCCTGGGGCTGACGGTGCATTTTCGGTGGGCTGAGGCATGACTGCCATGAGCAGCTGTCGCCTTCATTGAAGTTCGGCGCTGGGAATGCTAGCCACGGGTTCAAACGTGGTGTTGCGGCTGGGATATTTAGGGCAGCAACTTGGTGATTAGGCTTGGGCTCAATTTTTTTTTAATTTCTGTTTTAATTGGTTTTGGGCTTGGTTTGCTAGGCCCAAATTTTAATTAAAATAGATATGGGCTGTTGGACCTTAACTGCTATTTTAATTAATTGTGGGGTTGATGTTGGGCCAGGTTAAATATTGGGCTGGACCTTAATGCAGAAATTGGCTGGGTAAATGGGCTTAATTATTTAATTAATGGGTTGCTCATTTTATGCTAATGATGTTTGGGTCAGCTGGGCCTATTTAATTGATCCAACATTTTATGCAATTAATTAATGTTATATAACTGATTTAATTGTCAATTATTGTTGTATATGTGAAAGGCATGTTCTATGTGATTTATTTATTTAAATTGCTGTTAATAGAAACATGCTAGTATGTATATTTTATTTCAGAATATTATATGCATGTTAAAAACCCTCGGTGTTTAAATAACTAAGTGGGAGAGGGGATTGGTAATAAATTTCCGCGGCCTCCATTATTGGTTTGTAAGTGATGCAAGTATACTTGCATGTTGGCATAGACCTTCCTCCCCATCGGATGAGTATAGTTGTGGATCACTGGTACAGACTTCATTAAATAATTATTGTTTGTAATGTGATGCAAATGAACTTGCGTGTTGGCTTAGACCTTCCTCCCCATCGGATGAGTTCATTTGCGGATCACTGTACAAACTTGTAATTGATGACTGTAGGAAGTTATCCGAGCGCGTGTGTACTTCTTCATCTGTAAGGCACACAAGCTTGGGCCGCGGACTTGGGGTTAAATAATGGTGTACACTTAGATGTAAATAATAAGTATCATCCCCATCGGAGTCACTGCTTTTATTTGCATGGCTAAACAGGAACCGACTATTAATTATTTTGTCATAAAGTTAGGTTGACAAATGAAATTAATGGGTAAAACCTTCTCTTGTAAATGTTCGGGTTTGTAAACGGCCACACTATCGTGGCTTGCAGACTCACGGTGCTTGAGATGTCGGTGAATTTTATTTTATATTGTTTTGAGTGAATCAATATAAAAGAATAAAATTTGAAGATTTGATCGGTAAATTTATTTGTGATTCTCTAAATTTCGAATGGTTTTATTTCACTAATTGTTAACTAAAAGACATTATATTTACTTGTCCAAATTAGATGATTAGAAAAGAAACTTGAAAATTACTGCTTAAGAAAATACATGTGTATTCTCACAAAGGACGTCTCATGATGCTTATTAAAGTCTCTAGTGAAGAGATGAGAGGTTCATAGAAATATGATGGTCTCATGTAACTCTTCGGATACTTGAGTAAATTAAAAGGCAGAAGATCATGGTTGAATTGATGAATGAATTGGAAAAGCTTGAAATAAAAATTGAAAGGGAAACCTAAATCAATTTATTCTTCACAATTTGCCTGGATGTTTTGAGCAAGTTCTACCTGAAATACGAGAGGTTGTATATGGTGGGAAACTTCTAACAAAACATGTGGAAAAGAAAGCCATTTTTCATCATGATGTGAACAAGTTTAATATCTTATTTACTAATGGTTTAAATATGATTAGTGATGGCATCTACTGACACGAAGTATGTAGATACTAGAATCACTAAATGTTTATCACTGAGTAAGGATAAGATTGTTAATAACATGGGTAAAACTACAAAGGTAGTGGCTATTGCAGTGGGAGTTGTTTATTTATCTCATGATAAGAATAAACGATTGATTATGATAAATTATCTTTTCGTACGTTTCATAGAAAGAATTTAATTTCAGTTTCTATGCATTAACGGATGGATACTTCATTTCATTTAAATGACGTGGTCATAGTAATGAGGAATGATGCTATAATCCGTTAAAGTACATTGGTGGATAAAAAGTTTACTCTTGAATCATGTACATCCCACAGATGCAATAAATAGAAATTAAATAATGCATCTTCTAATATAAGTAAGAGAAAGGAACCTTCAGAAATGAATTAATCATACATTTGGCGCCTATGACTAATTTATTTTACTTGAGTAGGATTCAAAAGTTGATTGCCGATAGACCGTAAGGTTTATCTGAAGTGGAAACTATCGGACTTGCGAGTCTTGCTTGGAAGTAAAAATGATTAACTGCCTTTTCAAGGCTGTGGGGAGTAGAGCCAAAGATATATATGTTGGAATTAGTTCATTCTGATTCAAGCGAACCTAATATTATCCAGGCGAGAGGTGGTTATGAATATTCGAAGATTATTCTGGAAACCAATATATTTATATGATGCACTGCATGTCTAAGTTCTTTGATTAATTCAAGAATTGTAAGGCTGGTACAGTGAAGCGTCATGGAAAATATATTAAGTCATTACGATTCAATCATGATGGCGAATACCTCTTGGGATAGTTATGAGCTATTGATCAGAAGTTGAGATTAAATCTCAAGTTGACTACACCGGGTATGCCCCAAACTGAATGGTGTGGTGGCTAGAAGGAATAAGGCTCTTATGGTTATGATTAGATACATGATGAATTATTTGGAATAATTAAATTCATTTTATGGATATGCCCTAGATACAGTAATTCGTGAAACATTTGTCTGTATATGGGATATCCTAGAAAAATGGAGGGTGATTTATTTAGTCCAAAAGATCAAAGGATAATTGTTAACACAATAACTAGATTTTTGGAAAAGGACTATGTAATAAATCACAAACCCATGTATGAGTTGTTCTAAAGGAAGTTAGAGGAAAACACGAAGTAGAAGTACCAAGTGTACAAGAGGATATACCACAAGGTAAACTGCAGCGCGTGTCACGTCTGATACACAATTACATGTAGTGCCTTGTCATAGTGGGAGGGTTGTTTGACAACCCATAAATATATGTTTTGGGAGAGTCGTGAGACTTGATCCCTAGTAAACATGGTATTGTCCCACGGATACAACGTAGCACTACAAGATGAAAATGCGGAATCTTAGTAAGATGCAATGAATGATGAAATAGAATCTACGGATTCTAAATTAAGTCTGGAGCTTGAAGGATCACTAAAATGGTGTAAAAGCCATTGCAAGTGGTCATAGGAAATAAAGAGGATCATACGGAAAGGTGAAAACCTTGGAGGCAAAGCTTGTTGCGAAAAGGTGTACTCAGAAAGAAATGGTTCGATTATGAAGAAACATGTTCACTGGTAGCTATGCTTATATTGATCCGAATTCTTTTATTGCTGCTATGAGGAACAGCAAATAGATGTCAAAGACAGCTTTCCTGATTGGAAGTCTTGAGGAAAACATCTATGCGAAGCAACCAGAGTGATTCATTGCAAAGTACTAATAGCATTTTGATAGTAAGCTTAAAATTGTCCAGCGATGGACTAAAGCAAAGTTTAAGATCGTGAAGCATCTGTTTTGATTAGGTAATCCAATGGAATGGATTTAAATCAATGAGCGGATGAGTCTTGTGTGTTGTAAAGAGTGACGGAAATGTGGTGGTGTTTCTTGTACTATACGTAGATAGTATCTTGCTCATTGGAGACAAAGAAAGAGTATTATCGGGCGTATGGGTACGGTTAATAAAGCGATAGAGATGAAGGGCTTAAGAAGGCAAAATATATCCTTTTGATCACGGTAATACGGATCACAAGAAAGGATATTATGCTTATCTCAAGTTTCATAAAATGATACAGTCCATACTCGTTTAGCATGTAAATTTATCTAAGTGAATGTGTCTTTGAGACACAAGAAGAAGATAAAGAGGATGAAAGCGGTTCCTTATGCTCCGGCGAATAAGGAAGCTTAATCTAAGGAATGCTATGAACGAAGTTGGATATCTATTTTGCTGGATGCATGAACAGTGGGTATCAACGTAACCCAAAATAAGAATGATGAACTGTAGTAAGACATATATATATAGTGCCTGAGAAGGACTGGAAATTATATGTGGATTTACTAAACAGATTCACTGCTTCTTGTGGATTAAGTAGATTCGGATTTTTTAGTCAGATTGGACGGCAGTAAATTCTCCTCAAAGGTTATGTGTTTAATCTTAGGAAGTAGAGTCATAATGTGGAGGTGTGTTATATAGAAATATATTTTAGACTCTGGACTCCATCATGGAAAGATGATGAATTGGAGCCTATGAGGCAGCCAAAGTATCTACATGACTCTAGAGACTTCATGATGGACTTTGAAGTGTTTCTAAGTTTGCCCAAGGTAATCAAAATTTACATTGATGATATTGGTGCAGTTGCAAACTTGAAGGAATCACGAGTCCATAAGGCAATTAAACACATGGAGCGCGAGTACCACCTGTTACGAGAAATCGTATGATGAGGGGAAGGTTGTTGTCGCCTAGATTGCATCGGATGATGACCTAGTAAATCCATTTACAAGGACCTTAAGGCGAGAGCTTTTATTGGTCGTGTAGTGGGAGTAGGAATCAGATGTGTGGCAGAAGACATGACATCATAGTCTTTTAGTATAAGTGGGAGATTGTTGGATTGTATACTAAAAGTCTAACTTTAGTATGAACAATCTTATAACAATATTTGAAATGAGAATCATTTGATCAAATGATTGCATATTATAATTTATTTATATACATGATGCAATAGTCCAATTACTTTATACTGTAGATAATATGTTGTGCGACAACACGCAGAAGATCATATTATCGGTTTCCTTATAAAGTATAAACAGATGCTCACAACTGAGATAGACGGGGACTCTCTATCGGTATGGTTGTAGTGTGGTTTGGTATTAGCTTGTCTTGGCTATAGAATTACATTAGTGCACTTATGTATATTGAGCAGGACCGCTTGAGATCGTTCTTCTTATACTGACTATATAGTAGAACTTGATCTCTGTTATTATGGAAGTTCGTGCTCTTAACACCTATACAATAACCTCGACACGTAGGGCAGTATGTATTTCTTTGATTCATCAAAGGGTGAGATTTATAAGTATTAAATCAATATACTCGGTGAGTTGGGAAGTAGTGCTGTCTCTATGGTGTGCTGTTGATTGTAGAAGGAATCCATGTCCATCATAGGTTGATGATGTCCCCTTGAGGAGCTCATAAGGTTTATCATGTAAATCTTGCAAGTGGATTAATTTCCGGCATGATAATAAGGTTGAGTGGTACTACTCTCGGATGAGATATTAATTAATTTGAGTTGTCAGTAACTTAATTAATTAATGGACATTGTATATCTTAAACATGGGGAGACTATCGGGCTTATAATAAGAAGGAGCCCAGAACATAATTTTTGGGATTGGACGGGTAGTGCAGTAATAATATTTTAGCGGACTATATTATTATTATTGGATTTAATTAAAAGCTTTGGGCTAAGCTTGGTTAATTAAATTCAATTAAGGCCCAGCCCAATTTCTCCTCATGGTCCTTGCTGTAGCCCAACTATATAAGTCATCTCAGCTCCTGTTAACCCTAAATCAGTGCCTCATTTGACAGTTAGAAAAGAACAGGAGCAGATTGAGAGAATCCTGTGGATTGTTGCCCACACAACAGTAGTATTCGACTTGGGACATACAGCGGAAGATTGAGAGGTGGTTCTCTACTGTTCATCCTCTACATCAACCCAGAAGTACGGTAAACAATTTATTAATTGCTTCTGCTGTGATCGATTATCTGAATTCCTAACGGATCACGTTAATCCACACGATCCAATTGCCAACAGTTATATACTCTGAAAATATATTCTCCAACTATATTCTCATGTCTAATAACAAATTTGACCATAAAAATTGCACGAAAAAGCTCACTTCAAGTAGTTCTAGACATGGCTGACGGAGTAGAGTCAGCTCTGCACTTTGACTTTTTAGTGACTCTATGGTGCAAGCTTCCTAGCATTTTTATACTCTGCAAAAATGCTCTCCAACTATATTCTCATGCTTATCCATTCATTGTTGATAAAATCCTAGAGACGCGAATGTCTCCAAACTTCGTTGATCGTAGACTCTGCTGTTCATCCTCTACATCAACCCAGAAGTACGGTAAACATATTTTTTTATGCTTCCGCTGATTTTGTTTACCTGTTATCCTAACGATCACGTTGATCCACACGATCCAATTGCCAACAGCTTGCACCGTAGAGTCATAAAAAACTCACAGTGCAGAGCAGATTCTACTCTGTGAGCTAGGTCAAGAACTCTTTGAAGTGACCATTTTCTTGCCATTTTTATGGTCTAATTAGTTATTAGACATGAGAATATATTGGAAAACATGCTTTCATAGCATAAAAATGCTAGGAAGCTTGCGCCATAGAGTCACTAAAAAGTCAAAGTGCAGATCTTATTCTACTCCGTGAGCTAGGTCTAGAACTCCTTGAAGTGAGCATTTTATTGCCATTTTTATGGTCAAATTAGTTATTAGACATGAGAATATAGTTGGAGAACATGTTTTCAGAGTATGAAAATGCTAGGAAGCTTGCGCCATAGAGTTACTAAAAAGTCAAAGTGCAGAGATGATTCCACTCCGTGAGCCAGGTCAAGAAGTCCTTGAAGTGAGCATTTTCTTTCAATTTTTATGGTCAAATTTGTTATTAGATTTTCGAATATTGTTAGATAATATGTTTTTAGAGTATATAAATGCTACGAAGCTTGTACCATATAGTCAGTAAATACTCACAGTTCATTGCTGATTCTACTTTGTCATCCAGGTCAAGAACTCCTTGAAGTTAGCATTTATTGCCTTTTTATGGTCAAATTTGTTATTAGATATGAGAATATAGTAGGAGACCAGGTTTTTAGAGTATAAAGCTACTAGGAATCTTGCGCAATAGAGTCACTAAAAAGTCAACGTGTAGAGATCATTCTACTCCATGAGCAGGTCAAGAACTCCTTGAAGAGTGAATTTTATTGCCATTTTTATGATCAAATTAGTTATTAGACATGAGAATATAGTTGAAGAACATGTTTTCAGAGTATAAAAATTCTAGGAAACTTGCATCATAGAGACACTAAAAAGCCAAAGTGCAGAGCTCATTCTACTCCGTGAGCTAGGTCAACTTTGTTATTATACATGCGTATATAGTTGGAGAACATGTTTTAAAATAATATAACTGCTACGAAGCTTGCGCCATAGATTCACTAAAACACACCGTGTAGAGCTGATTCTACTCCAAGAGCCAGGTCAAGAACTCCTTGAAGTGAGCATTTTCTTGCCATTTTTATGGTCAAATTAGTTATTAGATATGAGAATATAGTAGGGGACCAGGTTTTCAGAGTATAAAACTGCTAGGAATCTTGCGCAATAGAGTCACTAAAAAGTCAACGTGAAGAGATCATTCTACTCCGTGAGCCGGTCAAGAACTCCTTGAAGAGTGCATTTTATTGCCATTTTTATGATCAAATTAGTTATTAGACATGAGTATATAGTTGAAGAACATGTTTTCAGAGTATAAAATTCTAGGAAACTTGCATCATAGAGTCACTAAAAAGCCAAAGTGCAGAGTTCATTCTACTCCATGAACTAGGTCAACTTAGTTATTATACATGAGTATATAGTTGGAGAACGTGTTTTAAAATAATATAACTGCTACGAAGCTTGCGCCATAGAGTCACTAAAAATACACCGTGTAGAGCTGATTCTACTCCATGAGCCAGGTCAAGAACTCCTTGAAGTGAGCCTTTTCTTGCCATTTTTATGGTCAAATTAATTATTAGACATGAGAATATAGTTGAAGAATATGTGTTTAGAGTATAAAAATGCTAGGAATTTTGCACCGTTGAGTCACAAAAAACTCACAGTGAAGTGCAGATTATACTCCGTGAGCTAGGTCAAGAACTCTTTGAAGTGAGCATTTTATTGCCATTTTTATGGTCAAATTAGTTTTTAAACATGAGAATATAGTTGGAGAATATGTTTTCAGAGCATAAAAATGCTAGGAACTTGTGCCATAGAGTCACTATGAAATCACAGTGCATAGATGATTCAACTACGTGAGCCAGGCCAAGAACTCCTTGAAGTGAGCATTTTATTTCCATTTTTATGGTCAAATTAGTTATTAGACATGATAATATAGTTGGAGAACATGTTTTCAGAGTATAAATATGCTAGGAAGCTTCCACCATAGAGTCACTAAAAACTTACAGTGCAGAGCTGATTCTACTCCATGAGTCATGTCAAGAACTCCTTGAAGAGAGCATTTTCTTGCCATTTTTATGGTCAAATTAATTATTAGACATGAGAATATATTTATAAAACATGTTTTCAAAGTATAAAAATACTAGGAAGCTTGCGTCATAGAGTCACTAAAAAGTCAAAGTGCAAAGCTGATTCTACTCCATGAGTCAAGCCAAGAACTCCTTGAAGTTAGCATTTTCTTACCATTTTTATGGTCAAATTAGTTATTAGACATGAGAATATAGTTGGAGAATATATTTTCAGAGTATATAAATGCTACGAAGCTTGCGCCATAGAGTCACCAAAAAAACACAGTGCAGAGCTGATTCTACTCCGTGAGCCAGGTCAAGAACTCCTTGAAGTGAGCATTTTCTTTCAATTGTTATGGTCAAATTAGTTATTAGACATGAGAATATAGTTGGAGAACATGTTTCAAGAGTATAAAAATTCTAGGAAGCTTCCACCATAAAGTCACTAAAAACTCACAGTGCAGAGCTGATTCTACTCCGTGAGCCAAGTCAAGAACTCCTTGAAGTGAGCATGTTATTGCCATTTTTTTGGTCAAATTAGTTATTAGACATGAGAATATAGTTGGAGAATATGTTTTCAGAGCATAAAAATTCTAGGAATCTTGCGCCATAGAGTCACTATGAAATCACAATGCAGGGCTAATTTTATTCCGTGAGCCAGGTCAAGAACTCCTTGAAGTGAGCATTTTCTTGCCATTTTTATGGTCAAATTAGTTATTAGACATAAGAATATAGTAAGAGAACATGTTTTCAGACTATTAAAATGCTAGGAAGCTTGTGCCATAGAGTCACTAAAAAGTCAAAGTGCAGAGCTGATTCTACTCCGTGAGCCTGGTCAAGAATTCCTTGAAGTGAGCATTTTCTTGCCATTTTTATGGTCAAATTAGTTATTAGACATGATAATATAGTTTTAGAACATGTTATCAGAGTTTAAAAATACTAGGAAGCTTGCGTCGTAGAGTTACTAAAAAGTCAAAGTGCAGAGTTGATTCTACTCCATGAGTCAGGCCAAGAACTCCTTGAAGTTAGCATTTTCTTACCATTTTTATTGTCAAATTAGTTATTAGACATGAGAATATAGTTGGAGAACATATTTTCAGAGTATATAAATGCTATGAAGCTTGCGCCATAGAGTCACCAAAAACATACAGTGCAGAGCTGATTCTACTCCGTGAGCCAGGTCAAGAACACCTTGAAGTGAGCATTTTCTTTCAATTGTTATGGTAAAATTATTTATTAGACATGTGAATATAGTTGGAGAACATGTTTTCAGACTATATAACTGCTACGAAGCTTGCGCCATAAAGTCGCTAAATAGTCAAAGTGCAGAGCTGATTCTACTCTGTGTGCCAGGTCAAGAAGTCCTTGAAATGAGCATTTTCTTGCCATTTTTATGGTCAAATTAGTTATTAGACATGAGAATATAGTTGGAGATCATGTTTTCAGAGTATAAAAATGCTAGGAAGCTTGCGTCATAGAGTCACTAAAAAGTCAAGTGCAGAGCTGATTCTACTCCATGAGTCAGGCTAATAACTCCTTGAAGTTAGCATTTTCTTACCATTTTTATGGTCAAATTAGTTATTACACATGAAAATATAGTTGGAGAACATAGATGCTACGAAGCTGGCGCCATAAAGTCACTAAAAACACACAGTGCAGAGTTGATTCTACTCCGTGAGCCAGGTCAAGAATCCCTTTAAGTGAGCATTTTCTTTCAATTGTTATGGTCAAATTAGTTATTAGACATGAGAATATAGTTAGAGAACATGTTTTTAGAGTGTATAACTACTACGAAGCTTGCGCCATAGAGTCACTAAAAAGTCAAAGTGCAGAGCTGATTCTACTCCGTGAGCCAGGTCAAGAACCCCTTGAAGTGAGCATTTTCTTGCCATTTTTATGGTAAAATTACTTATGAGACATGAGAATATAGTTGGAGAACATGATTTTAGAGTATAAAAATGCTAGGAAGCTTGCGCCATAGAGTCACTAAAAATTCAAAGGGTAGAGCTGATTCTACTCCGTGAGCCAGGTCAAGTACTTCTTGAAGTGAGCATTTTCTTGCCATTTTTTATGGTTAAATTAGTTATTACACATGAGAATATAGTTGGAGAACATGTATTCAGAGTATATAAGTGCTACGAAGCTTGCACCATAGAGTCACAAAAACACACAGTGCATAGCTTATTCTACTCTGTGAGCCAGGTCAAGAACTCCTCTAAGTTAACATGTTTTTAGAGTATAAATATGCTTGGAAGCTTCCACCATAGAGTCACTAAAAACTGACAGTGCAGAGCTAATTCTGCTCCTTGAGCTGGGTCAAGAACTCCTTGAAGAGAGCATTTTCTTGCAATCTTTATAGTCAAATTAATTATTAGACATGAGAATTTAGTTGGAGAACATGTTTTCAGAGTATAAAAATGCAAGGAAGCTTGCACCGTAGAGTAATAAAAAACTCACAGTGCAGAGCAGATTTTACTCCGTGAGCTAGGTCAAGAAGTCTTTGAAGTGAGCATTTTCTTTCAATTGTTATGGTCAAATTAGTTATTAGACATGAGAATATAGTTGTAAAACATGTTTTCAGAGTATAAAAATGCTAGGAAGCTTGTGCCATAGAGTCACTAAAAAGTCAAAGTGCAGAGCTTATTCTACTCCATGAGCCAGGTCAAGAACTCCTTGAAGTGAGCAGTTTATTGCCATTTTTATGGTTAAATTAGTTATTAGACATGAGAATATAGTTGGAGAACATATTTTCAGAGTATAAAAATGCTAGGAAGCTTGCGCCATAGAGTCACTAAAAAGCCATAGAGCAGAGCTGATTCCACTCCGTGAGCCAGGTCAAGAAGTCCTTGAAGTGAGCATTTTCTTTCAATTTTTATGGTCAAATTTGTTATTAGACTTGCGAATATTATTGGATAATATGTTTTTAGAGTATATAACTACTAAGTAACTTGCACCATAGAGTCAGTAATAACTCACTGTTTATTGCTGATTCTACTTTGTCAGCCAGATCAAGAACTCCTTGAAGTGAGCATTTTATTACCTTTATATGGTCAACTTCGTTATCAGATATGAGAATATAGTTTGAGACAATGTTTTTAGAGTATAAAATTGCTAGGAATCTTGCGCAATAGAGTCACTAAAAAGTCAAACTGTAGAGATCATTCTACTCCGTGAGCCAGGTCAAGAACTCCTTGAAGAGAGCATTTTCTTGCCATTTTTATGGTCAAATTAATTATTAGAAATGAGAATATAGTTGGAGAATATGTTTTCAGAGTATAAAAATGCTAGGAAGCTTGCACCGTAGAGTCATAAAAAACTCACAGTGCAGAGCAGATTCTACTCCATGAGCTAGGTCAAGAACTCTTTGAAGTGAGCATTTTCTTACCATTTTTATGGTAAAATTAGTTATTAGACATGAGAATATATTTGGAAAACATGTTTTTAGAGTATAAAAATGTTAGGAAGCTTCCACCATAGAGTCACTAAAAAGTCAAAGTGCAAAGCTTATTCTACTCCGTGAGCCACGTCAAGAACTCCTTGAAGTGAGCATTTTATTATCATTTTTATGGTCAAATTAGTTATTAGACATGAGAATATAGTTGGAGAACATGTTTTCAGAGTATAAAAATGCTAGGAAGCTTGTGCCATAGAGTCACTAAAAAGTCAAAGTGCAGAGCTGATTCCACTCCGTGAGCCAGGTCAAGAAGTCCTTGAAGTGAGCATTTTATTTTAATTTTTATGGTCAAATTTGTTATTAGAATTTCGAATATTTTTGGATAACATGTTTTTAGAGTATATAACTGCTACGAATCATGTACCATAGCTCATAGTTCATTGCTGATTCTACTTTGTCAGCTAGGTCAAGAACTCCTTGAAGTGAGCATTTTATTGCTATTTTTATAGTCAAATTAGTTATTAGACATGAGAATATAGTTGGAGAATATGTTTTCAGAGTATAAAAATGCTAGGAAGCCTGTGCCATAGAGTCACTATGAAATCACAGTGCATAGCTGATTCTACTACGTGAGCCAGGCCAAGAACTCCTTGAAGTGAGCATTTTCTTTCCATTTTATGGTCAAATTAATTATTAGACATGAGAATATAGTTGGAGAACATGTTTTCAGAGTATAAAAATGCTAGGAAGCTTGCACCGTATAGTCATAAAAAACTCACAGTGCAGAGCAGATTCTACTTTGTGAGCTAGGTCAAGAACTCTTTGAAGTGACCATTTTCTTGCAATTTTTATGGTATAATTAGTTATTAGACATGATAATATAGTTGGAAAACTAGCTTTCATAGTATAAAAATGCTAGGAAGCTTGCGCCATAGAGTCACTAAAAAATCAAAGTGCAGAGCTTATTCTACTCCGTGAGCTAGGTCTAGAACTCCTTGAAGTGAGCATTTTATTGCCATTTTTATGGTCAAATTAGTTATTAGATATGAGAATATAGTTGGAGAACATGTTTTCAGAGTATAAAAATGCTAGGAAGCTTGCACCATAGAGTTACTAAAAAGTCAAAGTGCAGAGCTAATTCCACTCCGTGAGCCAGGTCAAGAAGTCCTTGAAGTGAGCATTTTCTTTCAATTTTTATGGTCAAATTTGTTATTAGACTTCCGAATATTGTTGGATAAAATGTTTTTAGAGTATATAACTGTTACGAAGCTTGTACCATATAGTCAGTAAATACTCACAGTTCATTGCTGATTCTACTTTGTCAGCCAGGTAAAGAACTCCTTGAAGTGAGCATTTTATTGCCTTTTTATGGTCAAATTTGTTATTAGATATGAGAATATAGTAGGAGACCAGGTTTTCAAAGTATAAAATTGCTAAGAATCTTGCGCAATAGAATCACTAAAAAGTCAAAGTGTAGAGATCATTCTACTCCGTGAGTCGATCAAGAACTCCTTGAAGAGTGCATTTTATTGCCATTTTTATGATCAAATTAGTTATTAGACATGAGAATATAGTTGGAGAACTTGTTTTCAGAGTATAAAAATGCTAGGAAACTTGCATCATAGAGTCACTAAAAAGCCAAAGTGCAGAGCTCATTCTACACCGTGAGCTAGGTCAACTTAGTTATTATACATGAGTATATAGTTGGAGAACATGTTTTAAAATAATATAACTGCTACGAAGCTTGCGCCATAGAGTCACTAAAAACACACCGTGTAGAGCTGATTCTACTCCATGAGCCAGGTCAAGAACTCTTTGAAGTGAGCATTTTCTTACCGTTTTTATGGTCAAATTAATTATTAGACATGAGAATATAATTGAAGAATATGTTTTTAGAGTATAAAAATGCTAGGAATTTTGTAACGTAGAGTCACAAAAAACTCACAGTGAAGTGCAGATTCTTCTCCGTGAGCTAGGTCAGGAACTCTTTGAAGTGAGCATTTTATTGCCATTTTTATGGTCAAATTAGTTATTAGACATGAGAATATAGTCGGAGAATATATTTTCAGAGTATAAAAATGCTAGGAAGCTTGTGCCATAGAGTCACTATGATATCACAATGCATAGTTGATTCTACTACGTGAGCCAGGCCAAGAACTCCTTGAAGTGAGCATTTTATTTCCATTTTTATGGTCAAATTAGTTATTAGACATGATAATATAGTTGGAGAATATGTTTTCAGAGTATAAATATGCTAGGAAGCTTCCACCATAGAGTCACTAAAAACTGACAGTGCAGAGCTGATTCTACTCCGTGAGTCAGGTCAAGAACTCCTTGAAGAGAGCATTTTCTAGCCATTTTTATGGTCAAATTAATTATTAGACATGAGAATATAGTTGGAGAACATGTTTTTAGAGTATAAAAATCCTAGGAAGCTTGCAACGTATAGTCATAAAAAACTCACAGTGCAGAGCAGATTCTACTCTGTGAGCTAGGTCAAGAACTCTTTGAGTGACCATTTTTTTGCAATTTTTATGGTCTAATTAGTTATTAGACATGAGAATATAGTTGGAAAACATGCTTTCATAGTATAAAAATGCTAGGAAGCTTGCGCCATAGAGTCACTAAAAAGTCAAAGTGTAGAGCTTATTCTACTCCGTGAGCTAGGTCTAGAACTCCTTGAAGTGAGCATTTTATTGCCATTTTTATGGTCAAATTAGTTATTAGATATGAGAATATAGTTGGAGAACATGTTTTCAGAGTATAAAAATGCTAGGAAGCTTGCACCATAGAGTTACTGAAAAGTCAAAGTGCAGAGCTAATTCCACTCCGTGAACCTTGTCAAGAAGTCCTTGAAGTGAGCATTTTCTTTCAATTTTTATGGTCAAATTTGTTATTAGACTTCCGAATATTGTTGGATAATATATTTTTAGAGTATATAACTACTACGAAGCTTGTACCATATAGTCAGTAAATACTCATAATTCATTGCTGATTCTACTTTGTCAGCCAGGTCAAGAACTCCTTGAAGTGATCATTTTATTGCCTTTTTATGGTCAAATTTTTTATTAGATATGAGAATATAGTAGGAGACCAGGTCTTCAGAGTATAAAATTGCTAGGAATCTTGCGCAATAGAGTCACTAAAAAGTCAAAGTGTAGAGATCATTGTACTCCATGAGCCGGTCAAGAACTCCTTGAAGAGTACATTTTATTGCCATTTTTATGATCAAATTAGTTATTAGACATGAGAATATGGTTGGAGAACATGTTTTCAGAGTATAAAAATGCTAGGAAACTTGTATCATAGAGTCACTAAAAAGCCAAAGTGCAGAGCTCATTCTACACCGTGAGCTAGGTCAACTTAGTTATTATACATGAGTATATAGTTGGAGAACATGTTTTAAAATAATATAACTGCTACGAAGCTTGCGCCATAGAGTCACTAAAAATACACCGTGCAAAGCTGATTCTACTCCATGAGCCAGGTCAAGAACTCCTTGAAGTGAGCATTTTCTTACCATTTTTATGGTCAAATTAATTATTAGACATGAGAATATAGTTGAAGAACATGTTTTTAGAGTATAAAAATGCTAGGAATTTTGCAACATAGAGTCACAAAAAACTCACAGTGAAGTGCAGATTCTATTCCGTGAGCTAAGTCAAGAACTATTTGAAGTGAGCATTTTATTGCCATTTTTATGGTCAAATTAGTTATTAGACATGAGAATATAGTCGGAGAATATGTTTTTAGAGTATAAAAATGCTAGGAAGCTTGTGCCATAGAGTCACTATGAAATCACAGTGCATAGCTGATTCTACTACGTGAGCCAGGCCAAGAACTCCTTGAAGTGAGCATTTTCTTTCCATTTTATGGTCAAATTAATTATTAGACATGAGAATATAGTTGGAGAACATGTTTTCAGAGTATAAAAATGCTAGGAAGCTTGCACCGTATAGTCATAAAAAACTCACAGTGCAGAGCAGATTCTA
Organism: Pogostemon cablin; assembly: GCA_023678885.1. Lineage (NCBI taxonomy): Eukaryota > Viridiplantae > Streptophyta > Magnoliopsida > Lamiales > Lamiaceae > Pogostemon > Pogostemon cablin. Next base: position 6,129,847 of record CM042951.1, on the reverse strand, counting down.
CTTTGTGAGCTAGGTCAAGAACTCTTTGAAGTGACCATTTTCTTGCAATTTTTATGGTATAATTAGTTATTAGACATGATAATATAGTTGGAAAACAAGCTTTCATAGTATAAAAATGCTAGGAAGCTTGCGCCATAGAGTCACTAAAAACATACCGTGTAGAGCTGATTCTACTCCATGAGCCAGGTCAAGAACTCCTTGAAGTCAGCATTTTCTTGCCATTTTTATGGTCAAATTAATTATTAGACATTAGAATATAGTTGGAGAACATGTTTTCAGAGTATAACTGCTAGGAATTTTGCACCGTGGAGTCACAAAAAACTCACAGTGAAGTGCAGATTCTTCTCCGTGAGCTAGGTCAAGAACTCTTTGAAATGAGCATTTTATTGCCATTTTTATGATCAAATTAGTTATTAGACAAGAGAATATAGTTGGAAAACATTTTTTCAGAGTATAAAAATGCTAGGAAGCTTGCGCCATAGAGTCACTAAAAAGTTTAAGTGCAGAGCTGACACTACTCCGTGAGCCAGGTCAAAAAGTCCTTGAAGTGAGAATTTTCTTTCAATTTTTATGGTCAAATGTGTTATTAAACTTGAGAATATTGTTGGATAACATTTTTTTGGAGTGTATAACTGCTACGAAGCTTGTACCATAGAGTCCCTAAAAACTCACAGCGCATAGTTGATTCTACTTTGTCGGCCAGGTCAAGAACTCCTTGAAGTGAGCATTTTATTGCCATTTTTAAGGTAAATTTTAGTTATTGGACATGAGAATATAGTTGAAGAACATGTTTTCAAAGTATTTAAATGCTACGAAGCTTGAATAAAAGAGTCACTAAAAACACACAGTGCAGAGCTGATTCTACTTCGTGTGCCAGGTCAAGAACTCCTTGAAGTGAGCATTTTCTGGAAATTTTTATGGTCAAATTAGTTATTAGACATGAGAATATAGTTGTAGAACATGTTTTTGGAGTACAGAACTGCTACAAAGCTTGCACCATAGAGTCACTAAAAAGTCAAAGTGCAGAGCTTATTCTACTCCGTGAGCTAGGTCAAGAACTCCTTGAAGTGAGCATTTTATTACCATTTTTATGGTCAAAATAGTTATTAGACATGAGAATATAGTTGGAGAACATGTTTTCAGAGTATAAAAATGCTAGGAAACTTGCACCATGGAGATACTAAAAAGTCAAAGTGCAGAGCTGATTCCACTCCGTGAGCCAGGTCAAGAAGTCCTTGAAGCGAGCATTTTCTTTCAATTTTAATGGTCAAATTTGTTATTAGACTTGCAAATATTGTTGGATAATATGTTTTTAGAGTATATAACTACTACGAAGCTTGTACCATATAGTCAGTAAATACTCACAGTTCATTGCTGATTCTACTTTGTCAGCCAGGTCAAGAACTCTTGAAGTGAGCATTTTATTGCCTTTTTATGGTCAAATTTGTTATTATATATGAGAATATAGTTGGAGACCAGGTTTTCAGAGTATAAAATTGCTAGGAATCTTGCGCAATAGTCAATAAAAAGTCAACGTGTAGAGATCATTCTACTCCGTGAGCCGGTCAAGAACTCCTTGAAGAGTGCATTTTATTGCCATTTTTATGATCAAATTAGTTATTAGACATGATAATATAGTTGGAGAACATGTTTTCAGAGTATAAAAATGCTAGGAAACTTTCATCATAGAGTCACTAAAATGCCAAAGTGCAGAGCTCATTCTACTCCGTGAGCTAGGTCAACTTAGTTATTATACATGAGTATATAGTTGGAGAACATGTTTTAAAATAATATAACAGCTACGAAGCTTGCGCCATAGAGTCACTAAAAACACACCGTGTAGAGCTGATTCTACTCCATGAGCAAGGTCAAGAACTCCTTGAAGTGAGCATTTTTTTGCCATTTTTATGGTCAAATTAATTATTAGACATGAAAATATAGTTGAAGAACATGTTTTTAGAGTATAAAAAAGCTAGGAATTTTGCACCGTAGAGTCACAAAAAACTCACAGCGAAGTGCAGATTCTACTCCATGAGCTAGGTCAAGAACTCATTGAAATGAGCATTTTATTGCCATTTTTATGATCAAATTAGTTATTAGACAAGAGAATATAGTTGGAAAATATATTTTTAGAGTATAAAAATTCTAGGAAGCTTGCGCCATAGAGTCACTAAAAAGTCAAAGGGCAGAGCTGATACTACTCCGTTAGCCAGGTCAAAAAGTCCTTGAAGTGAGAATTTTCTTTCAATTTTTATGGTCAAATTTGTTATTAAACTTGAGAATATTGTTGGATAACATGTTTTTAGAGTGTATAACTGCTACGAAGCTTGTACCATAGAGTCACTAAAAACTCACAGTGCATATTGGATTCTACTTTGTCGGCCAAGTCAAGAACTCCTTGAAGTGAGCATTTTATTGCCATTTTTAAGGTAAAATTTAGTTATTGGACATGAGAATATAGTTGGAGAACATGTTTTCAGAGTATATAAATGCTACGAAGCTTGCGCAAAAGAGTCACTAAAAACACACAGTGCAGAGCTGATTCTACTCCATGTGCCAGGTCAAGAACTCCTTGAAGTGAGCATTTTCTTGCCATTTTTATGGTCAAATTAGTTATTAGACATGAGAATATAGTTTGAGAACATGTTTTTGGAGTACATAACTGCTACAAAGCTTGCACCATAGAGTCACTAAAAAGTCAAAGTGCAGAGCTTATTCTACTCCGTGAGCTAGGTCAAGAACTCCTTGAAGTGAGCATTTTATTACCATTTTTATGGTCAAATTAGTTATTAGACATGAGAATATAGTACAATAGTTCCTTTATTAATAAAGAGAAAAGGAAAAAAGAACAAAATGCAAGGTCGAAAGATGACAAGAAAGGCCCATATGGCCAAAAATTCAAATAACTAGACTAAAAATGAAGCACAAAGCTATTTGAATCTATAAAATGTTTGATTCATATCTTTGAATAGAATTCTCTTCATTTCTGCTCCAGCTTCCATAATCCAAACAAAATCTCCTCCCGTTGCTGCAATTGAATCCGCTGCTGAGTTACCTTCACGGAAGATATGAGTGACCTTGAATCGAACTTGAAGAATGATGTCTCTTGCTGCTTGCCATTTAGCCAAAAGCCTCAATGGAATAATCGGCCTCTCCTCCTGCAGTACATGTTGAACCATGATCGAATCCGTTTCTAGCCACAAGGAGTGACATCCTTTGTTGAACGCAAGCTCAATAGCTAGAAACGCTGCTGCCAATTCTACTTCAAAAGCAAAACCTATTCCGAAACCTGTCGTGAATGCCCCCATAAAGAATCCCCTACTAAAAAGATGCTAGGAAGCTTGCGCCATAGAGTTACTAAAAAGTCAAAGTGCAGAGCTGATTCCACTCCGTGGGCCACGTCAAGAAGTCCTTGAAGTGAGCATTTTCTTGCTATTTTTATGGTCAAATTAATTATTAGACATGAGAATATAGTTGAAGAACATGTTTTTAGAGTATAAAAATGCTAGGAATTTTGCACCATAGAGTCACAAAAAACTCACAGCGAAGTGCAGATTCTACTCCGTGAGCTAGGTCAAGAACTCTTTGAAATGAGCATTTTATTGCCTTTTTATGATCAAATTAGTTATTAGACAAGAGAATATAGTTGGAAAACATGTTTTCAGAGTATAAAAATGCTAGGAAGCTTGCGCCATAGAGTCACTAAAAAGTCAAAGTGCAGAGCTGATAATACTCCGTGAGCCAGGTCAAAAAGTCCTTGAAGTGAGAATTTTCTTTCAATTTTTATGGTCAAATTTGTTATTAAACTTGAGAATATTGTTGGATAACATGTTTTTAGAGTGTATAACTGCTACGAAGCTTGTACCATAGAGTCACTAAAAACTCACAGTGCATATTGGATTCTACTTTGTCGGCCAAGTCAAGAACTCCTTGAAGTGAGCATTTTATTGCCATTTTTAAGGTAAAATTTAGTTATTGGACATGAGAATATAGTTGGAGAACATGTTTTCAGAGTATATAAATGCTACGAAGCTTGCGCAAAAGAGTCACTAAAAACACACAGTGCAGAGCTGATTCTACTCCATGTGCCAGGTCAAGAACTCCTTGAAGTGAGCATTTTCTTGCCATTTTTATGGTCAAATTAGTTATTAGACATGAGAATATAGTTTGAGAACATGTTTTTGGAGTACATAACTGCTACAAAGCTTGCACCATAGAGTCACTAAAAAGTCAAAGTGCAGAGCTTATTCTACTCCGTGAGCTAGGTCAAGAACTCCTTGAAGTGAGCATTTTATTACCATTTTTATGGTCAAATTAGTTATTAGACATGAGAATATAGTACAATAGTTCCTTTATTAATAAAGAGAAAAGGAAAAAAGAACAAAATGCAAGGTCGAAAGATGACAAGAAAGGCCCATATGGCCAAAAATTCAAATAACTAGACTAAAAATGAAGCACAAAGCTATTTGAATCTATAAAATGTTTGATTCATATCTTTGAATAGAATTCTCTTCATTTCTGCTCCAGCTTCCATAATCCAAACAAAATCTCCTCCCGTTGCTGCAATTGAATCCGCTGCTGAGTTACCTTCACGGAAGATATGAGTGACCTTGAATCGAACTTGAAGAATGATGTCTCTTGCTGCTTGCCATTTAGCCAAAAGCCTCAATGGAATAATCGGCCTCTCCTCCTGCAGTACATGTTGAACCATGATCGAATCCGTTTCTAGCCACAAGGAGTGACATCCTTTGTTGAACGCAAGCTCAATAGCTAGAAACGCTGCTGCCAATTCTACTTCAAAAGCAAAACCTATTCCGAAACCTGTCGTGAATGCCCCCATAAAGAATCCCCTACTAAAAAGATGCTAGGAAGCTTGCGCCATAGAGTTACTAAAAAGTCAAAGTGCAGAGCTGATTCCACTCCGTGGGCCACGTCAAGAAGTCCTTGAAGTGAGCATTTTCTTGCTATTTTTATGGTCAAATTAATTATTAGACATGAGAATATAGTTGAAGAACATGTTTTTAGAGTATAAAAATGCTAGGAATTTTGCACCATAGAGTCACAAAAAACTCACAGCGAAGTGCAGATTCTACTCCGTGAGCTAGGTCAAGAACTCTTTGAAATGAGCATTTTATTGCCTTTTTATGATCAAATTAGTTATTAGACAAGAGAATATAGTTGGAAAACATGTTTTCAGAGTATAAAAATGCTAGGAAGCTTGCGCCATAGAGTCACTAAAAAGTCAAAGTGCAGAGCTGATAATACTCCGTGAGCCAGGTCAAAAAGTCCTTGAAGTGAGAATTTTCTTTCAATTTTTATGGTCAAATTTGTTATTAAACTTGAGAATATTGTTGGATAACATGTTTTTAGAGTGTATAACTGCTACGAAGCTTGTACCATAGAGTCACTAAAAACTCACAGTGCATATTTGATTCTACTTTGTCGGCCAAGTCAAGAACTCCTTGAAGTGAGCATTTTATTGCCATTTTTAAGGTAAAATTTAGTTATTGGACATGAGAATATAGTTGGAGAACATGTTTTCAGAGTATATAAATGCTACGAAGCTTTCGCAAAAGAGTCACTAAAAACACACAGTGCAGAGCTGATCCTACTCTGTGTGCCAGGTCAAGAACTCATTGAAGTGAGCATTTTCTTGCCATTTTTATGGTCAAATTAGTTACTAGACATGAGAATATAGTTGGAGAACATGTTTTTGGAGTACATAACTACTACAAAGCTTGCACCATAGAGTCACTAAAAAGTCAAAATGCAGAGCTTATTCTACTCCGTGAGCTAGGTCAAGAACTCCTTGAAGTGAGCATTTTATTACCATTTTTACGGTCAAAATAGTTATTAGACATGAGAATATAGTTGGAGAACATGTTTTCAGAGTAAAAAAATGCTAGGAAGCTTGCACCATAGAGTTACTAAAAAGTCAAGGTGCAGAGCTGATTCCACTCCGTGAGCCAGGTCAAGAAGTCCTTGAAGCGAGTATTTTCTTTCAATTTTAATGGTCAAATTTGTTATTAGACTTGCAAATATTGTTGGATAATATGTTTTTAGAGTATATAACTGCTACGAAGCTTGTACCATATAGTCAGTAAATACTCACAGTTCATTGCTGATTCTACTTTGTCAACCAGGTCAAGAACTCCTTGAAGTGAGCATTTTATTGCCTTTTTATGGTCAAATTTGTTATTAGATATGAGAATATAGTTGGAGACCAGGTTTTCAGAGTATAAAATTGCTAGGAATCTTGCGCAATAGTCACTAAAAAGTCAACGTGTAGAGATCATTCTACTCCATGAGCCGGTCAAGAACTCCTTGAAGAGTGCATTTTATTGCCATTTTTATGATCAAATTAGTTATTAGACATGAGAATATAGTTGGAGAACATGTTTGCAGAGTATAAAAATGCTCGGAAACTTGCATCATAGAGTCACTAAAAAGCCAAAGTGCAGAGCTCATTCTACTCCGTGAGCTAGGTCAACTTAGTTATTATACATGAGTATATAGTTGGAGAACATGTTTTAAAATAATATAACTACCACGAAGCTTGCGCCATAGAGTCACTAAAAACACACCATGTAGAGCTGATTCTACTCCATGAGTCAGGTCAAGAACTCCTTGAAGTGAGCATTTTCTTGTCATTTTTATGGTCAAATTAATTATTAGACATGAAAATATAGTTGAAGAACATGTTTTTAGAGTATAAAAAAGCTAGGAATTTTGCACCGTAGAGTCACAAAAAACTCACAGCGAAGTGCAGATTCTACTCCATGAGCTAGGTCAAGAACTCATTGAAATGAGCATTTTATTTCCATTTTTATGATCAAATTAGTTATTAGACAAGAGAATATAGTTGGAAAATATATTTTCAGAGTATAAAAATTCTAGGAAGCTTGCGCCATAGAGTCACTAAAAAGTCAAAGGGCAGAGCTGATACTACTCCGTGAGCCAGGTCAAAAAGTCCTTGAAGTGAGAATTTTCTTTCAATTTTTATGGTCAAATTTGTTATTAAACTTGAGAATATTGTTGGATAACATGTTTTTAGAGTGTATAACTGCTACGAAGCTTGTACCATAGAGTCACTAAAAACTCACAGTGCATATTTGATTCTACTTTGTCGGCCAAGTCAAGAACTCCTTGAAGTGAGCATTTTATTGCCATTTTTAAGGTAAAATTTAGTTATTGGACATGAGAATATAGTTGGAGAACATGTTTTCAGAGTATATAAATGCTACGAAGCTTGCGCAAAAGAGTCACCAAAAACACACAGTGCAGAGCTGATTTTACTCCGTGTGCCAGGTCAAGAACTCCTTGAAGTGAGCATTTTCTTGTCATTTTTATGGTCAAATTAATTATTAGACATGAAAATATAGTTGAAGAACATGTTTTTAGAGTATAAAAAAGCTAGGAATTTTTCACCGTAGAGTCACAAAAAACTCACAGCGAAGTGCAGATTCTACTCCGTGAGCTAGGTCAACAACTCTTTGAAATGAGCATTTTATTGCCATTTTTATGATCAAATTAGTTATTAGACAAGAGAATATAGTTGGAAAACATGTTTTCAGAGTATAAAAATTCTAGGAAGCTTGCGACATAGAGTCACTAAAAAGTCAAAGGGCAGAGCTGATACTACTCCGTTAGCCAGGTCAAAAAGTCCTTGAAGTGAGAATTTTCTTTCAATTTTTAATGTCAAATTTGTTATTAAACTTGAGAATATTGTTGGATAACATGTTTTTGGAGTGTATAACTGCTACGAAGCTTGTACCATAGAGTCACTAAAAACTCACAGTGCATAGTTGATTCTACTTTGTCGGCCAGGTCAAGAACTCCTTGAAGTGAGCATTTTATTACCATTTTTATGGTCAAATTAGTTATTAGACATGAGAATATAGTCCAATAGTTCCTTTATTAATAAAGAGAAAAGGAAAAAAGAACAAAATGCAAGGTCGAAAGATGACAAGAAAGGCCCATATGGCCAAAAATTCAAATAACTAGAATAAAAATGAAGCACAAAGCTATTTGAATCTATAAAATGTTTGATTCATATCTTTGAATAGAATTCTGTTCATTTCTGCTCCAGCTTCCATAATCCAAACAAAATCTCCTCCCGTTGCTGCAATTGAATCCGCTGCTGAGTTACCTTCACGGAAGATATGAGTGACCTTGAATCGAACTTGAAGAATGATGTCTCTTGCTGCTTGCCATTTAGCCAAAAGCCTACATGGAATAATCGGCCTCTCCTCCTGCAGTACATGTTGAACCATGATCGAATCCGTTTCTAGCCACAAGGAGTGACATCCTTTGTTGAACGTAAGCTCAATAGCTAGAAACGCCGCTGCCAATTCTACTTCAAAAGCAAAACCTATTCCGAAACCTATCGTGAATGCCCCCATAAAGAATCCCCTACTAAAAAGATGCTAGGAAGCTTGCGCCATAGAGTTACTAAAAAGTCAAAGTGCAGAGCTGATTCCACTCCGTGGGCCACGTCAAGAAGTCCTTGAAGTGAGCATTTTCTTGCTATTTTTATGGTCAAATTAATTATTAGACATGAGAATATAGTTGAAGAACATGTTTTTAGAGTATAAAAATGATAGGAATTTTGCACAATAGAGTCACAAAAAACTCACAGTGAAGTGCAGATTCTACTCCGTGAGCTAGGTCAAGAACTCTTTGAAATGAGCATTTTATTGCCTTTTTATGATCAAATTAGTTATTAGACAAGAGAATATAGTTGGAAAACATGTTTTCAGAGCATAAAAATGCTAGGAAGCTTGCGCCATACAGTCACTAAAAAGTCAAAGTGCAGAGCTGACACTACTCCGTGACCCAGGTCAAAAAGTCCTTGAAGTGAGAATTTTCTTTCAATTTTTATGGTCAAATTTGTTATTAAACTTGAGAATATTGTTGGATAACATTTTTTTGGAGTGTATAACTGCTACGAAGCTTGTACCATAGAGTCACTAAAAACTCACAGCGCATAGTTAATTCTACTTTGTCGGCCAGATCAAGAACTCCTTGAAGTGAGCATTTTATTGCCATTTTTAGGGTAAATTTTAGTTATTGGACATGAGAATATAGTTGGAGAACATGTTTTCAAAGTATATAAATGCTACGAAGGTTGCGTAAAAGAGTCACTAAAAACACACAGTGCAGAGTTGATTCTACTCCGTGTGCTAGGTCAAGAACTCCTTGAAGTGAGCATTTTCTTGCCATTTTTATGGTCAAATTAGTTATTAGACATGAGAATATAGTTGGAGAACATGTTTTCAGAGTATAAAAATGCTAGGAAGCTTGCACCATAGAGTTACTAAAAAGTCAAAGTGCAGAGCTGATTCCACTCCGTGAGCCACGTCAAGAAGTCCTTGAAGCCAGTATTTTCTTTCAATTTTAATGGTCAAATTTGTTATTAGACTTGCAAATATTGTTGGATAATATGTTTTTAGAGTATATAACTATTACGAAGCTTGTACCATATTGTCAGTAAATACTCACAGTTCATTGCTGATTCTACTTTGTCAGCCAGGTCAAGAACTCCTTGAAGTGAGCATTTTATTGCCTTTTTATGGTCAAATTTGTTATTATATAAGAGAATATAGTTGGAGACCAGGTTTTCAGAGTATAAAATTGCTAGGAATCTTGCGCAATAGTCAATAAAAAGTCAACGTGTAGAGATCATTCTACTCCGTGAGCCGGTCAAGAACTCCTTGAAGAGTGCATTTTATTGCCATTTTTATGATCAAATTAGTTATTAGACATGAGAATATAGTTGGAGAACATGTTTTCAGAGTATAAAAATGCTAGGAAACTTGCATCATAGAGTCACTAAAATGCCAAAGTGCAGAGCTCATTCTACTCCGTGAGCTAGGTCAACTTAGTTATTATACATGAGTATATTGTTGGAGAACATGTTTTAAAATAATATAACAGCTACGAAGCTTGCGCCATAGAGTCACTAAAAACACACCGTGTAGAGCTGATTCTACTCCATGAGCCAGGTCAAGAACTCCTTGAAGTGAGCATTTTTTTGCCATTTTTATGGTCAAATTAATTATTAGACATGAAAATATAGTTGAAGAACATGTTTTTAGAGTATAAAAAAGCTAGGAATTTTGCACCGTAGAGTCACAAAAAACTCACAGCGAAGTGCAGATTCTACTCCATGAGCTAGGTCAAGAACTCATTGAAATGAGCATTTTATTGCCATTTTTATGATCAAATTAGTTATTAGACAAGAGAATATAGTTGGAAAATATATTTTCAGAGTATAAAAATTCTAGGAAGCTTGCGCCATAGAGTCACTAAAAAGTCAAAGGGCAGAGCTGATACTACTCCGTGAGCCAGGTCAAAAAGTCCTTGAAGTGAGAATTTTCTTTCAATTTTTATGGTCAAATTTGTTATTAAACTTGAGAATATTGTTGGATAACATGTTTTTAGAGTGTATAACTGCTACGAAGCTTGTACCATAGAGTCACTAAAAACTCACAATGCATATTTGATTCTACTTTGTCGGCCAAGTCAAGAACTCCTTGAAGTGAGCATTTTATTGCCATTTTTAAGGTAAAATTTAGTTATTGGACATGAGAATATAGTTGGAGAACATGTTTTCAGAGTATATAAATGCTACGAAGCTTTCGCAAAAGAGTCACTAAAAACACACAGTGCAGAGCTGTTTCTACTCCGTGTGCCAGGTCAAGAACTCCTTGAAGTGAGCATTTTCTTGCCATTTTTATGGTCAAATTAGTTATTAGACATGAGAATATAGTTTGAGAACATATTTTTGGAGTACATAACTGCTACAAAGCTTGCACCATAGAGTCACTAAAAAGTCAAAGTGCAGAGCTTATTCTACTCCGTGAGCTAGGTCAAGAACTCCTTGAAGTGAGCATTTTATTACCATTTTATGGTCAAATTAGTTATTAGACATGAGAATATAGTCCAATAGTTCCTTTATTAATAAAGAGAAAAGGAAAAAAGAACAAAATGCAAGGTCGAAAGATGACAAGAAAGGCCCATATGGCCAAAAATTCAAATAACTGGACTAAAAATGAAGCACAAAGCTATTTGAATCTATAAAATGTTTGATTCATATCTTTGAATAGAATTCTGTTCATTTCTACTCCAACTTCCATAATCCAAACAAAATCTCCTCCCGTTGCTGCAATTGAATCCGCTGCTGAGTTACCTTCACGGAAGGTATGAGTGACCTTGAATCGAACTTGAAGAATGATGTCTCTTGCTGCTTGCCATTTAGCCAAAAGCCTCCATGGAATAATCGGCCTCTCCTCCTGCAGTACATGTTGAACCATGATCGAATCCGTTTCTAGCCACAAGGAGTGACATCCTTTGTTGAACGCAAGCTCAATAGCTAGAAACGCCGTTGCCAATTCTACTTCAAAAGCAAAACCTATTCCCAAACCTGTCGTGAATGCCCCCATAAAGAATCCCCTACTAAAAAGATGCTAGGAAGCTTGCGCCATAGAGTTACTAAAAAGTCAAAGTGCAGAGCTGATTCCACTCCGTGGGCCACGTCAAGAAGTCCTTGAAGTGAGCATTTTCTTACTATTTTTATGGTCAAATTAATTATTAGACATGAGAATATAGTTGAAGAACATGTTTTTAGAGTATAAAAATGCTAGGAATTTTGCACCATAGAGTCACAAAAAACTCACAGTGAAGTGCAGATTCTACTCCGTGAGCTAGGTCAAGAACTCTTTGAAATGAGCATTTTATTGCCATTTTTATGATCAAATTAGTTATTAGACAAGAGAATATAGTTGTAAAACATGTTTTCAGAGTATAAAAATGCTAGGAAGCTTGCGCCATAGAGTCACTAAAAAGTCAAAGTGCAGAGCTGACACTACTCCGTGACCCAGGTCAAAAAGTCCTTGAAGTGAGAATTTTCTTTCAATTTTTATGGTCAAATTTGTTATTAAACTTGAGAATATTGTTGGATAACATTTTTTTGGAGTGTATAACTGCTACGAAGCTTGTACCATAGAGTCACTAAAAACTCACAATGCATAGTTAATTCTACTTTGTCGGCCAGATCAAGAACTCGTTGAAGTGAGCATTTTATTGCCATTTTTAAGGTAAATTTTAGTTATTGGACATGAGAATATAGTTGGAGAACATGTTTTCAAAGTATATAAATGCTACGAAGGTTGCGTAAAAGAGTCACTAAAAACACACAGTACAGAGCTGATTCTACTCCGTGTGCTAGGTCAAGAACTCCTTGAAGTGAGCATTTTCTTGCCATTTTTATGGTCAAATTAGTTACTAGACATGAGAATATAGTTGGAGAACATGTTTTTGGAGTACATAACTACTACAAAGCTTGCACCATAGAGTCACTAAAAAGTCAAAATGCAGAGCTTATTCTACTCCGTGAGCTAGGTCAAGAACTCCTTGAAGTGAGCATTTTATTACCATTTTTATGGTCAAAATAGTTATTAGATATGAGAATATATTTGGAGAACATGTTTTCAGAGTATAAAAATGCTAGGAAGTTTGCACCATAGAGTTACTAAAAAGTCAAGGTGCAGAGCTGATTCCACTCCGTGAGCCAGGTCAAGAAGTCCTTGAAGCGAGTATTTTCTTTCAATTTTAATGGTCAAATTTGTTATTAGACTTGCAAATATTGTTGGATAATATGTTTTTAGAGTATATAACTGCTACGAAGCTTGTACCATATAGTCAGTAAATACTCACAGTTCATTGCTGATTCTACTTTGTCAGCCAGGTCAAGAACTCCTTGAAGTGAGCATTTTATTGCCTTTTTATGGTCAAATTTGTTATTAGATATGAGAATATAGTTGGAGACCAGGTTTTTAGAGTATAAAATTGCTAGGAATCTTGCGCAATAGTCACTAAAAAGTCAACGTGTATAGATCATTCTACTCCGTGAGCCGGTCAAGAACTCCTTGAAGAGTGCATTTTATTGCCATTTTTATGATCAAATTAGTTATTAGACATGAGAATATAGTTGGAGAACATGTTTTCAGAGTATAAAAATGCTAGGAAACTTGCATCATAGAGTCACTAAAAAGCCAAAGTGCAGAGCTCATTCTACTCCGTGAGCTAGGTCAACTTAGTTATTATACATGAGTATATAGTTGGAGAACATGTTTTAAAATAATATAACTACCACGAAGCTTGCGCCATAGAGTCACTAAAAACACACCATGTAGAGCTGATTCTACTCCATGAGTCAGGTCAAGAACTCCTTGAAGTGAGCATTTTCTTGTCATTTTTATGGTCAAATTAATTATTAGACATGAAAATATAGTTGAAGAACATGTTTTTAGAGTATAAAAAAGCTAGGAATTTTTCACCGTAGAGTCACAAAAAACTCACAGCGAAGTGCAGATTCTACTCCGTGAGCTAGGTCAACAACTCTTTGAAATGAGCATTTTATTGCCATTTTTATGATCAAATTAGTTATTAGACAAGAGAATATAGTTGGAAAACATGTTTTCAGAGTATAAAAATTCTAGGAAGCTTGCGACATAGAGTCACTAAAAAGTCAAAGGGCAGAGCTGATACTACTCCGTGAGCCAGGTCAAAAAGTCCTTGAAGTGAGAATTTTCTTTCAATTTTTATGGTCAAATTTGTTATTAAACTTGAGAATATTGTTGGATAACATGTTTTTGGAGTGTATAACTACTACGAAGCTTGTACCATAGAGTCACTAAAAACTCACAGTGCATAGTTGATTCTACTTTGTCGGCCAGGTCAAGAACTCCTTGAAGTGAGCATTTTATTACCATTTTTATGGTCAAATTAGTTATTAGACATGAGAATATAGTCCAATAGTTCCTTTATTAATAAAGAGAAAAGGAAAAAAGAACAAAATGCAAGGTCGAAAGATGACAAGAAAGGCCCATATGGCCAAAAATTCAAATAACTAGACTAAAAATGAAGCACAAAGCTATTTGAATCTATAAAATGTTTGATTCATATCTTTGAATAGAATTCTGTTCATTTCTGCTCCAGCTTCCATAATCCAAACAAAATCTCCTCCCGTTGCTGCAATTGAATCCGCTGCTGAGTTACCTTCACGGAAGATATGAGTGACCTTGAATCGAACTTGAAGAATGATGTCTCTTGCTGCTTGCCATTTAGCCAAAAGCCTCCATGGAATAATCGGCCTCTCCTCCTGCAGTACATGTTGAACCATGATCGAATCCGTTTCTAGCCACAAGGAGTGACATCCTTTGTTGAATGCAAGCTCAATAGCTAGAAACGCCGCTGCCAATTCTACTTCAAAAGCAAAACCTATTCCGAAACCTGTCGTGAATGCTCCCATAAAGAATCCCCTACTAAAAAGATGCTAGGAAGCATGCGCCATAGAGTTACTAAAAAGTCAAAGTGCAGAGCTGATTCCACTCCGTGAGCCACGTCAAGAAGTCCTTGAAGTGAGCATTTTCTTGCTATTTTTATGGTCAAATTAATTATTAGACATGAGAATATAGTTGAAGAACATGTTTTTAGAGTATAAAAATGCTAGGAATTTTGCACCATAGAGTCACAAAAAACACACAGTGCAGAGCTGATCCTACTCTGTGTGCCAGGTCAAGAACTCATTGAAGTGAGCATTTTCTTGCCATTTTTATGGTCAAATTAGTTATTAGACATGAGAATATAGTTGGAGAACATGTTTTCAGAGTATAAAAATGCTAGGAAGCTTGCACCATAGAGTTACTAAAAAGTCAAAGTGCAGAGCTGATTCCACTCCGTGAGCCAGGTCAAGAAGTCCTTGAAGCGAGTATTTTCTTTCAATTTTAATGGTCAAATTTGTTATTAGACTTGCGAATATTGTTGGATAATATATTTTTAGAGTATATAACTGCCACGAAGCTTGTACCATATAGTCAGTAAATACTCACAGTTCATTGCTGATTCTACTTTGTCAGCCAGGTCAAGAATTCCTTAAAGTGAGCATTTTATTGCCTTTTTATGGTCAAATTTGTTATTGGATATGAGAATATAGTCGGAGACCAGGTTTTCAGAGTATAAAATTGCTAGGAATCTTGCGCAATAGAGACACTAAAAAGTCAACGTGTAGAGATCATTCTACACCATGAGCCGGTCAAGAACTCCTTGAAGAGTGCATTTTATTGCCATTTTTATGATCAAATTAGTTATTAGACATGAGAATATATTTGGAGAATATGTTTTCAGAGTATAAAAATGCTAAGAAACATGCATCATAGAGTCACTAAAAAGCCAAAGTGCAGAGCTCATTCTACTCCGTATGCTAGGTCAACTTAGTTATTATACATGAGTATATAGTTGGAGAACATGTTTTAAAATAATATAACTGGTACAAAGCATGCGCCATAGAGTCACTAAAAACACACCGTGAAGAGCTGATTCTACTCTATTAGCTAGGTCAAAAACTCCTTGAAGTGAGCATTTTCTTGCCATTTTTATGGTCAAATTAGTTATTAGACATGATAATATAGTTGGAAAACATGTTTTCAGAGTATAAAAATGCTAGGAAGCTTGTGCCATAGAGTCACAAAAAAGTCAAAGTGCAGAGCTGATACTACTCCGTGAGCCAGGTCAAAAGTCCTTGAAGTGAGAATTTTCTTTCAATTTTTATGGTCAAATTTGTTATTAAACTTGAGAATATTGTTGGATAACATATTTTTGGAGTGTATAACTGCTACAAACCATAGAGTCACTAAAAAGTCACAGCGCATAGTTGATTCTACTTTGTCGGCCAGGTCAAGAACTCCTTGAAGTGAGCATTTTATTGTCATTTTTAAGGTAAAATTTAGTTATTGGACATGAGAATATAGTTGGAGAACATGTTTTCAAAGTATATAAATGCTATGAAGCTTGCGCAAAAGAGTCACTAAAAACACACAGTGCATAGCAGATTCCACTCTGTGTGCCAGTTCAAGAACTCCTTGAAGTGAGCATTTTATTGCCATTTTTATGGTCATATTAGTTATTACACATGAGAATATAGTTGGAGAACATGTTTTCAGAGTATAAAATGTTTAGGAAGCTTACGCCATAGAGTCACTTAAAAGTCAAAGTGCAGAGTTGATTCTACTCCGTGAGCCAGGTCAAGAACTCCTTGAAGTGAGCATTTTCTTTCCGTTTTTATGGTCAAATTAGTTATTAGACATGAGAAAATAGTTGGAGAACATGTTTTAAGTTTAAAAATGCTCAGAATCTTCCACCATAGGGTCACTAAAAACTCACATTGCAGAGCTGATTTTACTACGTGAACAAGGTCAAGAACTCCTTGAAGTGAGCATTTTATTGCCATTTTATGGTAAAATTAGTTATTAGACATTAGAATATAGTTGGAGAACATGTTTTTAGAGTATAAAAATGCAAGGAAGCTTGCATCATAGAGTCACTAAAAAGTCAAAGTGCAGAGCTGATTCTACTCCGTGAGCCAGGTCAAGAACTCCTTGAAGTGATCATTTTCATGCCATTTTTATGTCAAATTAAATATTAGACATAAGAATATAGTTGGAGAACATATTTTCAGAGTATAAAAATGCTAGGAAGCTTGCACCGTAGAGTCAATAAAAACTCACAATGTAGAGCAGATTCTATTATGTGAGCCAGGTCAAGAACTCCTTGAAGTGAGCATTTTCTTGCCATTTTTATGGTAAAATTAGTTATTAAACATGAAAATATAGATGGAGAAAATGTTTTTAGACTATAAAAATGCTAGGAAGCTTGCGTCATAGAGTCAATAAAAGTCAAAATGTAGAGCTAGTTTTACTCCGTGAGCTAGGTAAAGAACTCCTTGAAATGTGCATTTTATTGCCATTTTTATGGTCAAATTAGTTATTAGACATGAGAATATAGTTGGAGATCATGTTTTCAAAGTATAAAAATTCTAGGAAGCTTGCGCCATAGAGTCACTATGAAATCACAGTGCAGAGTTAATTCTACTCCGTTTTTATTGTCAAATTAGTTATTAAACTTTGGAATATAGTTGGAAAAAAAAATTTCAGAGTATAAATATTCTAGGAAGATTCCACCATAGAGTCACTAAAAACTGACAGTGCAGAGCTGATTCTAGTCCGTGAGCCAGGTCAAGAACTCCTTGAAGTGAGCATTTTATTGCCATTTTTATGATAAAATTAGTTATTAGACATGAGAATATAGTTGGAGAATATGTTTTCAGAGTATAAAAATGCTAGGAAGCTTCCGTCGTAGAGTCACTGAAAGGCCAAAGTGTAGAGCTGACTCTACACCGTGAGCCAGTTCAAAAATTCCTTGAAGTGAGCGTTTTCTTGATATTTTTATGGTAAAATTAGTGATTATACATGAGTATATAGTTGGAGAACATGTTTTCAAAATATATAACTGCGATGAAGCTTGCGCCATAGAGCCACTAAAAACACACCGTGCAGAGCTGATTCTACTCCGTGAGCCAGGTCAAGAATTTCTTGAAGTGAGCATTTTCTTGCTATTTCTATGGTCAAATTAATTATTAGACATGAGAATATAGTTGGAGAACATGTTTTCAGAGTATAAAAATTCTAGAAAGCTTGCACCGTAGCGTAACAAAAAACTCACAATGAAGAGCAGATTTTACTCCGTGAGCTAGGTCAAGAACTCTTTGAAGTGAGCATTTTCTTGTCATTTTTATGTGCAAATTAGTTATTAGACATGAGAATATAGTTGGAAAATATATTTTCAGAGTATAAAAATGCTAGGAAGCTTGCGCCATAGAGTCACTAAAAAGTCAAAGTGCAGAGCTTATTATACTCCGTGGGCCAAGTCAAGATCTCCTTGAAGTGAGCATTTTATTGCCATTTTTAAGGTCAAATTAGTTATTAGACATAAGAATATAGTTGGAGAACATGTTTTCAGATTATAAAAATGCTAGGAAGCTTGCGCCATAGAGTCACTGAAAAGTCAAAGTGCAGAGCTGATTCCACTCCATGAGCCAGGTCAAGAAGTCCTTTAAGTGATCATTTTCTTTCAATTTTTAATGTCAAAATTTTTATTAGACTTGTGAATATTGTTTGATAACATGTTTTTATAGTATATAACTGCTACGAAGCTTGTACCATAGAGTCAGTAAAAACTCACAGTTCATAGCTGATTCTACTTTGTCAGCCAGGTCAAGAACTCCTTGAAGTGAGCATTTTATTGCCATTTTTATGGTCAAATTCTTAACTAGACATGAGAATATAGTCGGAGAACAGGTTTTCAAAGTATAAAAATGCTAGGAATCTTGCGCAATAGAGTCACTAAAAAGTTAAAGTGCAGAGATCATTCTACTTCGTGAGTCAGGTCAAGAACTCTTTGAAGTGAGCATTTTCTTTCTATTTTTATGGTCAAATTAGTTATTATACATGAGTATGTAGTTGGAGAACATGATTCTAGAGTATATAATTGCTACAAAGCTTGTGCCAAAGAGTCACTAAAAACACATAGTGCAGAGCTGATTATACTACATGAGCCAGGTCAAGAAGTCCTTGAAGTGAGCATTTTCTTGCAATTTTTATGGTCAAACTAACTATTAGACATGAGAATATAGTTGGAGAACATGTTTTCAAAGTATAAAAATACTAGGAAGCTTTGTACCGTATAGTCACTAAAAACTCACAGTGCAGAGCTGATTCTACTCCGTGAGCAAAGTCAAGACTACTTGAAGGGAGCATTTTCTTTCAATTTTTATGGTCAAATTAGTTATTAGACATAAGAATATAGATGGAGAAAATGTTTTCAGAGTATAAATATGCTAGGAAGCTTCCACCATAGAGTCACTAAAAACTGACAGTGAAGAGCTGATTTTACTCCATGAGTCAGGTCAAGAATTCCTTGAAGTGAGCAATTTCTTGCCATTTTTATAGTCAACTTAGTTATTACACATTAGAATATAGTTGGAGAACATGTTTTCAGAGTATAAAAATTCTAGGAAGCTTACGCCATAGAGTCACTAAAAACTCAAAGTGCATAGCTGATTCTACTCTTTGAGCCAAGTCAAGAACTCCTTGAAGTGAACATTTTATTTCAATTTTTATGGTCAAATTATTTATTATACATGAGAACATAGTTGGAGAACATGTTTTTAGAGTATAAATATGCTAGGAAGCTTACGTCATAGAGTCACTAAAAAGCCAAAGTGTAGAGTTGATTCTACTCCGTGAGCTAATTCAAAAATTCCTTAAAGTTAGTGTTTTCTTGACATTTTTATGGTAAAATTAGTTATTATACATGAGTATATAGTCAAATAGATGATAATATAAAGAGAAAAAGCAAGGAGAGTATACAAAAATGTTAAAAAACAAATTAGCCACAAGCGGCTAATGAACAAGCTATCTAAAATGAAAGTATTCCTGATTCATGTCATTGAACATGAGGTGTTGAACTATCTGAGGAGCCGAGTCATGCCAGTCTATGTCACCACCAATATCAGACAATGCATCTGCCACCGTGTTGCCTTCTCGGAATATGTGTGAAACATGAAAGTTCATATGTGCAATGATGTCCTTTACCCTCCTCCATTGTGTTAACAAATGCCATGGGATTTTTGGTGAAGGGTAACGCAAAGAGTATACCACAAATGTTGAATCTGACTCCTACCATAGTGACGTCCATCCTTTGTTATAAGCTATTTCCACGGCTGTAAGGGCTGTCATAAGTTCAGCTTCAAAGGCGTAGCCTCTACCATATCCACATGTAATACTGCCTCTAGCAAAACCTCTGTTGTTCATGTAGACTCCTGCCCCTAATATGACCCCCGGAGCACATGAGGCATGTCCATCTGTATTCACCTTGATCCATCCTATGGGTGGCAGTTGCCATCTGAGGGAGGTAATGTTTGGAGCTTTCTTGGGTACTCCTTTCACACCAAAGTAATGTAGAGTATGCAAATCTTCCATGGTATTATGCATTGTGCCAATAGATAACAAGCCAGCCTCCTTATGAGTGAAGTAAATGTTGCCACGATACCAGACACTCTCAATTGGTTTTGATTCCCCTCCAAGTCAATCTCTCTATTCATCACGTTGTTCCTTAGGGTCTAAACAACCCAAAAGTATGAAACAATAGCAGCTTTCCACAAATACATAACTTGAGTGCTGCCAGCCATACTCATAGCCTAGAGTAACAGCCCCACGAAGCTCTGATCGATCGATATTAGTCTCTCAATTCCAAAGCAAACCAGAATGAATTTCAGCACCTCCGAGGAAACCTTGCAATGTACGAAGAGATGGTCTATTATTTCTTTATCAGATTGGCAAAGGTAGCAACGAGATGGTCCCTGAAAGCCTCTGCTGATCAGGACATCCCAAGTTGTGATGATCCCTCGGATAACTTTCCATAATGTGATAGAGCGATGAGCTGGAATACAACTAGACCAAATACATGATCCCTAACTTGGATTAGGAAATTTAGGTCGTATGTGACCATAAGAAAGCTTCGATCTCACTTCTCCATGAAGAGAATTCTTCCAGATTCTATGATCATCGAAATTTGGAGACATTCGCGTCTCCAAGATTTTATCAACAATGAATGGGTAGGCATTTGTGAAATCAACTGTGAAGTGCCAGTCTCCGTCATGAAAATAGTCTCCAATGAGTTGTTCATAGTGGTGTCTATACTTCATGGGTATGCCAATCAAGTCTGCGATTGGTTTGCCAATCCAGTTGTCTAGCTAGAAACAGACTTTTGAATTTTAGCCTATGACCCACACCTCCTCCTCCATGAGTTCCAAAATGTGTGTTGTACAGGCGGATCTGATGGAAGAAGGGAGTTATTAATTCTTTAGCTTACTTCCATTGAACCATCTTTACGTATTGTATCTAAAGCAGACACTCCACTGATAATGTCCCATTAGAATTTCATCAAATAAGCATCATTGGCAGCGAAGATTGAATGAACTCCCAAGCCTCCCTCTTCAACTTGACAACAAATACGCTTCCATGCACAAGTGAATTGATGTTGTTTGGATATATCCCAGTCCATATGAAGTTACGACATGCCCTTTCTATTCTCCGAATCTGATATCTTGGCCATTGATATACCATCATAGCGTGCACTGCTGATGATATAATAACTGAATTGACTAGATAAATTCGACCAGCCACAGAGAGTGTGTTACCTTTCCATCTTTGAAATTTTGAATGGATAAGATCAGTGCCTTCCTTGAAATATGCATTCTTTGGGGCGCCTCGAAAGATTGGAACAGCAAGATATTTGAAGGGTAAGCACTCTTCTGGGATAGCAAAATCATTGCTGATAACATCTTTAATGATTTTCCTCGTATGCTTCCCATAAAATACCTTCGACTTTTGTGGATTGAAGGAAATCTGCCTTTCAAAACAACATGATATCATCAGCATAAAATAGGTAAGAAGGAAGGCTACAAGATCGACTGCCTATAGCTCTAGTAATGGTGCCTTCAGATGTAAGCTTGAGGATCCAAAGGCCAAGCACTTCCTCTGCAATACAAAATAAAAGCGGAGATAGAGGATCTCCCTGTCTAACCCCTTTGCCACATTCAAAGTATCCTTTGGGAAAACCATTAATCAAAATTGATATCCTGGCAGATGATAGAATCATTTTGATAATATCTATAAATCGTGAACAAAAACCCAAGCGCCATAGAACTTCAATCAGAAAATCCCATCTAATCGTATCAAACACCTTTCTGATGTCAATCTTGAAAGCCACGCTTCCTACAATAGAGGTATCAAGATAGTTGAAGCTTTTCGAGGCTAATACAATGCAATGATGAATGCTGCGATTTGGCAAAACCCAAACTGGTGCATCCCCAATTTCCTATGAAGAATAGGACCCAATCGGCTAGCAATGATTTTAGTGAATACTTTGAACAAAAAGTTACATAGATTGATAGGCCTAAAATCCTCCACCTTGTTTGCACCCTCCACCTTAGGAATCAAAACCGCAAAATTAGAATTTATTCCCTGAGGAACCCACGCATGAGTGAAGAAATGTTGTACAGCATTGCATAGATCTTCCCCTATGATGTGCCAGCATTTTTGGTAAAAACCGCCTCTAAATCCATCTGGCCCTGGTGCACTCCCCGCAGATAAATCCATCACAGCTCCCTTGATTTCCTCCTCGAAAGGAAAGCGTGTGATATCCTCATTATCTACATCCTCAATCATTCTACTAACGAAGTCGAGTACTCTAAAGTCTGGAGTGTCATCGGGCTTGCGAAAGAGATTCTCATAGTAGGCCACCACATGCCTGCCCGTGTCTTTGCTGTTCACTGACTTCGGTGAAAGAAATCCATGTTTCGATCACTATCCTTAAGCCATGTTGCTCTATGTTTTTATGCATAGAATTGGTGATGCTCCAGAAGTTTAATATTAAGGACCAAGTGAGCATCAACCTCCTCAGCAAAACTTTCATGGCTATCACCTTCCTGATCTGTACGACCTTGTACTTCCTGCAATTGATTAAAAGCTGCTTCTACCACATTAAAAATGTTCCCAAACTCTCGGGAGTTCCAATGTTTGATGTCGAGCTTCAATCTTCTAAGCTTTGTCGTAAAGCCAGCAATAGGGTCGTTGGTCTTTATATGTTTATGCCACGATGTAGCTGCCATTGTATAAAAACCTGTATCCTTAAGCCACATCGATTGGAATCGAAATGGCTTTGGAGAGAAAGTGTTGTTCTCACAAGTCAATACTATCGGGTTGTGATCAGAGGAGTGTCTGGCATATGCACTGGCTACTACAGAGTCCCATTTATCCAGTAACTGATCCATGACGAGTACTCTATCAATCCTAGAAGCCCTCACAACTCTTGTAGCAGCTCGACTGACCCAAGTATATCGTGCACCATGCATGTCAAGTTCATGCAGTTCAGAAGCTTCCAAAAATTCATGAAATTAAATGGAACTCAAATTATCATTTCTAGTAGCATTCAGCCGTTCATGAGTTCCCATAGTAGTATTGAAATCCCCCATGATAAACATTGATGGACTCATGTAAGCATATATATCCAGCCAAAGCTCTCTCCTTACAGTATATTCATTGCTAGCATGCACAAAGCCACCTCTATAATCAAGGGAATCAAAAGTAAAATCAAAGATGATGATCTGTGATGAGCTAAAAACTCCCCTAATGTTAGAAACATGCATAGAGTTATAAAAAACCCACAAATTTGGACAAAACCCCTCTCTTTCATTAGCACCAACAAAATTAAGGTGTAAACTGCGCCTGTAATGGGGGGGGGAATAGAAGAGAAAGTAACCTTAGGTTCCGGAATGGCCAACCATATAGGCTTATGGCGTAGGCAATGCTCTTTAAGAACCGCTTGTGAGTTGTCATTCCCAATTCCCTAATATACCAGAATAGGACCTTCATTTTTTATGCTTCAAAAACTCGTGCTTTGGCGGGTTCTTTAAGTCTTTCCATGTTTCGGAGGCAGATGTAGACATATTTTTACGTGATCTCGTTAAGGGAGCCTCTGGTCTCACATAGTGAGTTGCACTATTAGTTGTGCCTCGACTGAAGGGAGATGTTCCAGAGTCGTTAGAGCTATCTCCTCATTCCTTAATGGACAAGCCACTGCCACTGGAATAGGCTCATCCTCTCTAACTACCATAGCGAGCTTTTGTATATGATCAGTTTTCTGTATATCATCTACCAATCCACTGTCATCAAAAGCTTCTTTTTCTGAACGTTCATCAATGTCACTAAGGTCTTTGTATCCATCTGACCCTGCCTCTTTATCATACTCACTTTTAGCAATAGTGTCCAGTTCTAACTCCTAATCCTTTAGCCCCACATCTTTCTCCAATAATTTTTGAAAAGTATTGAAAACCTCAATTGGGGTAGGTACAGGATCCTTGGTTTTCCAAGTTTTCTTCGGAATGGTGAAACCATCAAGATTTTGTTTCGACTTTTCCCCTACTTATTCCTCCTCAGGTTTAATTGCTTAGTCTTTTTCTTCTGGCATGCTGCAACCTCATGTCCAAGGATATGACAGAAGCTGCAATACTCCGGCACGTTTTCATAACCAAATGAGATCTTAATAACGGTCTCTGATTTATCAATATACATTGTTTTCGAAAGTTTCTCCAATATGTCTGCTTCCACTAGGACTCGAGCATAATGGCCATTAGTTCCACTTAAGGACCAGTCATCAATTCAAATCGGAGTCCCTACTGCTGAAGCAATCTTCCTAAAAATCTCTTCATGCCAAAGTTTCATAGGAAGTTCATAAATTCTAACCAAATAGAGATCAATGCGATTTGATTTTGTAGGGGTTGAAAGATGTTGTCCATTGTTGTACCCACATTTGAATACCTCCGTCTTCAAAGAACCTTCTTCGTAACATGCCAACCCTCGATGTATCATCTTGTATAAGAACAGTATAGTAACCTCTTCCAATATGGATCACAAGTTCAGTTTTGAGTAGAAAAATCTTTCTGAATAAAGACTCAACCTCTGTCTGCACAATTGGTTTTGAACCCTTTGCATTGAGAACCCTGATAATGACAAATTGCGAAAAAAGCTTTTTACGGCTCTCATAGAAATCAGAATTAATTGACAAAGTAGGGATATCGCCTGTTTTATCGACAGGCCTCGCCACAAGACCAGAAAAAGGTCCCTTGCATATGGCCATTTTCATCAGCGATATAGGACCAACATCGCTGTCTAACTTTGATGCGTATGATCTGGGATCATTATGATTGCAAATTGGGGATGAGCGGTCTGCGGCTGGTTCACCGTGTGACTGAGTTGTAGTGTTTTGACCAGCATGAGAACCCTGCTTATTAGGGTTTTCATTCCGCACGCTAGGATTTCCCGATACCTTGTTCTACAAGTTAGGGTCTAGAATCTTGGACGAAAGGCGCTCAGATGCCCTCATGTTGGCACCCGAGCCCAGGTTGATACGACCCGTGCCATCACTAGGCGACATCTATCATCCGGCATAGGTACGGTTGCTATGGAGAAGATCTTCTAACCATGGATTTGGGATTCTGATCAGACGAGGAGGAAAAGGGAAGTTCCTTCACCGGGCGGAGGCAACTCCATGAAGGCAAGAACACGATCAGAACGAAGTCAGCAGAAAGAATTTTTAGAGAGAAGGGAGAGAAAAATTTCTAGAGAGAGAAACATCTTTTTTTTAGACATTTACATGAGTATATAGTTGGAGAACATGTTTTCAAAGTATATAACTGCTACGAAGCTTGCGCCATAGAGTCACTAAAAACACATCGTGCATAGCTGATTCTACTCTGTGAGCCAGGTCAAGAACTCCTTGAAGTGATCATTTTCTTATCATTTTTATGGTCAAATTAATTATTAGACAAGAGAATATAGTTGGAGAATATGTTTTTAGAGTATAAAAATGCTAGGAAGCTTGCACCATAGAGTCAATAAAAAGTCACAATGTAGAGCAGATTCTACTCCGTGAGCCAAGTCAAGAACTCCTTGAAGTGAGCAATTTCTTGCTATTTTCATGGTAAAATTAGTTATTAGACATGAGAATATAGTTGGAGAACATGTTTTTAGAGTATAAAAATGCTAGGAAGCTTGCCTCATTAAGTCAAGAAAAAGTCATAGTGCAGAGAGCTGATTAAACTCCGTGAGCCAGTTTAAGAACTCTTTGAAGTGAGCATTTTCTTGCCATTTTTACGGACAAATTAGTTATTAGACATTAGAATATAGTTAGAGAACATGTTTTAAGACTATAAAATGCTATGATGCTTGCACCATAGAGTCACTAAAAAGTCAAAGTGCAGAGCTGATTATACTCCGCGAGCCAGGTCAAGAAGTCCTTGAAGTGAGCATTTTCTTACCATTTTTATGGTCAAATTAGTTATTCGAAATGAGAATATTGTTGGAGAACATGTTTTTAGAGTATAAAAATGCTAGGAAGCTTGTTCCATAGAGTCACTAAAAAGTCAAAGTACAGAGCTGATTCTACTCCGTAAGGCAGGTTAATAAGTCCTTGAAGTGAGCCTTTTTTCTTTCCATTTTTATGGTCAAATTAGTTATAATACATTAGTATATAGTTGGAGAATATGTTTTTAGAGTATATAAATGCTACGAATCTTTCACCATAGACACTAAAAACACACAGTGTAGAGCTGATTCTACTCCGTTAGCCAGGTCAAGAACTCCTTGAAGTGAGCATTTTCTTTCGATTTTTATGGTCAAATTAGTTATACATGAGAATATAGTTGGAGAACATGTTTTCAGAGTACAAATATGCTAGGAAGCTTCCACCATAGAGTCACTAAAAACTGACAGTGCAGAGTTGATTCTACTCCGTGAGCCAGGTCAAAACTCTTGAAGTGAGCATTTTATTGCCATTGTTATGATCAAATTAGTTATTAAACAAGAGAATATAGTTGGAGAAAATATTTGTAGGGTATAAAAATGCTAGAAAGCTTGCGTCATAGAGTCACTGAAAAGCCAAAGTGTAGAGCTGATTCTACTACGTGAGCTAGGTCAAATATTCCTCGAAGTGAGCATTATCATGCCATTTTTATGGTCAAATTAGTTATTATAAATGAGTATATAGTTGGAGAACATGTTTTCAGAGTATATAACTTCTACGAAGTTTGCACCATAGAGTCACTAAAAACACACAGTGTAGAGCAGATTCTACTCGGTGAGCCAGGTCAAGAACTCCTTGTGGTGAGCATTTTCTTTCTATTTTTATGGTCAAATTAGTTATTACACATGAGAATATAGTTGGAGAAGATGTTTTAAGAGTATAAAAATGCTAGGAAGCTTCCACTATAGAGTCACTAAAAACTCACAGTGTAGAGCCGATTCTACTCCATGAGCCATGTCAAAAACTCCATGAAGTGAGCATTTTATTTTCATTTTTTTGGCCAAATAAGTTATTAGAAATGAGAATATAGTTGGAGAACATGTTTTCGGAATATAAAAATGCTAGGAAGCATGCGTCATAGAGTCACTAAAAAGTCAAAGTGCAGAGCTGATTCTACTCCTTGAGCCAGGTCAAGAATTCCTTGAAGTGAGCATTTTCTTGCCATTTTTATGGTTAAATTAGTTATTATACATAAGTATTTAGTTGGAGAACATGTTTTTAGAGTATATAACTGCTACAAAGCA
The DNA here is from genome assembly GCA_023678885.1 of Pogostemon cablin. Classification (NCBI taxonomy): domain Eukaryota; kingdom Viridiplantae; phylum Streptophyta; class Magnoliopsida; order Lamiales; family Lamiaceae; genus Pogostemon; species Pogostemon cablin. The sequence continues at coordinate 6,102,779 of CM042951.1, read as the reverse complement.
TGCGTCATAGGGTCACTAAAAACACAAAGTGCAGAGCTGATTCTACTCTGTTAGCCAGGTCAATAACTCCTTGAAGTGAGCATTATCATGCCATTTTTATGGTCTAATTAGTTATTAGATATTAGAATATAGTTGGAAAACATGTTTTCAGAATATAAAAATGATTGGAAGCTTGCACCATAAAATCACTAAAAAGTCAAAGTGCAGAGCTGATTCTACTCCGTGAGCTAGGTCTAGAACTACTTGAAGTGAGCATTTTCTTGCCATTTTTATGGTCAAATTAGGTATTATACATGAGAATATGGCCGGAGAATATATTTTCGTAGTATCAAAATGCTAGGAAGCTTGCGCCATAGAGTCACTAAAAAGTCAAAGTGCAGAGCAGATTCTACTCTGTGAGCCAGTCAAGAAGTACTTGAAATGAGCATTTTCTTTCCATTTTTATGGCTAAATTAGTTATTAGACCTGATAATATTGTTGGATAACATGTCTACTCCGTGAGCCAGGTCGAGAACTCCTTGAAGTGAGCATTTTATTGCCATTTTTATGGTCAAATTAGTTATTTGACATGAGAATATAGTTGGAGAACATGTTTTTAGAGTATAAAAATGCTAGGAAGAATGCGTCAAAGAGTCACTAAAAAGTCAAAGTGCAAAGCTGATTATACTCCATGAGCCAGGTCAAAAACTCCTTGAAGTGAGCATTTTCTTACCATTTTTTTGGTGAAATTAGTTATTATACATGAGTATATAGTTTGTGAACATATTTTTAGAGTATATAACTGCTACGAATCTTGCGTTATAGAGTCACTAAAAACACATAGTGCAGAGCTGATTCTACTCCGTGATCCAGGTCAAGAACTCCTTGAAGTGAGCATTTTCATGCCATTTTTATGGTCAAATTAGTTATTAGACATTAGAATATTGTTGGAGAACATGTTTTTAGAGAATAAAAATGCTAGGAAGCTTCCACTATAAAGTCACTAAAAACTCACAGTGCAGAGCTAATTCTACTACGTGAGCCACTAAGAACTCCTTGAAGTGAGCATTTTATTGCCATTTTTATGGTCAAATTAGTTATTAGACATGAGAATATAGTTGGAGAACATGTTTTCAGAGTATAAAAATGCTAGGAAGAATACGTCATAGAGTCACTAAAATGTCAAAGTGCAGAGATGATTCTACTACGTGAGCCAGGTCAAGAACTCCTTGAAGTGAGCATTTTCTTGCCATTTTTATGGTCAAATAAGTTATTAGTCATGAGAATATAGTTGGAAAATATGTTTTCAGAGTATAAAAATGCTAGGAAGCTTGCGCTATAGAGTCGCTAAAAAGTCAAAGTGCAGAGCTGATTCTACTCCGTCAGCCAGGTCAAGAAGTTCTTGAAGAGAGCATTTTCTTTCCATTTTTATTGCTAAATTAGTTACTAGACTTGCTAATATTATTGGATAATATGTTTTTAGAGTATATAATTGCTATGAAGCTTGCACCATAGAGTCACTAAAAACTCACAGTGCAGAGCTGATTCTACTCCGTGAGCTAGGTCGACAACTCCTTGAAGTGACCATTTTCTTGCCATTTTTATAGTCAAATTAGTTATTAGACATGAGAAAATAGTTGGAGAACATGTTTTTAGAGTATAAAAATGCTAGGAAGCTCGTGCCATAGAGTCACTAAAAAGTCAAAATGCAGAGCTGATTCTACTCCGTGAGCTAGGTCAAGAAGTCCTTGAAGTTAGCATTTTTTCTTTCCAATTTTATGGCCAAATTAGTTATTATACATGAGTATATAGTCCAATAGATCCTTTATTAATAAGATAAAAAAATACAAGGAAAGAGCAAAGATGACGGTTGAAGCCCATAGGGCAAAAGCTAAAGAACAAAAGCTACGAAAATGAAATAATATCCATGGTTATTTGAACATATAGTATGTGTGGTTCATATCCCTATAAAGGACGGTATTCATGGCATCTCTGGCTCCTCCAATCCAAGTGAATTCACCTCCCTTGTCCGCTAGTGAATCCACTGCAGAATTTCCTTCACGATAGATATGTGATATTTTGAAATGAATTCGATGAAGGATATCACATGCTCTCCTCCATGAAGCAACCAGTCTCCATGGAATGTTCAGCGTCTCCTCCTATAGCACATGCAAAACCATAGTAGAATCTATCTCTAGCCACAGATCATGCCAACCTCTATCAAAAGCTATTTTGATAGCAAGAATAGCTGATGCCAACTCGGTTTCAAAGGCAAAGCTGACTTCGAATGCTGTAGTAAAACCTCCTATAAAAAAGCCCCTGCTGTTTCGAAATACACCACCTCCAGCAATGCATCCAGGTGATCCATTAGCATGTCCGTCCATGTTGATCTTTACCCATCCCGGCTTCGGAGGAAACCAATGAACAGGAATGATGCGTGGAGCCTTCCACGGAACACCCACAATGCCAAAGTAATGTAGAGTTCCAAGGTCCTCCACTGTGTTGTGCATGCTTCCAATATTTTGTCCGTTAAGCTCCTTAATCAGTGCAGTAATCATGGCAACAATCTCCAAATAACTAACTTTCTTACATGAGTATATAATTGGAGAACATGTTTTCCGAGGATATAATTGCTACGAAGCTCGCGCCATAGAGTCACTAAAAAGACACAGTGCAGAGCTGATTCTACTCTGCGAGCCAGGTCAAGAACTCCTTGTAGTGAGCATTTTATTTCCATTTTTATGGTCAAATTAGTTATTAGACTTGATAATATAGTTGGAGAACATGTTTTAAGAGTATAAAAATGCTAGGAAGCTTCCACCATAAAGTCACTAAAAACTCATAGTGCAGAGTTGATTCTACTCCGTGAGCCAGCTCAAGAACTACTTGAAGTGAGCATTTTCTTGCCATTTTTATGGTGAAATTAGTTATTATACATGAGTGTATAGTTGGAGAACATATTTTTATAGTATATAACTGCTGTGAAGCTTGCGCCATAGAGTCACTAAAAACACAAAGTGCAGAGCTGATTCTACTCCAAGATCCAGGTCAAGAACTCCTTGAAGTGAGCATTTTCATGCCATTTTTATGGTCAAATTAGTTATTAGACATTAGAATATTGTTGTAGAACATGTTTCAGAGTATAAAAATGCTAGGAAGCTTCCACCATAAAGTCACTAAAAACACACAGTGCAGAGCTGATTCTACTCCGCGAGCCAGCTCAAGAACTCCTTTAAGTTAGCATTTTCATGCCATTTTTACGGTCAAATTAGTTATTAGACATTAGAATATCATTGGAGAACATGTTTTTATAGTATAAAAATGCTAGGAAGCTTGCGCCATAGAATCACTAAGAAGTCAAAGCACATAGCTGATTCTACTCCATGAGCCAGGTCAAGAACTCCTCGAAGTGAACATTTTCTTGCCATTTTTATGGACAAATTAGTTATAAGACATGAGTATATAGTCGGAGAACATGTTTTTAGAGTATAAAAATTCTAGGAAGCTTGCGCCATAGAGTCACTAATAAGTCAAAGTGCAGAGTTGATTCTGCTCCGTGACCCATTTTCTTGCCATTTTTATGGTGAAATTAGTTATTAGACATGATAATATTGTTGGAGAACATGTTTGCACAGTATAAAAATGCTAGGAAGTTTGCACCATAGAGTAACTAAAAAGTCAAAGTGCAGAGCTGAATCTACTATGTGAGCCAGGTCTAGAACTACTTAAATTGAGCATTTTCTTGCCATTTTTATGGTCAAATTAGTTATTAGACATAAGAATATAGTTGGAGAACATATTTTCAGAGTATTAAAATGTATGAAACTTGCGCCATAGTGTACCTAAAAATTCAAAGTGCAGAGCTGATTCTACTCCGTGAACCAGATCAAGAAGTCCTTGAAGTGAGCATTTTATTTCCTTTGTCATGAAAAAAATTGTTATTACACTTGCTAATTGGTGTGCTCTCGCCGGCACCCAAAAAAAGATTTGTAATTTTCCAAACAAACCCACTAAGAATGTAGTAGGGTAAGTAAGGGTCGAACCCACAGGGAATAATCGAATTTCAATTGAATAATTTGTGTTTTTTTTAAAGAGAAACAAGGCGGGATTGGATTAAGTCTTACAACTACTAAAAAGCATGAAAATAATATAAATAATTTAAAAATGCAAAAAGAATAAAATTGAGACAACAATTAAAATGAAAACCTAGTCCAAGGATTTGATCCCCTCCCATATCCTAATTCACATGTATGAAATTCCTAAAACACCAACAAGTTCATAAACTCAAGCCCCTAAGCTAACGGTACGACCAATTAACTCGAAATATCCTTAAGTTTAATAACCTAGAGTACGTCCTCTAAATTAAACTATTCACGAGTGACCCTATGGATTCAAACTCGACAATGCATTAGGGTTTAGATATTAGGACTACTAGGCTATGAAAATGGGCGAAGCGAATCATACAACCTAGATTTCGTGATTTCAAGAGGTACTCCCTCATTTTGCTACTTGATTCACTTATTATAACAATTACGGATTATAATATATAAAATACTTATTGAATAATCAATCACCTATTAGTGGGGTAGTCCAAACAAGCAATTGAAAATTCAAGATTTACATCAAAGTCAATCACAAAATAAATTCATAAAACAAGTTGATAATATTATTCGTAATCAAACATGTAATTATTCTACGGAGGTTCAAAATCCATGGACTAGAAACAAAATTACGTAATTGAAATTAAATAAAATAAATTAAAAAGACTAAACTAATGTTCTAAGTGGTGGAGTTCTTCCCGTCACCTCCAAATCTGCTTCTAGCGTGAGTATGCCCCGAATCATGATGTGTTGAGGTGTGAATGATGTTAAACATTAATATAAAGATCCTGAATTAATTTATCTTTGACCTACCTTCTTGAATGTGTGTCCAAATTTGTTGTATTTTGGTAAGTTTTTATTTATAGTTGATCACCAAATCCTTCTTTTCTTTAATTTTCTTGGTCAACTCTTTATTTTCCTGCAATTAAAATTATTGTAACTGTCCCACAAAATAAATTATATGACTGTACAATTTATATCAATTTTAGTCTGTTTCAATAAGAAATAAAATAATTAAGGTTCAACTATGAAAAATATAAATAAGTCATAATTACACTAAATAATTCAAAACTCACGCGTAAAGAAGTGAATTTCATCCAAAATAATCATGTAAAATTACGGCTTATCACTAATATTGTTGGATTACATATTTTTAGTGTATATAACTGCAATGAAGCTTGTTACATAGAGTCACTAAAAACTCACAGTGCAGAGCTGATTCTACTCTGTGAGCCAGGTCAAGAATTCCTTGAAGTGAGCATTTTCTTACTATTTTTATGGTCAAATTAGTTATTAGACATGAGAATATAGTTGGAGAATATGTTTTTAGAGTATAAAAATGCTAGGAAGCTTGTACCATAGAGTCACTAAAAAGTCAAAGTGCAGAGTTGATTCTACTCTGTGAGCCAGGTCAAGAACTCCTTGAAGTGAGCATTTCTTGCCATTTTTATGGCCAAATTAGTTATTAGTAATGAGAATATAGTTGGAGAACATGTTTTCAGAGTATAAAAATACTAGGATGCTTGCGTCATAGAGTCGCTAAAAAGTCAAAGTGCAGAGCTGATTCTACTCCGTGAGCCAGTTCAAAACTACTTGAAGTGAGCATTTTCTTGCCATTTTATGGTGAAATTAGTTATTATACACGAGTATATAGTTGGGGAACATATTTTTAGAGTATATAACTGCTACAAAGCTTGCGCCATAGAGTCACTAAAAACATACAGTGCAGAGCTGATTATACTCCATGAGCCAGGTCAAGAACTACTTGAAGTGAGCATTTTCTTGTCATTTTTATGGTGAAATTAGTTATTATACTTGAGTATATTGTTGGAAAACATGTTTTTAGAGTGTATAACTGCTACGAAGCTTGCGCCATAGTGTCACTAAAAACACAAAGTGCAGAGCTGATTCTACTCCGCGAGCCATCTCAAGAACTCCTTGAAGTGAGCATTTTATTACCATTTTTATGGTCAAATTAGTTATTAGAAAAGAGAATATAGTTGGAGAACAAGTTTTCAGAGTATAAAAATGCTAGGAAGAATGCGTCATAGAGTCATTAAAAAGTCAAAGTGCAGACCTGATTCTTCTCCATGAGCCAGGTCAAGAACTCCTTGAAGTGAGCATTTTCTTTCCATTTTTATGGTGAAATTAGTTATTATACATGAGTATAATGTTGGACAACATGTTTTTAGAGTGTATAAATGCTACGAAGCTAGCGCCATAGTGTCACTAAAAACACATAGTGCAGAGCTGATTCTACTCTGTGAGACAGGTCAAGAACTCCTTAAAGTGAGCATTTTCATGACACTTTTATGGTCAAATTAGTTATTAGACATTAGAATATTGTTTGAGAACATGTTTTTAGAGTATAAAAATACTAGGAAGCTTCCACCATAAAGTCACTAAAAACTCACAGTGCAGAGTTGATTCTACTCCGTGAGCCATCTCAAGAACTCCTTGAAGTGAGCATTTTATTACCATTTTTATGGTCAAATTAGTTATTAGAAAAGAGAATATAGTTGGAGAACAAGTTTTCAGAGTATAAAAATGCTAGGAAGAATTCGTCATAGAGTCATTAAAAAGTCAAAGTGCAGAGCTGATTCTACTCCATGAGCCAGGTCAAGAACTCCTTGAAGTGAGCATTTTCTTGCCATTTTTATGGTGAAATTAGTTATTATACATGAGTATATAGTTGGACACCATGTTTTTAGAGTGTATAAATGCTACGAAGCTAGCGCCATAGTGTCACTAAAAACAAATAGTGCAGAGCTGATTCTACTCTGTGAGACAGGTCAAGAACTCATTAAAGTGAGCATTTTCATGACATTTTTATGGTCACATTAGTTATTAGACATTTGAATATCATTGGAGAACATTTTTTTATAGTATAAAAATGCTAGGAAGCTTGCGCCATAGAATCACTAAGAAGTCAAAGAGCAGAGCTCATTCTACTCCATGAGCCATGTCAAGAACTCCTCGAAGTGAATATTTTCTTGCCATTTTTATGGACAAATTAGTTAGAAGACATGATTATATATTTGGAGAACATGTTTTTAGAGTATAAAAATGGTAGGAAGCTTGCGCCATAGAGTCACTAATAAGTCAAAGTGCAGAGTTGATTCTACTCCGTGACCCATTTTCTTGCCATTTTTATGGTCAAATTAGTTATTAGACATGATAATATTGTTGGAGAACATGTTTGCATAGTATAAAAATGATAGGAAGCCTGCACCATAGAGTCACTAAAAAGACAAAGTGCAGAGTTGATTCTACTCCGTGAGCCAGGTCAAGAACTCCTGAAGTGAGCATTTTCTTATCATTTTTATGGTCAAATTAGTTACTAGACATGAGAATACAGTTGGAGAACTTGTTTTCAGAGTATAAAAATGCTAGGAAGCTTTTGCCATAGAGTCGCTAAAAAGTTAAAGTGCAGAGCTGATTCTACTCCGTGAGCCATCTCAAGAACTCCTTGAAGTGAGCATTTTATTACCATTTTTATGGTCAAATTAGTTATTAGAAAAGAGAATATAGTTGGAGAACAAGTTTTCAGAGTATAAAAATGCTAGGAAGAATTCGTCATAGAGTCATTAAAAAGTCAAAGTGCAGAGCTGATTCTACTCCATTAGCCAGGTCAACAACTCCTTGAAGTGAGCATTTTCTTGCCATTTTTATGGTGAAATTAGTTATTATACATGAGTATATAGTTGGACAACATGTTTTTAGAGTGTATAAATGCTGCGAAGCTAGCGCCATAGTGTCACTAAAAACACATAGTGCAGAGCTGATTCTACTCTGTGAGATAGGTCAAGAACTCCTTAAAGTGAGCATTTTCATGACATTTTTATGGTCACATTAGTTATTAGACATTTGAATATCATTGGAGAACATGTTTTTATTGTATAAAAATGTTAGAAAGCTTGCGCCATAGAATCACTAAGAAGTCAAAGAGCAGAGCTCATTCTACTCCATGAACCATGTCAAGAACTCCTCGAAGTGAACATTTTCTTGCCATTTTTATGGACAAATTAGTTAAAAGACATGAGTATATAGTTGGAGAACATGTTTTTAGAGTATAAAAATGGTAGGAAGCTTGCGCCATAGAGTCACTAATAAGTCAAAGTGCAAAGTTGATTCTACTCCGTGACCCATTTTCTTGCCATTTTTATGGTCAAATTAGTTATTAGACATGATAATATTGTTGGAGAACATGTTTGCATAGTATAAAAATGATAGGAAGCCTACACCATAGAGTCACTAAAAAGACAAAGTGCAGAGTTGATTCTACTCCATGAGCCAGGTCAAGAACTCCTGAAGTGAGCATTTTCTTATCATTTTTATGGTCAAATTAGTTACTAGACATGAGAATACAGCTGGAGAACTTGTTTTCAGAGTATAAAAATGCTAGGAAGCTTTTGCCATAGAGTCGCTAAAAAGTTAAAGTGCAGAGCTGATTCTACCCCTTGAGCCAGGTCAAGAAGTCCTTGAAGTGAGCATTTTATTACCATTTTTATGGTCAAATTAGTTATTAGATATGAGAATATAGTTGGAGAACATGTTTTCAGAGTATAAAAATTCTAGGAAGAATACGTCATAGAGTCACTAAAATGTCAAAGTGCAGAGCTGATTCTACTACGTGAGCCAGGTCAAGAACTCCTTGAAGTGAGCATTTTCTTGCCATTTTTATGGTCAAATAAGTTATTAGTCATGAGAATATAGTTGGAAAATATGTTTTCAGAGTATAAAAATGCTAGGAAGCTTGCGCTATAGAGTCGCTAAAAAGTCAAAGTGCAGAGCTGATTCTACTCCGTCAGCCAGGTCAAGAAGTTCTTGAAGAGAGCATTTTCTTTCCATTTTTATTGCTAAATTAGTTACTAGACTTGCTAATATTATTGGATAATATGTTTTTAGAGTATATAATTGCTATGAAGCTTGCACCATAGAGTCACTAAAAACTCACAGTGCAGAGCTGATTCTACTCCGTGAGCTAGGTCGACAACTCCTTGAAGTGACCATTTTCTTGCCATTTTTATAGTCAAATTAGTTATTAGACATGAGAAAATAGTTGGAGAACATGTTTTTAGAGTATAAAAATGCTAGGAAGCTCGTGCCATAGAGTCACTAAAAAGTCAAAATGCAGAGCTGATTCTACTCCGTGAGCTAGGTCAAGAAGTCCTTGAAGTTAGCATTTTTTCTTTCCAATTTTATGGCCAAATTAGTTATTATACATGAGTATATAGTCCAATAGATCCTTTATTAATAAGATAAAAAAATACAAGGAAAGAGCAAAGATGACGGTTGAAGCCCATAGGGCAAAAGCTAAAGAACAAAAGCTACGAAAATGAAATAATATCCATGGTTATTTGAACATATAGTATGTGTGGTTCATATCCCTATAAAGGACGGTATTCATGGCATCTCTGGCTCCTCCAATCCAAGTGAATTCACCTCCCTTGTCCGCTAGTGAATCCACTGCAGAATTTCCTTCACGATAGATATGTGATATTTTGAAATGAATTCGATGAAGGATATCACATGCTCTCCTCCATGAAGCAACCAGTCTCCATGGAATGTTCAGCGTCTCCTCCTATAGCACATGCAAAACCATAGTAGAATCTATCTCTAGCCACAGATCATGCCAACCTCTATCAAAAGCTATTTTGATAGCAAGAATAGCTGATGCCAACTCGGTTTCAAAGGCAAAGCTGACTTCGAATGCTGTAGTAAAACCTCCTATAAAAAAGCCCCTGCTGTTTCGAAATACACCACCTCCAGCAATGCATCCAGGTGATCCATTAGCATGTCCGTCCATGTTGATCTTTACCCATCCCGGCTTCGGAGGAAACCAATGAACAGGAATGATGCGTGGAGCCTTCCACGGAACACCCACAATGCCAAAGTAATGTAGAGTTCCAAGGTCCTCCACTGTGTTGTGCATGCTTCCAATATTTTGTCCGTTAAGCTCCTTAATCAGTGCAGTAATCATGGCAACAATCTCCAAATAACTAACTTTCTTACATGAGTATATAATTGGAGAACATGTTTTCCGAGGATATAATTGCTACGAAGCTCGCGCCATAGAGTCACTAAAAAGACACAGTGCAGAGCTGATTCTACTCTGCGAGCCAGGTCAAGAACTCCTTGTAGTGAGCATTTTATTTCCATTTTTATGGTCAAATTAGTTATTAGACTTGATAATATAGTTGGAGAACATGTTTTAAGAGTATAAAAATGCTAGGAAGCTTCCACCATAAAGTCACTAAAAACTCATAGTGCAGAGTTGATTCTACTCCGTGAGCCAGCTCAAGAACTACTTGAAGTGAGCATTTTCTTGCCATTTTTATGGTGAAATTAGTTATTATACATGAGTGTATAGTTGGAGAACATATTTTTATAGTATATAACTGCTGTGAAGCTTGCGCCATAGAGTCACTAAAAACACAAAGTGCAGAGCTGATTCTACTCCAAGATCCAGGTCAAGAACTCCTTGAAGTGAGCATTTTCATGCCATTTTTATGGTCAAATTAGTTATTAGACATTAGAATATTGTTGTAGAACATGTTTCAGAGTATAAAAATGCTAGGAAGCTTCCACCATAAAGTCACTAAAAACACACAGTGCAGAGCTGATTCTACTCCGCGAGCCAGCTCAAGAACTCCTTTAAGTTAGCATTTTCATGCCATTTTTACGGTCAAATTAGTTATTAGACATTAGAATATCATTGGAGAACATGTTTTTATAGTATAAAAATGCTAGGAAGCTTGCGCCATAGAATCACTAAGAAGTCAAAGCACATAGCTGATTCTACTCCATGAGCCAGGTCAAGAACTCCTCGAAGTGAACATTTTCTTGCCATTTTTATGGACAAATTAGTTATAAGACATGAGTATATAGTCGGAGAACATGTTTTTAGAGTATAAAAATTCTAGGAAGCTTGCGCCATAGAGTCACTAATAAGTCAAAGTGCAGAGTTGATTCTGCTCCGTGACCCATTTTCTTGCCATTTTTATGGTGAAATTAGTTATTAGACATGATAATATTGTTGGAGAACATGTTTGCACAGTATAAAAATGCTAGGAAGTTTGCACCATAGAGTAACTAAAAAGTCAAAGTGCAGAGCTGAATCTACTATGTGAGCCAGGTCTAGAACTACTTAAATTGAGCATTTTCTTGCCATTTTTATGGTCAAATTAGTTATTAGACATAAGAATATAGTTGGAGAACATATTTTCAGAGTATTAAAATGTATGAAACTTGCGCCATAGTGTACCTAAAAATTCAAAGTGCAGAGCTGATTCTACTCCGTGAACCAGATCAAGAAGTCCTTGAAGTGAGCATTTTATTTCCTTTGTCATGAAAAAAATTGTTATTACACTTGCTAATTGGTGTGCTCTCGCCGGCACCCAAAAAAAGATTTGTAATTTTCCAAACAAACCCACTAAGAATGTAGTAGGGTAAGTAAGGGTCGAACCCACAGGGAATAATCGAATTTCAATTGAATAATTTGTGTTTTTTTTAAAGAGAAACAAGGCGGGATTGGATTAAGTCTTACAACTACTAAAAAGCATGAAAATAATATAAATAATTTAAAAATGCAAAAAGAATAAAATTGAGACAACAATTAAAATGAAAACCTAGTCCAAGGATTTGATCCCCTCCCATATCCTAATTCACATGTATGAAATTCCTAAAACACCAACAAGTTCATAAACTCAAGCCCCTAAGCTAACGGTACGACCAATTAACTCGAAATATCCTTAAGTTTAATAACCTAGAGTACGTCCTCTAAATTAAACTATTCACGAGTGACCCTATGGATTCAAACTCGACAATGCATTAGGGTTTAGATATTAGGACTACTAGGCTATGAAAATGGGCGAAGCGAATCATACAACCTAGATTTCGTGATTTCAAGAGGTACTCCCTCATTTTGCTACTTGATTCACTTATTATAACAATTACGGATTATAATATATAAAATACTTATTGAATAATCAATCACCTATTAGTGGGGTAGTCCAAACAAGCAATTGAAAATTCAAGATTTACATCAAAGTCAATCACAAAATAAATTCATAAAACAAGTTGATAATATTATTCGTAATCAAACATGTAATTATTCTACGGAGGTTCAAAATCCATGGACTAGAAACAAAATTACGTAATTGAAATTAAATAAAATAAATTAAAAAGACTAAACTAATGTTCTAAGTGGTGGAGTTCTTCCCGTCACCTCCAAATCTGCTTCTAGCGTGAGTATGCCCCGAATCATGATGTGTTGAGGTGTGAATGATGTTAAACATTAATATAAAGATCCTGAATTAATTTATCTTTGACCTACCTTCTTGAATGTGTGTCCAAATTTGTTGTATTTTGGTAAGTTTTTATTTATAGTTGATCACCAAATCCTTCTTTTCTTTAATTTTCTTGGTCAACTCTTTATTTTCCTGCAATTAAAATTATTGTAACTGTCCCACAAAATAAATTATATGACTGTACAATTTATATCAATTTTAGTCTGTTTCAATAAGAAATAAAATAATTAAGGTTCAACTATGAAAAATATAAATAAGTCATAATTACACTAAATAATTCAAAACTCACGCGTAAAGAAGTGAATTTCATCCAAAATAATCATGTAAAATTACGGCTTATCACTAATATTGTTGGATTACATATTTTTAGTGTATATAACTGCAATGAAGCTTGTTACATAGAGTCACTAAAAACTCACAGTGCAGAGCTGATTCTACTCTGTGAGCCAGGTCAAGAATTCCTTGAAGTGAGCATTTTCTTACTATTTTTATGGTCAAATTAGTTATTAGACATGAGAATATAGTTGGAGAATATGTTTTTAGAGTATAAAAATGCTAGGAAGCTTGTACCATAGAGTCACTAAAAAGTCAAAGTGCAGAGTTGATTCTACTCTGTGAGCCAGGTCAAGAACTCCTTGAAGTGAGCATTTCTTGCCATTTTTATGGCCAAATTAGTTATTAGTAATGAGAATATAGTTGGAGAACATGTTTTCAGAGTATAAAAATACTAGGATGCTTGCGTCATAGAGTCGCTAAAAAGTCAAAGTGCAGAGCTGATTCTACTCCGTGAGCCAGTTCAAAACTACTTGAAGTGAGCATTTTCTTGCCATTTTATGGTGAAATTAGTTATTATACACGAGTATATAGTTGGGGAACATATTTTTAGAGTATATAACTGCTACAAAGCTTGCGCCATAGAGTCACTAAAAACATACAGTGCAGAGCTGATTATACTCCATGAGCCAGGTCAAGAACTACTTGAAGTGAGCATTTTCTTGTCATTTTTATGGTGAAATTAGTTATTATACTTGAGTATATTGTTGGAAAACATGTTTTTAGAGTGTATAACTGCTACGAAGCTTGCGCCATAGTGTCACTAAAAACACAAAGTGCAGAGCTGATTCTACTCCGCGAGCCATCTCAAGAACTCCTTGAAGTGAGCATTTTATTACCATTTTTATGGTCAAATTAGTTATTAGAAAAGAGAATATAGTTGGAGAACAAGTTTTCAGAGTATAAAAATGCTAGGAAGAATGCGTCATAGAGTCATTAAAAAGTCAAAGTGCAGACCTGATTCTTCTCCATGAGCCAGGTCAAGAACTCCTTGAAGTGAGCATTTTCTTTCCATTTTTATGGTGAAATTAGTTATTATACATGAGTATAATGTTGGACAACATGTTTTTAGAGTGTATAAATGCTACGAAGCTAGCGCCATAGTGTCACTAAAAACACATAGTGCAGAGCTGATTCTACTCTGTGAGACAGGTCAAGAACTCCTTAAAGTGAGCATTTTCATGACACTTTTATGGTCAAATTAGTTATTAGACATTAGAATATTGTTTGAGAACATGTTTTTAGAGTATAAAAATACTAGGAAGCTTCCACCATAAAGTCACTAAAAACTCACAGTGCAGAGTTGATTCTACTCCGTGAGCCATCTCAAGAACTCCTTGAAGTGAGCATTTTATTACCATTTTTATGGTCAAATTAGTTATTAGAAAAGAGAATATAGTTGGAGAACAAGTTTTCAGAGTATAAAAATGCTAGGAAGAATTCGTCATAGAGTCATTAAAAAGTCAAAGTGCAGAGCTGATTCTACTCCATGAGCCAGGTCAAGAACTCCTTGAAGTGAGCATTTTCTTGCCATTTTTATGGTGAAATTAGTTATTATACATGAGTATATAGTTGGACACCATGTTTTTAGAGTGTATAAATGCTACGAAGCTAGCGCCATAGTGTCACTAAAAACAAATAGTGCAGAGCTGATTCTACTCTGTGAGACAGGTCAAGAACTCATTAAAGTGAGCATTTTCATGACATTTTTATGGTCACATTAGTTATTAGACATTTGAATATCATTGGAGAACATTTTTTTATAGTATAAAAATGCTAGGAAGCTTGCGCCATAGAATCACTAAGAAGTCAAAGAGCAGAGCTCATTCTACTCCATGAGCCATGTCAAGAACTCCTCGAAGTGAATATTTTCTTGCCATTTTTATGGACAAATTAGTTAGAAGACATGATTATATATTTGGAGAACATGTTTTTAGAGTATAAAAATGGTAGGAAGCTTGCGCCATAGAGTCACTAATAAGTCAAAGTGCAGAGTTGATTCTACTCCGTGACCCATTTTCTTGCCATTTTTATGGTCAAATTAGTTATTAGACATGATAATATTGTTGGAGAACATGTTTGCATAGTATAAAAATGATAGGAAGCCTGCACCATAGAGTCACTAAAAAGACAAAGTGCAGAGTTGATTCTACTCCGTGAGCCAGGTCAAGAACTCCTGAAGTGAGCATTTTCTTATCATTTTTATGGTCAAATTAGTTACTAGACATGAGAATACAGTTGGAGAACTTGTTTTCAGAGTATAAAAATGCTAGGAAGCTTTTGCCATAGAGTCGCTAAAAAGTTAAAGTGCAGAGCTGATTCTACTCCGTGAGCCATCTCAAGAACTCCTTGAAGTGAGCATTTTATTACCATTTTTATGGTCAAATTAGTTATTAGAAAAGAGAATATAGTTGGAGAACAAGTTTTCAGAGTATAAAAATGCTAGGAAGAATTCGTCATAGAGTCATTAAAAAGTCAAAGTGCAGAGCTGATTCTACTCCATTAGCCAGGTCAACAACTCCTTGAAGTGAGCATTTTCTTGCCATTTTTATGGTGAAATTAGTTATTATACATGAGTATATAGTTGGACAACATGTTTTTAGAGTGTATAAATGCTGCGAAGCTAGCGCCATAGTGTCACTAAAAACACATAGTGCAGAGCTGATTCTACTCTGTGAGATAGGTCAAGAACTCCTTAAAGTGAGCATTTTCATGACATTTTTATGGTCACATTAGTTATTAGACATTTGAATATCATTGGAGAACATGTTTTTATTGTATAAAAATGTTAGAAAGCTTGCGCCATAGAATCACTAAGAAGTCAAAGAGCAGAGCTCATTCTACTCCATGAACCATGTCAAGAACTCCTCGAAGTGAACATTTTCTTGCCATTTTTATGGACAAATTAGTTAAAAGACATGAGTATATAGTTGGAGAACATGTTTTTAGAGTATAAAAATGGTAGGAAGCTTGCGCCATAGAGTCACTAATAAGTCAAAGTGCAAAGTTGATTCTACTCCGTGACCCATTTTCTTGCCATTTTTATGGTCAAATTAGTTATTAGACATGATAATATTGTTGGAGAACATGTTTGCATAGTATAAAAATGATAGGAAGCCTACACCATAGAGTCACTAAAAAGACAAAGTGCAGAGTTGATTCTACTCCATGAGCCAGGTCAAGAACTCCTGAAGTGAGCATTTTCTTATCATTTTTATGGTCAAATTAGTTACTAGACATGAGAATACAGCTGGAGAACTTGTTTTCAGAGTATAAAAATGCTAGGAAGCTTTTGCCATAGAGTCGCTAAAAAGTTAAAGTGCAGAGCTGATTCTACCCCTTGAGCCAGGTCAAGAAGTCCTTGAAGTGAGCATTTTATTACCATTTTTATGGTCAAATTAGTTATTAGATATGAGAATATAGTTGGAGAACATGTTTTCAGAGTATAAAAATTCTAGGAAGAATACGTCATAGAGTCACTAAAATGTCAAAGTGCAGAGCTGATTCTACTACGTGAGCCAGGTCAAGAACTCCTTGAAGTGAGCATTTTCTTGCCATTTTTATGGTCAAATAAGTTATTAGTCATGAGAATATAGTTGGAAAATATGTTTTCAGAGTATAAAAATGCTAGGAAGCTTGCGCTATAGAGTCGCTAAAAAGTCAAAGTGCAGAGCTGATTCTACTCCGTCAGCCAGGTCAAGAAGTTCTTGAAGAGAGCATTTTCTTTCCATTTTTATTGCTAAATTAGTTACTAGACTTGCTAATATTATTGGATAATATGTTTTTAGAGTATATAATTGCTATGAAGCTTGCACCATAGAGTCACTAAAAACTCACAGTGCAGAGCTGATTCTACTCCGTGAGCTAGGTCGACAACTCCTTGAAGTGACCATTTTCTTGCCATTTTTATAGTCAAATTAGTTATTAGACATGAGAAAATAGTTGGAGAACATGTTTTTAGAGTATAAAAATGCTAGGAAGCTCGTGCCATAGAGTCACTAAAAAGTCAAAATGCAGAGCTGATTCTACTCCGTGAGCTAGGTCAAGAAGTCCTTGAAGTTAGCATTTTTTCTTTCCAATTTTATGGCCAAATTAGTTATTATACATGAGTATATAGTCCAATAGATCCTTTATTAATAAGATAAAAAAATACAAGGAAAGAGCAAAGATGACGGTTGAAGCCCATAGGGCAAAAGCTAAAGAACAAAAGCTACGAAAATGAAATAATATCCATGGTTATTTGAACATATAGTATGTGTGGTTCATATCCCTATAAAGGACGGTATTCATGGCATCTCTGGCTCCTCCAATCCAAGTGAATTCACCTCCCTTGTCCGCTAGTGAATCCACTGCAGAATTTCCTTCACGATAGATATGTGATATTTTGAAATGAATTCGATGAAGGATATCACATGCTCTCCTCCATGAAGCAACCAGTCTCCATGGAATGTTCAGCGTCTCCTCCTATAGCACATGCAAAACCATAGTAGAATCTATCTCTAGCCACAGATCATGCCAACCTCTATCAAAAGCTATTTTGATAGCAAGAATAGCTGATGCCAACTCGGTTTCAAAGGCAAAGCTGACTTCGAATGCTGTAGTAAAACCTCCTATAAAAAAGCCCCTGCTGTTTCGAAATACACCACCTCCAGCAATGCATCCAGGTGATCCATTAGCATGTCCGTCCATGTTGATCTTTACCCATCCCGGCTTCGGAGGAAACCAATGAACAGGAATGATGCGTGGAGCCTTCCACGGAACACCCACAATGCCAAAGTAATGTAGAGTTCCAAGGTCCTCCACTGTGTTGTGCATGCTTCCAATATTTTGTCCGTTAAGCTCCTTAATCAGTGCAGTAATCATGGCAACAATCTCCAAATAACTAACTTTCTTACATGAGTATATAATTGGAGAACATGTTTTCCGAGGATATAATTGCTACGAAGCTCGCGCCATAGAGTCACTAAAAAGACACAGTGCAGAGCTGATTCTACTCTGCGAGCCAGGTCAAGAACTCCTTGTAGTGAGCATTTTATTTCCATTTTTATGGTCAAATTAGTTATTAGACTTGATAATATAGTTGGAGAACATGTTTTAAGAGTATAAAAATGCTAGGAAGCTTCCACCATAAAGTCACTAAAAACTCATAGTGCAGAGTTGATTCTACTCCGTGAGCCAGCTCAAGAACTACTTGAAGTGAGCATTTTCTTGCCATTTTTATGGTGAAATTAGTTATTATACATGAGTGTATAGTTGGAGAACATATTTTTATAGTATATAACTGCTGTGAAGCTTGCGCCATAGAGTCACTAAAAACACAAAGTGCAGAGCTGATTCTACTCCAAGATCCAGGTCAAGAACTCCTTGAAGTGAGCATTTTCATGCCATTTTTATGGTCAAATTAGTTATTAGACATTAGAATATTGTTGTAGAACATGTTTCAGAGTATAAAAATGCTAGGAAGCTTCCACCATAAAGTCACTAAAAACACACAGTGCAGAGCTGATTCTACTCCGCGAGCCAGCTCAAGAACTCCTTTAAGTTAGCATTTTCATGCCATTTTTACGGTCAAATTAGTTATTAGACATTAGAATATCATTGGAGAACATGTTTTTATAGTATAAAAATGCTAGGAAGCTTGCGCCATAGAATCACTAAGAAGTCAAAGCACATAGCTGATTCTACTCCATGAGCCAGGTCAAGAACTCCTCGAAGTGAACATTTTCTTGCCATTTTTATGGACAAATTAGTTATAAGACATGAGTATATAGTCGGAGAACATGTTTTTAGAGTATAAAAATTCTAGGAAGCTTGCGCCATAGAGTCACTAATAAGTCAAAGTGCAGAGTTGATTCTGCTCCGTGACCCATTTTCTTGCCATTTTTATGGTGAAATTAGTTATTAGACATGATAATATTGTTGGAGAACATGTTTGCACAGTATAAAAATGCTAGGAAGTTTGCACCATAGAGTAACTAAAAAGTCAAAGTGCAGAGCTGAATCTACTATGTGAGCCAGGTCTAGAACTACTTAAATTGAGCATTTTCTTGCCATTTTTATGGTCAAATTAGTTATTAGACATAAGAATATAGTTGGAGAACATATTTTCAGAGTATTAAAATGTATGAAACTTGCGCCATAGTGTACCTAAAAATTCAAAGTGCAGAGCTGATTCTACTCCGTGAACCAGATCAAGAAGTCCTTGAAGTGAGCATTTTATTTCCTTTGTCATGAAAAAAATTGTTATTACACTTGCTAATTGGTGTGCTCTCGCCGGCACCCAAAAAAAGATTTGTAATTTTCCAAACAAACCCACTAAGAATGTAGTAGGGTAAGTAAGGGTCGAACCCACAGGGAATAATCGAATTTCAATTGAATAATTTGTGTTTTTTTAAAGAGAAACAAGGCGGGATTGGATTAAGTCTTACAACTACTAAAAAGCATGAAAATAATATAAATAATTTAAAAATGCAAAAAGAATAAAATTGAGACAACAATTAAAATGAAAACCTAGTCCAAGGATTTGATCCCCTCCCATATCCTAATTCACATGTATGAAATTCCTAAAACACCAACAAGTTCATAAACTCAAGCCCCTAAGCTAACGGTACGACCAATTAACTCGAAATATCCTTAAGTTTAATAACCTAGAGTACGTCCTCTAAATTAAACTATTCACGAGTGACCCTATGGATTCAAACTCGACAATGCATTAGGGTTTAGATATTAGGACTACTAGGCTATGAAAATGGGCGAAGCGAATCATACAACCTAGATTTCGTGATTTCAAGAGGTACTCCCTCATTTTGCTACTTGATTCACTTATTATAACAATTACGGATTATAATATATAAAATACTTATTGAATAATCAATCACCTATTAGTGGGGTAGTCCAAACAAGCAATTGAAAATTCAAGATTTACATCAAAGTCAATCACAAAATAAATTCATAAAACAAGTTGATAATATTATTCGTAATCAAACATGTAATTATTCTACGGAGGTTCAAAATCCATGGACTAGAAACAAAATTACGTAATTGAAATTAAATAAAATAAATTAAAAAGACTAAACTAATGTTCTAAGTGGTGGAGTTCTTCCCGTCACCTCCAAATCTGCTTCTAGCGTGAGTATGCCCCGAATCATGATGTGTTGAGGTGTGAATGATGTTAAACATTAATATAAAGATCCTGAATTAATTTATCTTTGACCTACCTTCTTGAATGTGTGTCCAAATTTGTTGTATTTTGGTAAGTTTTTATTTATAGTTGATCACCAAATCCTTCTTTTCTTTAATTTTCTTGGTCAACTCTTTATTTTCCTGCAATTAAAATTATTGTAACTGTCCCACAAAATAAATTATATGACTGTACAATTTATATCAATTTTAGTCTGTTTCAATAAGAAATAAAATAATTAAGGTTCAACTATGAAAAATATAAATAAGTCATAATTACACTAAATAATTCAAAACTCACGCGTAAAGAAGTGAATTTCATCCAAAATAATCATGTAAAATTACGGCTTATCACTAATATTGTTGGATTACATATTTTTAGTGTATATAACTGCAATGAAGCTTGTTACATAGAGTCACTAAAAACTCACAGTGCAGAGCTGATTCTACTCTGTGAGCCAGGTCAAGAATTCCTTGAAGTGAGCATTTTCTTACTATTTTTATGGTCAAATTAGTTATTAGACATGAGAATATAGTTGGAGAATATGTTTTTAGAGTATAAAAATGCTAGGAAGCTTGTACCATAGAGTCACTAAAAAGTCAAAGTGCAGAGTTGATTCTACTCTGTGAGCCAGGTCAAGAACTCCTTGAAGTGAGCATTTCTTGCCATTTTTATGGCCAAATTAGTTATTAGTAATGAGAATATAGTTGGAGAACATGTTTTCAGAGTATAAAAATACTAGGATGCTTGCGTCATAGAGTCGCTAAAAAGTCAAAGTGCAGAGCTGATTCTACTCCGTGAGCCAGTTCAAAACTACTTGAAGTGAGCATTTTCTTGCCATTTTATGGTGAAATTAGTTATTATACACGAGTATATAGTTGGGGAACATATTTTTAGAGTATATAACTGCTACAAAGCTTGCGCCATAGAGTCACTAAAAACATACAGTGCAGAGCTGATTATACTCCATGAGCCAGGTCAAGAACTACTTGAAGTGAGCATTTTCTTGTCATTTTTATGGTGAAATTAGTTATTATACTTGAGTATATTGTTGGACAACATGTTTTTAGAGTGTATAACTGCTACGAAGCTTGCGCCATAGTGTCACTAAAAACACAAAGTGCAGAGCTGATTCTACTCCGCGAGCCATCTCAAGAACTCCTTGAAGTGAGCATTTTATTACCATTTTTATGGTCAAATTAGTTATTAGAAAAGAGAATATAGTTGGAGAACAAGTTTTCAGAGTATAAAAATGCTAGGAAGAATGCGTCATAGAGTCATTAAAAAGTCAAAGTGCAGACCTGATTCTTCTCCATGAGCCAGGTCAAGAACTCCTTGAAGTGAGCATTTTCTTTCCATTTTTATGGTGAAATTAGTTATTATACATGAGTATAATGTTGGACAACATGTTTTTAGAGTGTATAAATGCTACGAAGCTAGCGCCATAGTGTCACTAAAAACACATAGTGCAGAGCTGATTCTACTCTGTGAGACAGGTCAAGAACTCCTTAAAGTGAGCATTTTCATGACACTTTTATGGTCAAATTAGTTATTAGACATTAGAATATTGTTTGAGAACATGTTTTTAGAGTATAAAAATACTAGGAAGCTTCCACCATAAAGTCACTAAAAACTCACAGTGCAGAGTTGATTCTACTCCGTGAGCCATCTCAAGAACTCCTTGAAGTGAGCATTTTATTACCATTTTTATGGTCAAATTAGTTATTAGAAAAGAGAATATAGTTGGAGAACAAGTTTTCAGAGTATAAAAATGCTAGGAAGAATTCGTCATAGAGTCATTAAAAAGTCAAAGTGCAGAGCTGATTCTACTCCATGAGCCAGGTCAAGAACTCCTTGAAGTGAGCATTTTCTTGCCATTTTTATGGTGAAATTAGTTATTATACATGAGTATATAGTTGGACACCATGTTTTTAGAGTGTATAAATGCTACGAAGCTAGCGCCATAGTGTCACTAAAAACAAATAGTGCAGAGCTGATTCTACTCTGTGAGACAGGTCAAGAACTCATTAAAGTGAGCATTTTCATGACATTTTTATGGTCACATTAGTTATTAGACATTTGAATATCATTGGAGAACATTTTTTTATAGTATAAAAATGCTAGGAAGCTTGCGCCATAGAATCACTAAGAAGTCAAAGAGCAGAGCTCATTCTACTCCATGAGCCATGTCAAGAACTCCTCGAAGTGAATATTTTCTTGCCATTTTTATGGACAAATTAGTTAGAAGACATGATTATATATTTGGAGAACATGTTTTTAGAGTATAAAAATGGTAGGAAGCTTGCGCCATAGAGTCACTAATAAGTCAAAGTGCAGAGTTGATTCTACTCCGTGACCCATTTTCTTGCCATTTTTATGGTCAAATTAGTTATTAGACATGATAATATTGTTGGAGAACATGTTTGCATAGTATAAAAATGATAGGAAGCCTGCACCATAGAGTCACTAAAAAGACAAAGTGCAGAGTTGATTCTACTCCGTGAGCCAGGTCAAGAACTCCTGAAGTGAGCATTTTCTTATCATTTTTATGGTCAAATTAGTTACTAGACATGAGAATACAGTTGGAGAACTTGTTTTCAGAGTATAAAAATGCTAGGAAGCTTTTGCCATAGAGTCGCTAAAAAGTTAAAGTGCAGAGCTGATTCTACTCCGTGAGCCATCTCAAGAACTCCTTGAAGTGAGCATTTTATTACCATTTTTATGGTCAAATTAGTTATTAGAAAAGAGAATATAGTTGGAGAACAAGTTTTCAGAGTATAAAAATGCTAGGAAGAATTCGTCATAGAGTCATTAAAAAGTCAAAGTGCAGAGCTGATTCTACTCCATTAGCCAGGTCAACAACTCCTTGAAGTGAGCATTTTCTTGCCATTTTTATGGTGAAATTAGTTATTATACATGAGTATATAGTTGGACAACATGTTTTTAGAGTGTATAAATGCTGCGAAGCTAGCGCCATAGTGTCACTAAAAACACATAGTGCAGAGCTGATTCTACTCTGTGAGATAGGTCAAGAACTCCTTAAAGTGAGCATTTTCATGACATTTTTATGGTCACATTAGTTATTAGACATTTGAATATCATTGGAGAACATGTTTTTATTGTATAAAAATGTTAGAAAGCTTGCGCCATAGAATCACTAAGAAGTCAAAGAGCAGAGCTCATTCTACTCCATGAACCATGTCAAGAACTCCTCGAAGTGAACATTTTCTTGCCATTTTTATGGACAAATTAGTTAAAAGACATGAGTATATAGTTGGAGAACATGTTTTTAGAGTATAAAAATGGTAGGAAGCTTGCGCCATAGAGTCACTAATAAGTCAAAGTGCAAAGTTGATTCTACTCCGTGACCCATTTTCTTGCCATTTTTATGGTCAAATTAGTTATTAGACATGATAATATTGTTGGAGAACATGTTTGCATAGTATAAAAATGATAGGAAGCCTACACCATAGAGTCACTAAAAAGACAAAGTGCAGAGTTGATTCTACTCCATGAGCCAGGTCAAGAACTCCTGAAGTGAGCATTTTCTTATCATTTTTATGGTCAAATTAGTTACTAGACATGAGAATACAGCTGGAGAACTTGTTTTCAGAGTATAAAAATGCTAGGAAGCTTTTGCCATAGAGTCGCTAAAAAGTTAAAGTGCAGAGCTGATTCTACCCCTTGAGCCAGGTCAAGAAGTCCTTGAAGTGAGCATTTTATTACCATTTTTATGGTCAAATTAGTTATTAGATATGAGAATATAGTTGGAGAACATGTTTTCAGAGTATAAAAATTCTAGGAAGAATACGTCATAGAGTCACTAAAATGTCAAAGTGCAGAGCTGATTCTACTACGTGAGCCAGGTCAAGAACTCCTTGAAGTGAGCATTTTCTTGCCATTTTTATGGTCAAATAAGTTATTAGTCATGAGAATATAGTTGGAAAATATGTTTTCAGAGTATAAAAATGCTAGGAAGCTTGCGCTATAGAGTCGCTAAAAAGTCAAAGTGCAGAGCTGATTCTACTCCGTCAGCCAGGTCAAGAAGTTCTTGAAGAGAGCATTTTCTTTCCATTTTTATTGCTAAATTAGTTACTAGACTTGCTAATATTGTTGGATAATATGTTTTTAGAGTATATAATTGCTATGAAGCTTGCACCATAGAGTCACTAAAAACTCACAGTGCAGAGCTGATTCTACTCTGTGAGCTAGGTCGACAACTCCTTGAAGTGACCATTTTCTTGCCATTTTTATAGTCAAATTAGTTATTAGACATGAGAAAATAGTTGGAGAACATGTTTTTAGAGTATAAAAATGCTAGGAAGCTCGTGCCATAGAGTCACTAAAAAGTAAAAATGCAGAGCTGATTCTACTCCGTGAGCTAGGTCAAGAAGTCCTTGAAGTTAGCATTTTTTCTTTCCAATTTTATGGCCAAATTAGTTATTATACATGAGTATATAGTCCAATAGATCCTTTATTAATAAGATAAAAAAATACAAGGAAAGAGCAAAGATGACGGTTGAAGCCCATAGGGCAAAAGCTAAAGAACAAAAGCTACGAAAATGAAATAATATCCATGGTTATTTGAACATATAGTATGTGTGGTTCATATCCCTATAAAGGACGGTATTCATGGCATCTCTGGCTCCTCCAATCCAAGTGAATTCACCTCCCTTGTCCGCTAGTGAATCCACTGCAGAATTTCCTTCACGATAGATATGTGATATTTTGAAATGAATTCGATGAAGGATATCACATGCTCTCCTCCATGAAGCAACCAGTCACCATGGAATGTTCAGCATCTCCTCCTATAGCACATGCAAAACCATAGTAGAATCTATCTCTAGCCACAGATCATGCCAACCTCTATCAAAAGATATTTTGATAGCAAGAATAGCTGATGCCAACTCGGTTTCAAAGGCAAAGCTGACTTCGAATGCTGTAGTAAAACCTCCTATAAAAAAGCCCATGCTGTTTCGAAATACACCACCTCCAGCAATGCATCCAGGTGATCCATTAGCATGTCCGTCCATGTTGATCTTTACCCATCCCGGCTTTGGAGGAAACCAATGAACAGGAATGATGCGTGGAGCCTTCCACGGAACACCCACAATGCCAAAGTAATGTAGAGTTCCAAGGTCCTCCACTGTGTTGTGCATGCTTCCAATATTTTGTCCGTTAAGCTCCTTAATCAGTGCAGTGATCATGGCAACAATCTCCAAATAACTAACTTTCTTACATGAGTATATAATTGGAGAACATGTTTTCAGAGGATATAATTGCTACGAAGCTCGCGCCATAGAGTCACTAAAAAGACACAGTGCAGAGCTGATTCTACTCTGCGAGCCAGGCCAAGAACTCCTTGTAGTGAGCATTTTATTTCCATTTTTATGGTCAAATTAGTTATTAGACATGATAATATAGTTGGAGAACATGTTTTAAGAGTATAAAAATGCTAGGAAGCTTCCACCATAAAGTCACTAAAAACTCATAGTGCAGAGTTGATTCTACTCCGTGAGCCAGCTCAAGAACTACTTGAAGTGAGCATTTTCTTGCCATTTTTATGGTGAAATTAGTTATTATACATGAGTGTATAGTTGGAGAACATGTTTTAGAGTATAAAAATGCTAGGAAGCTTCCACCATAAAGTCACTAAAAACACACAGTGCAGAGCTGATTCTACTCCGCGAGCCAGCTCAAGAACTCCTTTAAGTTAGCATTTTCATGCCATTTTTACGGTCAAATTAGTTATTAGACATTAGAATATCATTGGAGAACATGTTTTTATAGTATAAAAATGCTAGGAAGCTTGCGCCATGGAATCACTAAGAAGTCAAAGCACATAGCTGATTCTACTCCATGAGCCAGGTCAAGAACTCCTCGAAGTGAACATTTTCTTGCCATTTTTATGGACAAATTAGTTATAAGACATGAGTATATAGTTGGAGAACATGTTTTTAGAGTATAAAAATTCTAGGAAGCTTGCGCCATAGAGTCACTAATAAGTCAAAGTGCAGAGTTGATTCTGCTCCGTGACCCATTTTCTTGCCATTTTTATGGTGAAATTAGTTATTAGACATGATAATATTGTTGGAGAACATGTTTGCACAGTATAAAAATGCTAGGAAGCTTGCACCATAGAGTAACTAAAAAGTCAAAGTGCAGAGCTGAATCTACTATGTGAGCCAGGTCTAGAACTACTTAAATTGAGCATTTTCTTGCCATTTTTATGGTCAAATTAGTTATTAGACATAAGAATATAGTTGGAGAACATATTTTCAGAGTATTAAAATGTATGAAACTTGCGCCATAGTGTACCTAAAAATTCAAAGTGCAGAGCTGATTCTACTCTGTGAACCAGATCAAGAAGTCCTTGAAGTGAGCATTTTATTTCCTTTGTCATGAAAAAAATTGTTATTACACTTGCTAATTGGTGTGCTCTCGCCGGCACCCAAAAAAAGATTTGTAATTTTCCAAACAAACCCACTAAGAATGTAGTAGGGTAAGTAAGGGTCGAACCCACAGGGAATAATCGAATTTCAATTGAATAATTTGTTTTTTTTTTAAAGAGAAACAAGGGGGGATTGGATTAAGTCTTACAACTACTAAAAAGCATGAAAATAATATAAATAATTTAAAAATGCAAAAAGAATAAAATTGAGACAACAATTAAAATGAAAACCTAGTCCAAGGATTTGATCCCCTCCCATATCCTAATTCACATGTATGAAATTCCTAAAACACCAACAAGTTCATAAACTCAAGCCCCTAAGCTAACGGTACGACCAATTAACTCGAAATATCCTTAAGTTTAATAACCTAGAGTACGTCCTCTAAATTAAACTATTCCCGAGTGACCCTATGGATTCAAACTCGACAATGCATTAGGGTTTAGATATTAGGACTACTAGGCTATGAAAATGGGGGAAGCGAATCATACAACCTAGATTTCGTGATTTCAAGAGGTACTCCCTCATTTTGCTACTTGATTCACTTATTATAACAATTACGGATTATAATATATAAAATACTTATTGAACAATCAATCACCTATTAGTGGGGTAGTCCAAACAAGCAATTGAAAATTCAAGATTTACATCAAAGTCAATCACAAAATAAATTCATAAAACAAATTGATAATATTATTCGTAATCAAACATGTAATTATTCTACAGAGGTTCAAAATCCATGGACTAGAAACGAAATTACGTAATTGAAATTAAATAAAATAAATTAAAAAGACTAAACTAATGTTCTAAGTGGTGGAGTTCTTCCCGTCGCCTCCAAATCTGCTTCTAGCGTGAGTATGCCCCGAATCATGATGTGTTGAGGTGTGAATGATGTTAAAGATTAATATAAAGATCCTGAATTAATTTATCTTTGACCTACCTTCTTGAATGTGTGTCCAAATTTGTTGTATTTTGGTAAGTTTTTATTTATAGTTGATTACCAAATCCTTCTTTTCTTTAATTTTCTTGGTCAACTCTTTATTTTCCTGCAATTAAAATTATTGTAACTGTCCCACAAAATAAATTATATGACTGTACAATTTATATCAATTTTAGTCTGTTTCAATAAGAAATAAAATAATTAAGGTTCAACTATGAAAAATATAAATAAGTCATAATTACACTAAATAATTCAAAACTCACGCGTAAAGAAGTGAATTTCATCCAAAATAATCATGTAAAATTACGGCTTATCACTAATATTGTTGGATTACATATTTTTAGTGTATATAACAGCAATGAAGCTTGTTACATAGAGTCACTAAAAACTCACAGTGCAGAGCTGATTCTACTCAGTGAGCCAGGTCAAGAATTCCTTGAAGTGAGCATTTTCTTGCCATTTTTATGGTCAAATTAGTTATTAGACATGAGAATATAGTTGGAGAATATGTTTTTAGAGTATAAAAATGCTAGGAAGCTTGTACCATAGAGTCACTAAAAAGTCAAAGTGCAGAGTTGATTCTACTCCGTGAGCCAGGTCAAGAACTCCTTGAAGTGAGCATTTCTTGCCATTTTTATGGCCAAATTAGTTATTAGTAATGAGAATATAGTTGGAGAACATGTTTTGAGAGTATAAAAATACTAGGATGCTTGCGCCATAGAGTCGCTAAAAAGTCAAAGTGCAGAGCTGATTCTACTCCGTGAGCCAGTTCAAAACTACTTGAAGTGAGCATTTTCTTGCCATTTTATGGTGAAATTAGTTATTATACATGAGTATAAAGTTGGGGAACATATTTTTAGAGCATATAACTGCTACAAAGCTTGCGCCATAGAGTCACTAAAAACATACAGTGCAGAGCTGATTATACTCCATGAGCCAGGTCAAGAACTACTTGAAGTGAGCATTTTCTTGTCATTTTTATGGTGAAATTAGTTATTATACTTGAGTATATAGTTGGACAACATGTTTTTAGAGTGTATAACTGCTACGAAGCTTGCGCCATAGTGTCACTAAAAACACAAAGTGCAGAGCTGATTCTACTCCGCGAGGCATCTCAAGAACTCCTTGAAGTGAGCATTTTATTACCATTTTTATGGTCAAATTAGTTATTAGAAAAGAGAATATAGTTGGAGAACAAGTTTTCAGAGTATAAAAATGCTAGGAAGAATGCGTCATAGAGTCATTAAAAAGTCAAAGTGCAGACCTGATTCTTCTCCATGAGCCAGGTCAAGAACTCCTTGAAGTGAGCATTTTCTTGCCATTTTTATGGTGAAATTAGTTATTATACATGAGTATAATGTTGGACAACATGTTTTTAGAGTGTATAAATGCTACGAAGCTAGCGCCATAGTGTCACTAAAAACACATAGTGCAGAGCTGATTCTACTCTGTGAGACAGGTCAAGAACTCCTTAAAGTGAGCATTTTCATGACACTTTTATGGTCAAATTAGTTATTAGACATTAGAATATTGTTTGAGAACATGTTTTTAGAGTATAAAAATACTAGGAAGCTTCCACCATAAAGTCACTAAAAACTCACAGTGCAGAGTTGATTCTACTCCGTGAGCCATCTCAAGAACTCCTTGAAGTGAGCATTTTATTACCATTTTTATGGTCAAATTAGTTATTAGAAAAGAGAATATAGTTGGAGAACAAGTTTTCAGAGTATAAAAATGCTAGGAAGAATTCATCATAGAGTCTTTAAAAAGTCAAAGTGCAGAGCTGATTCTACTCCATGAGCCAGGTCAAGAACTCCTTGAAGTGAGCATTTTCTTGCCATTTTTATGGTGAAATTAGTTATTATACATGAGTATATAGTTGGACACCATGTTTTTAGAGTGTATAAATGCTACGAAGCTAGCGCCATAGTGTCACTAAAAACAAATAGTGCAGAGCTGATTCTACTCTGTGAGACAGGTCAAGAACTCATTAAAGTGAGCATTTTCATGACATTTTTATGGTCACATTAGTTATTAGACATTTGAATATCATTGGAGAACATTTTTTTATAGTATAAAAATGCTAGGAAGCTTGCGCCATAGAATCACTAAGAAGTCAAAGAGCAGAGCTCATTCTACTCCATGAGCCATGTCAAGAACTCCTCGAAGTGAATATTTTCTTGCCATTTTTATGGACAAATTAGTTAGAAGACATGAGTATATATTTGGAGAACATGTTTTTAGAGTATAAAAATGGTAGGAAGCTTGCGCCATAGAGTCACTAATAAGTCAAAGTGCAGAGTTGATTCTACTCCGTGACCCATTTTCTTGCCATTTTTATGGTCAAATTAGTTATTAGACATGATAATATTGTTGGAGAACATGTTTACATAGTATAAAAATGATTGGAAGCCTGCACCATAGAGTCACTAAAAAGACAAAGTGCAGAGTTGATTCTACTCCGTGAGCCAGGTCAAGAACTCCTGAAGTGAGCATTTTCTTATCATTTTTATGGTCAAATTAGTTACTAGACATGAGAATACAGTTGGAGAACTTGTTTTCAGAGTATAAAAATGCTAGGAAGCTTTTGCCATAGAGTCGCTAAAAAGTTAAAGTGCAGAGCTGATTCTACTCCGTGAGCCATCTCAAGAACTCCTTGAAGTGAGCATTTTATTACCATTTTTATGGTCAAATTAGTTATTAGAAAAGAGAATATAGTTGGAGAACAAGTTTTCAGAGTATAAAAATGCTAGGAAGAATTCGTCATAGAGTCATTAAAAAGTCAAAGTGCAGAGCTGATTCTACTCCATGAGCCAGGTCAAGAACTCCTTGAAGTGAGCATTTTCTTGCCATTTTTATGGTGAAATTATTTATTATACATGAGTATATAGTTGGACACCATGTTTTTAGAGTGTATAAATGCTACGAAGCTAGCTCCATAGTGTCACTAAAAACAAATAGTGCAGAGCTGATTCTACTCTGTGAGACAGGTCAAGAACTCATTAAAGTGAGCATTTTCATGACATTTTTATGGTCACATTAGTTATTAGACATTTGAATATCATTGGAGAACATTTTTTTATAGTATAAAAATGCTAGGAAGCTTGCGCCATAGAATCACTAAGAAGTCAAAGAGCAGAGCTCATTCTACTCCATGAGCCATGTCAAGAACTCCTCGAAGTGAATATTTTCTTGCCATTTTTATGGACAAATTAGTTAGAAGACATGAGTATATATTTGGAGAACATGTTTTTAGAGTATAAAAATGGTAGGAAGCTTGCGCCATAGAGTCACTAATAAGTCAAAGTGCAGAGTTGATTCTACTCCGTGACCCATTTTCTTGCCATTTTTATGGTCAAATTAGTTATTAGACATGATAATATTGTTGGAGAACATGTTTGCATAGTATAAAAATGATTGGAAGCCTGCACCATAGAGTCACTAAAAAGACAAAGTGCAGAGTTGATTCTACTCCGTGAGCCAGGTCAAGAACTCCTGAAGTGAGCATTTTCTTATCATTTTTATGGTCAAATTAGTTACTAGACATGAGAATACAGTTGGAGAACTTGTTTTCAGAGTATAAAAATGCTAGGAAGCTTATGCCATAGAGTCGCTAAAAAGTTAAAGTGCAGAGCTGATTCTACTCCGTGAGCCATCTCAAGAACTCCTTGAAGTGAGCATTTTATTACCATTTTTATGGTCAAATTAGTTATTAGAAAAGAGAATATAGTTGGAGAACAAGTTTTCAGAGTATAAAAATGCTAGGAAGAATTCGTCATAGAGTCATTAAAAAGTCAAAGTGCAGAGCTGATTCTACTCCATGAGCCAGGTCAAGAACTCCTTGAAGTGGGCATTTTCTTGCCATTTTTATGGTGAAATTAGTTATTATACATGAGTATATAGTTGGACAACATGTTTTTAGAGTGTATAAATGCTACGAAGCTAGCGCCATAGTGTCACTAAAAACACATAGTGCAGAGCTGATTCTACTCTGTGAGATAGGTCAAGAACTCCTTAAAGTGAGCATTTTCATGACATTTTTATGGTCACATTAGTTATTAGACATTTGAATATCATTGGAGAACATGTTTTTATAGTATAAAAATGCTAGGAAGCTTGCGCCATAGAATCACTAAGAAGTCAAAGAGCAGAGCTCATTCTACTCCATGAACCATGTCAAGAACTCCTCGAAGTGAACATTTTCTTGCCATTTTTATGGACAAATTAGTTAAAAGACATGAGTATATAGTTGGAGAACATGTTTTTAGAGTATAAAAATGGTAGGAAGCTTGCGCCATAGAGTCACTAATAAGTCAAAGTGCAGAGTTGATTCTACTTCGTGACCCATTTTCTTGCCATTTTTATGGTCAAATTAGTTATTAGACATGATAATATTGTTGGAGAACATGTTTTCATAGTATAAAAATGATAGGAAGCCTACACCATAGAGTCACTAAAAAGACAAAGTGCAGAGTTGATTATACTCCATGAGCCAGGTCAAGAACTCCTGAAGTGAGCATTTTCTTATCATTTTTATGGTCAAATTAGTTACTAGGCATGAGAATACAGTTGGAGAACTTGTTTTCAGAGTATAAAAATGCTAGGAAGCTTTTGCCATAGAGTCGCTAAAAAGTTAAAGTGCAGAGCTGATTCTACTCCGTGAGCCAGGTCAAGAAGTCCTTGAAGTGAGCATTTTATTACCATTTTTATGGTCAAATTAGTTATTAGAAAAGAGAATATAGTTGGAGAACAAGTTTTCAGAGTATAAAAATGCTAGAAAGATTGCGCCATAGAGTCGTTAAAAAGTCTAAGTGCAGAGCTGATTCTACTCCGTGAGCTAGGTCAAGAAGTCCTTAAGGTGAGCATTTTCTTTCCATTTTTATGGCTAAATTAGTTATTAGACTTGATAATATTGTTGGATAACATGTTTTTAGAGTATATAAATGCTACTAAGCTTGCTTATAGAGTCACTAAAAACTTACAGTGCAGAGCTGATTCTACTCTGTATGCTAGGTCAAGAACTCCTTGAAGTGAGCATTTCCTTGCCATTTTTATGGTCAAATTAGTTATTAGATATCAGAATATAGTTGGAGACCATGTTTAAATGGAATAAAAATGCTAGGAAGCTTGCACCGTAGAGTTACTAAAAAGTCAAAGTGCAAAGATCATTCTATTCCGTGATCCAGGTCAAGAACTCCTTGCAGTGAGCATTTTCTTTCCATTTTTATGGTCAATTTAGTTATTATACATGAGTATGTAGTTGGAGAATATATTTTTAGAGTATATAACTGCTACAAAGCTCAAGCCATAGCATCACTAAAAACATACAGTGCAGAGTTTTTTCTACTCCGTGAGCCAGGTCAAGAACTCCTTGAAGTGAGTATTTTCTTGCAATTTTTACGGTCAAATTCATTATTAGACATGAGAATATATTTGGAGAACATGTTTTCAATTATAAAAATGATAGGAAGCTTGTACCGTAGAGTCACTAAAAACTCACAATGTAGAGCAGATTCTATTCCGTGAGCCAGGTCAAGAACTCCCTTAAGTGAGCATTTTCTTGCCATTTTTATGGTCAAATTAGTTATTAGACATTAGAATATAGTTGTAGAACATGTTTTCAAAGTATAAAAATGCTAGGAATCTTGCGCCATAGAGTCACTAAAAGTTCAAAGTGCAGAGCTAATTCTACTCCATGAGCCAAGTCAAGAACTCCTTGAAGTAAGCATTTTCTTGCCATTTTTTTATGGTCAAATTAGTTATTAGACATGAGAATATAGTTGGAGAATATGTTTTAAGAGTACAAAAATACTGGGAAGCTTGCACCGTAGAGTCACTAAAAACTCACAGTGAAGAGTGATTCTACTCCGTGAGCCAGGCCAAGAACTCCTTGAAGTGAGCATTTTATTGCCATTTTTATGGTCAAATTAGTTATTATACATGAGTATATAGTTGGAGAACATGTTTTCAGAGTATATAACTGCTATGAAGCATGCGTCATAGAGTCTCTAAAAATACGCAGTGCAGAACTGATTCTACTCCGTGAGTCAGTTCTAGAACTACTTGAAGTGAGCATTTTCTTGCCATTTTCATGAACAAATTAGTTATAAGACATGAGAACATGTTTTCAGAGTATATAACTGCTACAAATCTTGCGCCATAGAGTCACTAAAAGCACACAGTGCAGAGCTGATTCTACTCCATGAGCCAAGTAAAGAACTCCTTGAAGAGAGCATTTTCTTGCAATTTTTATGGTCAAATTAATTATCATACATTAGTATTTAGTTGGAGAACATGTTTTCAGAGTATATAACTTCTATGAAGCTTGTGCCATATAGTCACTAAAAACACACAGTGCAGAGCTGATTCTACTCCGTGGGCCAGGTCAAGAACTCCTTGAAGTGACCATTTTCTTGCCATTTTTATGGTCAAATTAGTTATTAGATATTAGAATATAGTTGGAGAGTATGTTTTTAGAGTATTAAAATGCTGGGAAGATTGCACCATAGAGTCGCTAAAAATTCAAAGTGCAGAGCTGATTCTACTCTATGAGCCAGTTCAAGAAGTCCTTAAGGTAAGCATTTTCTTTCCATTTTTATGGCTAAATTTGTTATTAGACTTGCTAATATTGTTGGATAACATGTTTTTAGAGTATATAACTGTTACTAAGCTTTCACATAGAGACACTAAAAACTCATAGTGCAGAACCGATTTTACTCTGTGAGCCAGGTCAAGAACTCCTTGAAGTGAGCATTTCCTTGCCATTTTTATGGTCAAATTAGTTATTAGATATGAGAATATAGTTGGAGACCATGTTTTCAGGGTATAAAAATGCTAGGAAGCTTGCGCCATAGAGTCACTAAAAAGTCGAAGTGCAGAGATCATTATATTTTGTGATCCAAGTAAAGAACTCTTTGAAGTTAGCATTTTCTTTCCATTTTTATGGTCAAATTAGTTGTTATACATGAGTATGTAGTTGGGGAACATGTTTTCAGAGTATATAACTGCTACAAAGCTTGCGCCATAGAGTCACTAAAAACACACAGTGCAGAGCTAATTCTACTACGTGGCCAGGTCAAGAACTCCTTGAAGTGAGCATTTTCTTGCAATTTTTGCGGTCAAATAAATTATTAGACATGAGAATATATTTGGAGAACATGTTTTCAGAGTATAAAAATGCTAAGAAGCTTGTACCGTAGAGTCACTAAAAACTCACAGTGCAGAGCAGATTCTACTCCAGGAGCCAGGTCAAGAACTCTCTGAAAATATTCGGCATCTCCTCCTGTAGCACATGCAAAACTATAGTAGAATCCATCTCTAGCCATAGATTATGCCATTCTCTATCAAAAGCAATGTCAATAGCTAGGAAAGTTGCTGTCAATTCAGCTTCAAAAGCGAATCTGACTCCAAATCCTGTAGTAAAAGCTCCCATGAAGAAGCCTCTGCTGTTTCTAAACACACCTCCTCCAGCAATGCATCCAGGTTATCCATTAGCATATCCATCCATGTTGATCTTTACCCATCCTGGCTTTGGAGGAAACTAGCGAACAGGAGTTATGCGTGGAGGCTTCCGAGGCACACCCACAATGCCAAAATAATGTAGAGTTCCAAGATCCTCCACTGTATTGTGCATGCTCCCAACATTCTGTCCGTTGAGCATCTTAATCAGTGCAGTGATCAAGGCCACAATGTCCAGAGAACTAACTTTCTTGTCATGCAGATCATCTGTGTATCCTCCATACACCATAGTATTACGGAAGTACCATATGACCCATATATATGTGATAATGGTAAGTCTCCAAAGAGGTATGACCTGTTTTCTTCCCTGCATCCCAATAGCTTGCAATATAAATTCAATAAAGGTCTGATCCAGGTGAATTCTATCCCCATAGGCAAAGCCTCATAGGATAAACTGAAGGACCTGCAAAGAAATTGAACAAGATATGAAGATGTGTTCAGTGCTCTCTTCATCCTTCTGGCATAGATAACATCTTGAAGGCCCAATAAAACCACGATGCTTAAGAACTTCCCAAGTGACCAGAACTCCCTTGATGGCCTTCCATGTTGTCACGGATCTGCAAGGGGGTATGAAAAGAGCCCATATCCAGCTTTCCCAATTAGGTTCAATGAATTGAGGCCTGATGTACATGTATGCAATCTTGGCAGTGACTACACCTGTGAGGGATGGCATCCACTTCCTGCAATCCACCTGATTAGGAGAAATACAAACAAAGATAATTTCTTCAATTACATACGGAAATGTAAAGATGAAGCCCTCTGTAAAATGCCTAAGTGCCTTTATAAAAAAAATATGATATTTTGTCTTCATAATGGCCCCTATACTCCATAGGAATGTCTACAATATCCGCTATAGGAATGCCAATCCAGTTATCAAGCCAGAATTTCACATTTGAATTAGCACCGGTAATCCAAAAATCCTTCTCCGCAAGATTGAGAAGGTGTTCCTTGCAACCATATGATGCCACGTGAGATGTTTTCGGATAAGAGTCTGCCAACCATCTATTAATAATGAAATTGAGTGCTGAGCTCCAACTCAATACATCCCAGGCAACCTTCATGAGAAGGGCATCATTAGTTGCTCCCAAGGATCTAACCCCCAATCCTCCCTCGGCAGTAGGTGAGCAGATTCTACTCCAACCAATTGTGAAATGGTGTTGCTTATATGGATCTCCACTCCAAATAAAGTTGCGACATGCTACCTCAATCTGTTTAATATGATGAGCTGGCCATTTGTACACCATCATGGTGTGTATAGCTGAAGAAATGATCACTGAATTGACCATGCATATTTTTCCAGCCATCGACAAAGCCCACCCTTTCCATCTACTAAACTTGCAAATGATTCTATCTGTTGCTTGCTGAAATAAAATCCTTTTGGGATCACCCTTAAAAAAGGAACACCGAACATATTTTCAGAGTATCAAAATGCAAGGAAGCTTACGCCATATAATCATTAAAAAGTTAAAGTGTAGAGCTGATTTTACTCCGTTAGTCAGGTCAAGAAGTCCTTGAAGTGAGCATTTTATTTCCTTTTTTATGGAAAAATTATTTATTAAACTTGCTAATATTTTTGGATAACATGTTTTAAGAGTATATAACTACTATGAAGCTTGTTCCATAGAGTCACTAAAAACTCACAGTGCAGAGTTTATTCTACACTGTGAGCCAGGTCAAGAACTCCATGAAGTGATCATTTTCTTGCCATTTTTAAGGTCAAATTAGTTATTAGACATGAAAATACAGTTAGAGAATATGTTTTCAGAGTATAAAAATGCTAGGTAGCTTGCGCCATAGAGTCAGTAAAAAGTCATAGTGCAGAGAAAATTCTACTCCGTGAGCCAGGTCAAGAACTCCTTGAAGTGACCATTATCTTGCCATTTTTATGGTCAAAATAGTTATTAGATATTAGAATATAGTTGGAGAGTATGTTTTTAGAGTATAAAAATGCTAGGAAGCTTGCGCCATAGAGTCGCTAAAAAGTCAAATTGTAGAGCTGATTCTACTCCGTGAGCCAGGTCAAGAACACCTTGAAGTGAGCATTTTCTTGCCGTTTTTATGGTCAAATTAGTTATTAGACATGAGAAAATTGTTGGAGACCATGTTTTCAGAGTATAAAAATGATAGGAAGCTTGCGCCATAAAGTCACTGAAAAGTCAAAGTGTAGAGATCATTCTCCTCCGTGAGCCAGGTCAAGAACTCCTTGAAGTGAGCATTTTCTTTCCATTTTTATGGTCAAATTAGTTATTATACATGAGTATGTAGTTGGAGAACATGTTTTCAGAGTATATAACTGCTACAAATCTTGCGCCATAGAGTCACTAAAAGCACACAGTGCAGAGCTGATTCTACTCCGTGAGCCAAGTAAAGAACTCCTTGAAGAGAGCATTTTCTTGCAATTTTTATGGTCAAATTAATTATCATACATGAGTATATAGTTGGAGAACATGTTTTCAGAGTATATAACTTCTACGAAGCTTGCACCATATAGTCACTAAAAACGCACAGTGTAGAGCTGATTCTACTCCGTGAGTCAGGTCAAGAACTCCTTGAAGTGAGCATTTTCTTTCCATTTTTATGGTCAAATTAGTTATTAGACATGAGAATATAGTTTGAGAATATGTTTTAAGAGTATAAAAATACAAGGAAGCTTCCACCATAGAGCACTAAAAACTCACAGTGCAGAGCTGATTCTACTCTGCGAGCCAGGTCAAGAACTCCTTGAAGTGAGCTTTTTTTCTTTCCATTTTTATGGTCAAATTAATTATTAGACATGAGAATATAGTTGGAGAACATGTTTTCAGAGTAAAAATTCTAGGAAGCAGGCACCATAGAGTCACTAAAAGTTTAAAGTGCAGAGCTAATTCTACTCCGTGAGTCAGGTCAAAAACTCCTTGAAGTGAGCATTTTATTGCCATTTTCATGGACAAATCAGTTATGAGACATGAGGATATAGTTGGAGAACATGTTTTTGAGTATATAAATGCTAGGAAGCTTGCGCCATAGAGTCACTGAAAAGTCAAAGTGCAGACCTGATTCAACTCCGTGAGCCATTTTCTTGCCATTTTTATGGTCAAATTATTTATTATACATGAGAATATTATTGGAGAACATGTTTGTAGAGTATAAAAATGCTAGGAAACTTGCACCATAGAGTCTCTAAAAAGTCAAAGTGCAGAGCTGATTCTACTCCGTGAACTAGGTCTAGAACTACTTGAAGTGAGGATTTTATTGCAATTTTTATGGTTAAATTAGTCATTAGACATGAGAATATAGTAGGAGAACATATTTTCAGAGTATCAAAATGCTAGGAAGCATGCGCCATAGAGTCACTAACAAGTCAAAGTGCAGAGTTTATTTTACTCCGTGAGCCAGGTCAATAAGTCCTTGTAGTGAGCATTTTATTTCCTTTTTATGGACAAATTAGTTATTAGACTTGCTAATATTGTTGGATAATATGTTTTTGGAGTATATAACTGCTATGAAGCTTGTTCCATAGAGTCACTAAAAACTCACAGTGCAGAGTTTATTCTACTCTGTGAGCCAGGTCAAGAACTCCTCAAAGTGAGCATTTTCTTTCCATTTTTATGGTCAAATTAGTTATTAGACATTAGAATATAGTTGGAGAATATGTTTTCAGAGTATAAAAAAGCTAGGAAGATTGCGCCATAGAGTCGCTAAAAAGTTAAAGTGCAGAGCTAATTCTACTCCGGGAGCCAGGTCAAGAACACCTTGAAGTGAGCATTTTCTTGACATTTTTATGGTCAAATTAGTTATTAGACATGAGAATATAGTTAGGACATGTTTTCAGAGTATAAAATTACTACAAAGCTTGCAAAATAGAGTCACTAAAAACACACAGTGTAGAGTAGATTCTACTCCGTGAGTCAAGTCAAGAACTCCTTGAAGTGAGCATTTTCTTACAATTTTTATGGTCAAATTAATTATTAGGCATGAGAATATAGTTGGGGAACATGTTTTCAAAGTATAAAAATGCTAGGAAGCTTATACCGTAGAGTCACTAAAAACTCACAGTGCAGAGTTTATTCTACACTGTGAGCCAGGTCAAGAACTCCTTGAAGTGATCATTTTCTTTCCATTTTTATGGTGAAATTAGTTATAAACATGAAAATATAGTTGGAGAGTATGTTTTCAGATATAAAAATGCTGGGAAGCTTGCGCCATAGAGACAATAAAAAGTCAAATTGCAGAGCTGATTCTACTCCGTGAGCCAGGTCAAGAACACCTTGAAGTGAGCATTTTCTTGTCATTTTTATGGTCAAATTAGTTATTAGACATGAGAATATAGTTGGAGACCATGTTTTCAGAGTATAAAAATGATAGGAAGCTTGCGCCATAGAGACACTGAAAAGTCAAAGTGTAGAGATCATTCTCCTATGTGAGCCAGGTCAAGAACTCCTTGAAGTGAGCATTTTCTTTCCATTTTTATGGTCAAATTAGTTATTAGACATGAATATGTAGTTGGAGAACATGTTTTCAGAGTATATAACTGCTACAAATCTTGCGCCATAGAGTCACAAAAAACACACAGTGCAGAGCTGATTTTACTCTGTGAGCCAAGTCAAGAACTCCTTGAAGTGAGCATTTTCTTGCAACTTTTATGGTCAAATTAATTATCATGCATGAGTATATAGTTGGAGAACATGTTTTCAGAGTATATAACTTCTACGAAGCTTGCACCATATAGTCACTAAAAACACATAGTGCAGAGCTGATTCAACTCCGTGAGTCAGGTCAAGAACTCCTTGAAGTGAGCATTTTTTTTTGTCATTTTTACGGTCAAATTAGTTATTAGACGTGAGAATATAGTTGGAGAACTTGTTTTCAAAGTATAAAATGATAGGAAGCTTGCGCTATAGAGTCACTGAAAAGTCAAAGTGCAGAGATCATTCTCCTCTGTGAGCCAGGTCAAGAACTCCTTGAAGTGAGCATTTTCTTTTCATTTTTATGGTCAAATTAGTTATTTTACATGAGTATGTAGTTGTAGAACATGTTTTCAGAGTATATAACTGCTACAAATCTTGCACCATAGAGTCTCTAAAAACACACAGTGCAGAGCTGATTCTACTCCGTGAGCCAAGTCAAGAACTCCTTGAAGTGAGCATTTTCTTGCAACTTTTATGGTCAAATTAATTATCATACATGAGTGTATAGTTGGAGAACATGTTTTGAGAGTATATAACTTCTACGAAGCTTGCACCATATAGTCACTAAAAACACACAGTGCAGAGCTGATTCAACTCCGTGAGTCAGGTCAAGAACTCCTTGAAGTGAGCATTTTTTTTTGTCATTTTTATGGTCAAATTAGTTATTAGACGTGAGAATGTAGTTGGAGAACTTGTTTTCAGGGTATAAAAATGGTAGGAAGCTTGCGCTATAGAGACACTGAAAAGTCAAAGTGCAGAGATCATTCTCCTCTGTAAGCCATGTCAAGAACTCCTTGAAGTGAGCATTTTCTTTCCATTTTTATGGCCAAATTAGTTATTTTACATGAGTATGTAGTTGGAGAACATGTTTTTAGAGTATATAACTGCTACAAATCTTGCACCATAGAGTCACTAAAAACACACAGTGCAGAGCTGATTCTACTCCTTGAGCCAAGTCAAGAACTCCTTGAAGTGAGCATTTTCTTGCAATTTTTATGGTCAAATTAATTATCATACATGAGTATGTAGTTGGAGAACATGTTTTCAGAGTATATAACTTCTACGAAGCTTGTGCTATATAGTCACTAAAAACACACAGTGCAGAGCTGATTCTACTCCGTGAGCCAGGTCAAGAACTCCTTGAAGTGACCATTTTCTTGCCATTTTTATGGTCAAATTAGTTATTAGATATTAGAATATAGTTGGAGAGTATGTTTTTAGAGTATAAAAATGCTGCGAAGCCTGCGCCATAGAGTCAATAAAAAGTTAAATTGCAGAGCTGATTCTACTCTGTGAGCCAGGTCAAGAACACTTTGAAGTGATCATTTTCTTGCCATTTTTATGGTCAAATTAGTTATTAGATATTAGAATATATTTGGAGAGTATGTTTTAAGAGTATAAAAATGCTAGGAAGCTTGCGCCGTAGAGTCGCTAAAAAGTCAAAGTGCAGAGCTGATTCTACTCCGTGAGCCAGGTCAAGAACACCTTGAAGTGAGCATTTTCTAGTCATATTTATGGTCAAATTAGTTATTAGACATGAGAATATAGTTGGAGACCATGTATTCAGAGTATAAAAATGATAGGAAGCTTGCGCCATAGAGACACTGAAAAGTCAAAGTGCAGAGATCATTCTCCTCTGTGAGCCAGGTCAAGAACTCCTTGAAGTGAGCATTTTCTTTCCATTTTTATGGTCAAATTAGTTATTAGACATGAATATGTAGT
The DNA here is from genome assembly GCA_023678885.1 of Pogostemon cablin. Lineage (NCBI taxonomy): Eukaryota > Viridiplantae > Streptophyta > Magnoliopsida > Lamiales > Lamiaceae > Pogostemon > Pogostemon cablin. Next base: position 6,061,579 of record CM042951.1, on the reverse strand, counting down.
TGGAGAACATGATTTCAGAGTATATAACTGCTACAAATCTTGCGCCATAGAGTCACTAAAAACACACAGTGTAGAGCTGATTCTACTCCGTGAGCCAAGTCAAGAACTCCTTGAAGTAAGCATTTTCTTGCAACTTTTATGGTCAAATTAATTATCATACATGAGTATATAGTTGGAGAACATGTTTTCAAAGTATATAACTTCTACGAAGCTTGCGCCATATAGTCACTAAAAACACACAGTGTAGAGCTGATTCTACTCCGTGATTCAGGTCAAGAACTCCTTGAAGTGAGCATTTTATTTCCATTTTTATGGTCAATTTAGTTATTAGACATGAGAATATAGTTGGAGAACATGATTTAAGAGTATAAAAATACATGGAAGCTTCCACCATAGAGTCACTAAAAACTCACAGTGCAAAGCTGATTCTACTCCGTGAGCCAAGTCAAGAACTCCTTGAAGTGAGCTTTTTTTCTTTCCATTTTTATGGTCAAATTAGTTATTAGACATGAGAATATAGTTGGTGAAAATGTTTTCAGAGTAAAAGTTCTAGGAAGAAGGCACCATAGAGTCACTAAAAGTTCAAAGTACAGAGCTAATTCTACACCGCGAGTCAGGTCAAAAACTCCTTGAAGTGAGCATTTTATTGCCATTTTCATGGACAAATTAGTAATTAGACTTGCTAATATTGTTGGATAACATGTTTTTAGAGTATATAACTGCTATGAAGCTTGTTCCATAGAGACTAAAAACTCACAGTGCAGAGTTTATTCAACTATGTGAGCCAGGTCAATAACTCCTTGAAGTGAGCATTTTCTTGCCATTTTTATGGTCAAATTAGTTATTAGACATTAGAATATAGTTGGAGAATATGTTTTTAGAGTATAAAAATTTTAGGAATATTGCGCCATAGAGTCGCTAAAAAGTCAAAGTGCAGAGCTAATTCTACTCTAGGAGCAAGGTCAAGAACACCTTGAAGTGAGCATTTTCTTACCATTTTTATGGTCAAATTAGTTTTTAGACATGAGAATATAGTTGGATACCATGTTTTTAGAGTATAAAAATGCTAGGAAGATTGCACCATTGAGTCACTAAAAAGTCAAAGTGTAGAGATCAATTTCCTCCGTGAGCCAGGTCAAGAACTCCTTGAAGTGAGGATTTTCTTTCCATTTTTATGGTCAAATTAGTTATTATTAATGAGTATGTAGTCGGAGAACATGTTTTCAGAGTATATAATTGCTACAAAGCTTGCACCATAGAGTCACTAAAAACACACAGTGGAGTAGATTCTACTACGTGAGTCAAGTCAAGAACTCCTTGAAGTGAGCATTTTCTTGCAATTTTTATGGTCAAATTAATTATTAGGCATGAGAATATAGTTAGGGAACATGTTTTCAGAGTATATAACTTCTACGAAGCTTGCGCCATATAGTCACTAAAAACACACAGTGCAGAACTGACTCTACTCCATGAGTCAGGTCAAGAACTCCTTGAAGTGAGCATTTTATTTCCATTTTTATGGACAAATTAGTTATTAGACATGAGAATATTATTGGAGAACATGATTTAAGAGTATAAAAATATAAGGAAGCTTCCACCATAGAGTCACTAAAAACTCACAGTGCAAAGCTGATTCTACTCCGTGAGCTAGGTCAAGATCTCCTTGTAGTGAGCTTTTTTTCTTTCCATTTTTATGGTCAAATTAGTTATTGGACATGAGAATATAGTTGGAGAACATATTTTCAGAGTAAAAGTTGTAGGAAGCAGGCACCATAGAGTCACTAAAAGTTCAAAGTGCAGAGCTAATTCTTCACTGCGAGTCAGGTCAAAAACTCCTTGAAGTGAGAATTTTATTGCCATTTTCATGGACAAATTAGTTATGAGACATGAGAATATAGTTGGAGAACATATTTTTAGAGTATACAAATGCTAGGAAGCTTGCGTCATAGAGTCAGTAAAAAGTCAAAGTGCAGACCTGATTCAACTCCGTGAGCCATTTTCTTGCCATTTTTATGGTCAAATTATTTATTATACATGAGAATTTTTTGGAGAACATGTTTGCAGAGTATAAAAATGCTAGGAAACTTGCTTCATAGAGTCACTAAAAAGTCAAAGAGAAGAGTCGATTCAACTCCGTGAACCAGGTCTAGAACTACTTGAAGTGAGCATTTTATTTCCTTTTTTATGGACAAATTAGTTATTAGACTTGCTAATATTATTGGATAACATGTTTTTATAACTGCTATGAAGCTTGTTCCATAGAGACTAAAAACTCACAGTGCAGAGTTTATTCTACTCTGTGAGCCAGGTCAAGAACTCCTTGAAGTGAGCATTTTCTTGCCATTTTTATGGTCAAATTAGTTACTAGATATTAGAATATAGTTGGAGAATATGTTTTTAGAGTATAAAAATGCTAGGAAGATTGCGCCATAGAGTCGCTAAAAAGTCAAAGTGCAGAACTAATTCTACTCCAGGAGACAGGTCAAGAACACCTTGAAGTGAGCATTTTCTTACCATTTTTATGGTCAAATTAGTTATTAGACATGAGAATATAGTTGGAGACCATGTTTTCAGAGTATAAAAATGCTAGGAAGATTGCGCCATTGAGTCACTAAAAAGTCAAAGTGCAGAGATCATTCTCCTCCGTGAGCCAGGTCAAGAACTCCTTGAAGTGAGCATTTTCTTTCCATTTTTATGGTCAAATTAGTTATTATAAATGAGTATGTAGTCGGAGAACATGTTTTCAGAGTATATAATTTCTACAAAGCTTGCACCATAGAATCACTAAAAACACACAGTGTAGAGTAGATTCTACTCCGTGAGTCAAGTCAAGAACTCCTTGAAGTGAGCATTTTCTTACAATTTTTATGCTCAAATTAATTATTAGGCATGAGAATATAGTTGGGGAATATATTTTCAGAGTATAAAAATGCTAGGAAGCTTGTTCAGTAGAGTCACTAAAAACTCACAGTGCAAAGCAGATTCTACTCCGTGAGCCATGTCAAAAACTCCCTAAAGTGAGCATTTTCTTGCCATTTTTATGGTCAAATTAGTTATTAGACATGAGAATATAGTTCAATAGTTCCTTTATTAAGATGTAAAAATAAAAGATTACAATTACAAGATCAGAAGATGAATAGGAATTAAAAGTATAAAAAACTATTTAAATCTAAAATAATTATGATTCATATCTTTAAAGAGTATAGTGTTCATTGCTGCACCTGCCTCTGCTATCCAAACAAAATCCCCTCCCTTTGCTGCAATTGAATCCGCTGCAGAATTTCCTTCACGGTAGATATGTGTTACCATGAAACGAATTTGAAGTACAATGTCTCTTGCTGCCTGCCACTTGGCCATGAGCCTCCATGGAAGGGTTGGATTTTCCGCTTGCATAACATGCTGAACCATAATCGAGTCTGTTTCTAACCATAACGAATGCCATCCTTTATTAAAAGCAATTTCAATTGCTAGGAACGCCGCTGCCAATTCCGCTTCAAAGGCAAAACCTGTGCCAAAACCAGTCGTGAAAGCCCCCATGAAGAAACCCCTGGTGTTTCTATAAACTCCACTGCCAGCAATACTCCCAGGTGATCCGGCAGCGTGTCCATCAGTGTTAATCTTCACCCAACCTGGCTTTGGAGGCAACCATCGGACTGAGATAATGTGGGGAGCTTGCCTCGGCACTCCAGTAATGTCAAAGTAATGCAAAGCTCCCAAATCCTCCACCGTATTAAACATGTTACCAATTTTTTGTCCATTGAGCTCCTTTATCAGTGACTTGATCATAGCTATCGTGCCCAGTGTGGTGACTGTCTTGTCTCTCAAATCATCTGTGTATCCTCCATATACCATATTGTTGCGGGTATACCATATGATCCATATGTATGTGACAATAGTATACCTCCATATAGAAATGACTTGCTTGCTCCCTTGTATCTGCATTACTTGTAAGATAAACTCTGCCAATCTTTGATCCACGTGAATCTGATTCCCAAAACTAAATCCTCTCAGAATAAACTGCAAAACTTGATTTGATATCGGGCAACTCATAAAAATGTGATCCAAACTCTCCTCATTTGCCTTGCATAGGTAACATCTTGACGGCCCATTGAAACCTCGATGTCTGAGAACTTCCCATGTAGTCAGAACCCCCTTGATGGCTTTCCATACTATCACTGACCTACAGGGAGGAATAAAAGGCGCCCATATCCAGCTGCCCCAATTAGTAGCAATGAATTGAGGTCTTATGTGCATGTATGCTATCTTTGAAGTGACCACACCTGTAAGTGATGGCATCCACCTCCTGCAGTCCACCAAGTTAGGAGATATGGCAATAGATAAAATTTTATCAATCACATTAGGAAAAGCAATTATGAAATCTTCTGTAAAATGCCATGTGCCATCATAGAAATAATCTGTGATCTTGTTCTCATAATGTCCCCTATATTCAAAAGGGATGTCCACAATGTCTGCAATAGGCATGCCGATCCAATTGTCCAACCAAAAGTTCACTTGAGAATTTTTTCCAATAATCCAGAAATCCTCCTCTGCCAATTTGAAAAGATAACCCTTGCATCCTGGACGAACTGAAGAAGCTACATGAGATGTCTTCGGATAGGATCCCTGCATCCATCTGTGTTGAATGAAGGCCAGAGCAGTGTTCCCACTCAACACATCCCAGGCTAACTTCATGAGGAGAGCCTCATTAGTTGCTCGTATTGAACGTACCCCTAATCCTCCCTCCGTAGTTGGCGAGTAGATTCTATTCCAACCAATGGTGAAGTGGTGTTGCTTGAAGGGGTCTCCACTCCAAATAAAGTTTCTACTTGCAGCTTCAATTCTTTTGATCTGATGTATAGGCCATTTGTACACCATCATAGTGTGTATGGTAGATGATATGATCACTGAGTTTACCATACATATTCTTCCAGCCATTGATAAAGATCCCCCCTTCCACCTACTGAATTTGTTAATTATATGATCAGTAGCTTGCTGAAAAAATATCCTCTTTGGAGTACCCTTAAATATTGGAACGCCAAGATATGTAAAAGGGTACTCTCCCTCTTGTAATCCCAAAACATCCTTCACCTTTCTCTTGATCGCGCGCTTAACAGAAAGATCAGCATAGAAAAGGTATGGTGGAAAGGGGTTACTCCTTCCCGATCGGGCATTATTTATGCGTCTAGTATGCATGAAGTATTGAATCCATAAGCCCAATGCTTCCTCTGCAATGCAGAATATAAGAGGTGAGAGGGGATCTCCTTGACGTACGCCTCTTCCACAGGAAAAGAAACCATGAGGTGCCCCATTAATCAATACTGATACCTTTGCAGATGCAAAAATTCCTTTGAACATATTGATAAAAGTCTCCGAGAATCCCATGCGGCGTAGAATCTCCAAGATGAAATCCCATCGTAAGGTATCAAAAGCCTTACGAATATCAATTTTGAAAGCCATATTTCCCAATGTTGACGAATCAAGACAGTTAAAACATTCAGATGCTACAGCTATGCAATGGTGAATGTTTCTTTGTGGTATAAATCCAGACTGATAAACTCCAAGATGTTTATGAAGGAGAGGCCCCAATCTTGTAGACAATATTTTTGTGAAGACTTTGAAAAGAAAGTTGCATAGATTAATAGGTCTGAAGTCCTCCACTTTATTTGCTCCAGTAACTTTAGGAATAAGAGTAATAAAATTACAATTAACCCCACCCGGCAAAGTATTAGAGCTGAAAAAGAACCTGATTGCATTCAGAGGTCAGCCTTAATGATATGCCAGCATCGTTGAAAGAAAGCTCCGCCAAAACCATCGGGGCCTGGGGCACTGTCTGGTGAAAGAGCAAAAACGGCCACTGTGATTTCCTCCTCAGTAGGTATTTGAGTGAGCCTCCTGTTGTCTCTCTCCGACATGAAGCTATTAATGAAACATAACTCCTCAAAGTCAGGTACGTTCTGGGGTTCAGCAAAAAGTGATTCATAATATCCCATCACATTTTCGGAGATAATTCCCTTATCATCAGTCAAAGATCCATCTACCATCATCGATTGGATATTGCTTCTTGCTTTATTATTTTTATTCATCTTGTGGAAGAAAGCCGAGTTGCGGTCTCCATCCTTTAACCAGGATGTTCTGTTCTTCTGTGAGTAGTATTGTTGCTGCCTCTGCAATTTTTCATGGAGAAGGAAATGTGCATCCATTTCTTCATAGAAGATCTCCTCATTTTCTCCTTCCTCCTCCATACGCCGTTGTATATCACTGAGATTCTTCATGGTGTCGGAGACATCATCAAAAATATTGCCAAATTGTGAATAATTCCACTCCTTGATATCACCCTTGAGTCTACTGAGTTTTAGAGTGAACAGCACAATAGGATTTTGGGAGAATGTAGGTAAAGTCCATGAAGTTGCCGCTAGTATGTAGAAGTTTGTATCAAGGAGCCACATTTTTTGAAACCTGAAAGGCTTAGGTATTGCTTCTTGCAAGCTACATGTCAATAATATCGGAGTGTGATCCAAACAATGTCTCGCCAAAGAGGTAAGATGAAGGGAGTCCCAAAAATCTAAAAATCTATCAGTAACCAAAACTCTATCAATACGAGATCCCCTAGTAGCCCTAGTTGCTGATCTAGAAAGCCATGTGAATTGTGCTCCATGCAAATGCACATCTTGCAAGTCATTGAGGTTTACAAATTCCCCAAACTCCAACTGACTACTATTATCATGACTGAAAGGAAACATACGCTCATGTGTTCCAATGGTCGCATTAAAATCCCCCATAAGAGCTGCACAAGAGGATAAGTGCTCAGTTGCATCCAACCATAGTTGTCTTCGATTAACATGGGAGTTATGGGCATGTATGAATCCAATCCTGAAAGTTTCTGATTGGAAAACAACATCAACAATTACTATTTGATTTGAAGAGAATATCACCACCCCATTGATAAAAGAAGAGTTACAGAAAATCCATATGTCTTCCCTATCATTAGTTCCAACAAGAGAGAGGTTTAAATGATTCCACTAATGAGGAGAAATTGTGGAGAGGGAACTTTTAGGCTCCGCAATGGCCAACAAAATTGGGCGGTGTTTGATGCATAAGTTTCTCAAGGCAGCTCGGGATGCATCATTCCCTATACCCCTGATATTCCAAAATAAAATATTCATTTACGACCTGAATTACGACCGTGCTTCGGCGGTTTGGTGCTCATATGAGAGTAGGTTTTTCCTACAGTATTTTGCATATTCTTTGCAACAACAGAGCTCCTAGGGTCCACCTGAGTGAGTCGAGCCTGTGATCTTGTAACTGGTGCTTCCTCCCGCACAAAGTGTTTAACACTATGTGCATCATACTTAATCTCAGCATTAGGATCATACAATGACCTGCTTGCTTGCTGATGTTCCTGTCCCCATAGGATCAACCTCCCCTTCGTATAAGACTATTCTTTTACCCGATGACACCTCTATGAAAGGGCTATCGGACTGCCCCTGTTCATCCCCCGATAGATTCACATCTTGCTCATTTTCAGAAGCCTCAGATGCTTCACTATCCTCTTCGTTTACCAAGTGCTCAAAGCTATTGTGTTGTACAACTGGCTCTTGCTCCGCCTCCTTTTCCTTCCAGGTTTTTCTTGGTTTTTCAAACCCCTCGGCATTCTTTTGTGGCTTGTTCTTACGCTGCCCCTTCCTGCTCTTCTTTTTTAAACAATTCACTGTGGAATGCCCCAAAGTATGACAAGACCTGCAATATTCAGGCAAGTTTTCATAGCCAAAAGATATACGAATATTAGAATCAGGAGTGTTGATGTTCATTCCATTTGGCAGATCATCAAGCAGGTCAACCTCCACCAATACCCTAGCAAAGTGTCCCGTTGATCCATCAAGTGCTCGATCATCAATTCGAATTGGAGATCCGACTGCATTGGCCACATGTCTAATCACCTCCTCATGCCAAAGCTCCATCGAAAGTTCATATATTCTGATCCAGGTTGAGACGATTGATGATTTAACCTTGTAGGGATTAAAAATTGGGGTCCATTGTTGAACCCTAATTTGTACGTCGCCAACTTCAAAGACCCTTTTTCGAAGGATTTGAACCTTGATCGTATCATCCATTAGCATCACTGTGTAAATCCACGTCCGAGTGGTATCAGTAACATATCTGAAAGACCCTATAGTTTCTTCAAGAAGCATTCGACCTCCATCTGGTTCATAGGTTTTACACCTTTAGGGTTGAGGATCCTAGCAATAAAAAATTGCGAAAATAACTTAATCCTACTATCATAGAAGGATTTGTTAATATGTAATGTAACGCTATCACCTGATTTTTCAATCGGCCTCGCCACGGGATCCGGGAAGGATCCTTTGCATATGGCCATCTTCATACGACTTGCAACAGTCTCCGGTTCAGTTCGAAGTTTGTCTGCAAAAGATGGTGGATTTGTGGATCCACGTTTAGGGGATTGATGATAAGAGTGTTCCTTCTGGGATGATCCAGAACGATGATGCACGTCTGGCACATGGGATTGATCAGATTGATCATGATGACCCCATTTCAAGCAATCGCGATCTGGTTGATGTTGTGTCGAAGGGATAGGGGCCTCCGATTCTTTCAAGTAATCCGCAAGTCCAGGAAACTGGATGCATAAGGCAGCGATGTCCAAGATCACAGGCGGCAATACACCAGCCAAGGGAGGCAACGGTGAATCCATGGAGAGTTAGAGAGAAAATCTAGAGAGAGAAATTTTGGAGAGAGTCACTAAAAAGTCAAAGTGCAGAGCCGATTGTACTACGTGAACCAGGTCTAAAACTACTTGAAGTAAGCATTTTCTTGCCATTTTTATGGTCAAATTAGTTATTAGACATGAGGATATAGTTGGAGAACATATTTTCAGAGTATCAAAATGCTAGGAAGTTTCCGCCATAGAGTCACTAACAAGTCAAAGTGCAGAGCTGATTTTACTACGTGAGCCAGGTCAAGAAGTCCTTGAAGTGGGCATTTTATTTCCTCTTATATGGACGAAATAGTATTTAGACTTGCTATTATTGTTGGATAATATGTTTTTAGAGTATATAACTGCTATGAAGCTTGTTCCATAGAGTCACTAAAAACTCAAAGCATAGTTGATTCTACTCTGTGAGTTAGGTCAAGAACTCCTTGAAGTGACCATTTTCTTGCCATTTTTATGGTTAAATTAGTTATTTGATATGAGAATATAGTTTTAGAACACGTTTTTAGAGTATAAAAATGCTATGAAGCTGGTGCCATAGAGTCGCTAAAAAGTCAAAGTGCAGAGCTGATTCTACTCCGTGAGTCAGGTCAAGAAGTCCTTGAAGTGAGCATTTTCTTTCCATTTTGATCGACAAATTAGTTATTAGACTTTCTAATATTGTTGGATAACATGTTTTTAGAGTATATATCTGCTACTAAGCTTGCACCATAGAGTCATTAAAAATTCACAGTGCAGAGCTGATTCTACTCCTTGATCTAGGTCAAGAACACCTTGAAGTGAGCATTTTCTTGCCATTTTATGGTCTAATTAGTTATTAGAAATGAGAATATAGTTGGAGGCTATGTTTTCAGAGTATAAAAATGCTTGGAAGCTTACTCCATAGAGTCACTAAAAAGTCAAAGTGCAGAGATCATTTTACTCCGTGAGCCAGGTCAAGAACTCCTTGAATTGAGCATTTTCTTTCCATTTATGGTCAAATTAGTTATATACATGAGTATGTAGTTGGAGAATAAGTTTTCAGAGTGTATAACTACTACAAAGCTTGCGCCATTGAGTCACTAAAAACACAGTGCAGAGCTAATTCTACTCGGTGAGCCAAGTCAAGAACTCCTTGAAGTGAGGATTTTCTTGCAATTTTTATGGTCAAATTAACTATTAGACATGAGAATATAGTTGGAGAACATGTTTGTAGAGTATAAAAATATTAGGAAGCTTGTTCCGTAGAGTCACTAAAAACTCACAGTGCATTGCATATTCTAATCCGTGAGCCAGGTCAAGAACTCTTTGAAGTGAGCATTTTCTTGTCATTTTATGGTAAAATTAGTTATTAGACATTAGAATATAGTTGGAGAACTTGTTTTTCAGAGTATAAAACTGCTAGAAAGCTTGCACTATAAAGTCACTAAAAGTTTAAAGTGCAGAGCTAATTCTACTCCGTGAGTCAGGTCAAAAACTCCTTGTAATGAGCATTTTCTTGCCATTTTTATGGTCAAATTAGTTATTAGACAAGAGAATATAGTTGGAGAAAATGTTTTTAGAGTATAAAAATGCTAGGAAGCTTGCGTCATAGAGTCACTAAAATGTCAAAGTGAAGAGCTGATTATACTCCGTGAGCCATTTTCTTGCCATTTTTATGGACAAATTAGTTATTAGACATGATAATATTGTTAGAGAACATGTTTGCAGAGTATAAATATGCTAGGAAGCTTGTACCATAGAGTCACTAAAATGTCAAAGTGCAGAGCTGATTCTAATCCGTGAACCATGTCTAGAGCTACTTGAAGTGAGCATTTTATTATCATTTTTATGGTCAAATTAGTTATTAGACATGAGAATCAAAATGCTAGGTGATGCGTGTTTTCTTTGCACGCAAAATTAATCCCCAAGTATTAAGGATTTTAATTGTAGCTTAAGCAAGCGACCAAGTGAATATCGAACCCAAAAGATGGCGTATTATCAATTTAATTATTATCTAAATTAATTAAGACAAGTTGTAGCAATAACAGTTGAGTATTTGATTATTAACTACTAAACAATTAATTAAAATAACAAATAAGATAAAATATCACTCGAAGAATACAAAAATGGATCAAGTAGGAGAATAGGTAGCCCTAGGATAATCCAGTTTCACGTATTAATTTCCCTTCCGTGTGTTGATGTCCGACTATGCCTTAAATATGGACGCATCACAAACTCATGCATATCTACTCTATAGACACAAGTAAACATGTGTGTAACACGTGTCAATAACCTCTGAGCAAGAGATATAATTCCCTCTCTTTCTAGGTACTATCAGTATCAATTATTTCCCTGGCCAATTGGTACTCTAACCCGATATGATCTCCCTTTATAGGTACTATAAAATTATCCTCTTTATCCTACTTAATAACCCAAATTCAATTCCATTAATAAGTATTCATATATGATAGTTCTAATGAAGCTTCGGAGTCCCCTCACTTAGAATCATAACATGGAATCCTGCTCAACAATGAACACACTCAATCAATAACCAAGATATGTATTCAGACTCTACATAACTGTTAATGATGCACAAAACGGCCGTGAGTATGAATTAAGAAAGCATAATCATATATAAAATAAATCCATAACTGTTAATGATGCACAAAACGGCCATGAGTATGGATTAAGAAAGCATAATCATATATAAAATAAATCCACAAGTAGTGTTGTACGGAATTTACACACGAAAGTTCAATTAATTGTTAAACCTTCACAACCCTAGTTCTACCAAAAACGCTCTAGCCCATGATGTTACGAAGAACAATCATGGGTGTTGGATAGATCTTACCCGGATGTCTGGAAAATTACAAGATAAATTAGGAAACGAAATAAACCCTAGATATGGTAGTCGTCGCGTCCTTCTCCGTCATGAATCCTCCTCTTGGTTCTCCTCTTGATTCCACAGACGAATCTTCAAAGTGATGGATGGATGGTTGGGGGATGATCCCCCTTGTGGGGTGGTGTATTGTTGTGGCCTCTCTCCTCTCCAATCTATTCTAATCTACCCCAATTTATGAATAATGATGTGAAATATATATAGGTGTGAGAAGTGAATTAAATAAGGAAAGAAATATATATGGGTGAATCATGGAGGATTATGTGATAAGGAGATAAATTAGGTAATTTTCGGAAATTTTCGGAAATTCTCAGAAATTCTCTATGGCAAATGCGCGACTTCACGATTTTAAGCATAACTTCCTCGTCCCATCTACGATTTTAGTGATTCTTGTGCTCACGAGATCCTCTTTTCCTTGGGTTTATCTGAATATAAAGATATCACCAAAAGTAAAACATTTGAAGATGTAACAAGTAATGGAAAGTGGAACAGTCGTGCTGAGTAGAAACAGCTTGCGCGACGTCACCATTTCGATCATAACTTTCTCCTTTGGAATCCGATTGGGGTGTTCTTTTTGCCAAAACGACCCTCTATTCTGTGGGTTTCCAAGTATGTATCACAGATCCAATTCAGATCTCCACACAAACATAGTAAAATTACACAAGTTGGACGTGCATTTTTCAGCATTCTTGACAAATTGCACCTTTTCTCCAACTTTGCACTTTTGATCCATTTTCAACCTAAAACACAATAAAACACCTCAAGTGCACCTTTTTCTCAAATATAATGAATCTAAGACACTTGTGCTAATATATAACAACAATACTCATCAAAAAGGTGTTAAATTGGACACTAAAATACGCTTATTTCACTCTCATCAAACCCCCAAACTTACCCGTTGCTCGTCCCGAGGCAACAAAATCAAAATAGGAGAGAGAGAATAGGAAAATTAACGGGGAAACAAGGACTATAACACATACCATAATACAATTGTCATCAACTTAAGTCATGTAACTTTTATTACATGTAATAATCAATTCATAGCATACAAGATAAGACAATCACCACCAATTCAAATGCTCCATTAACATGTTCTCACGGGAAGTATATATCACTCGCACTCAAGTGTAAAAGATGTACACTTATGTGTTAAGGTGTTTACGCTCAAATTATATTCAAGTGCATGCGTAACCATAAGCTTGCCAAAAGTCTCAAACTTTCCACCACTAAAAGTATGATTCGACAATGAGATCAAAAAGGACTTTTCTTTTGGATGTAATTTTGGCTCTTTGGTTAAGGTAGGAAATATATGAATAAAGTGACTCAATTAGTAGAGAATTAAAATCGGAGATCTTTTGTACTGCTAATTTTTACACTTCAAGGCTATCCAGCTTCATGCTCTTCTAATTTCTTTTCTCTCCTTTCCTTCAAGCTAAACATACTTTTTTTTCTTTCCCTTTTTTCTCGAGGTACCAGTTTCGGGCACTACCTCTAACATCTCGGGGTACCAGGTACGGGCACTACCCCTAAGCAACTTATTTTTAAGCTCATAATCACTTATACAGCTCCAAATATTTTTTTCCTTCCAAACTCCATCAAAATCAACTTCACACACTTTGACAACATTTAATTCTCCACTAAATCTATGAATTTAAGGCTCAAATAGTATATCAAAGTGGCTATCTTCGTAAGTTGCCAAAAAAATAAGGCTTTTAGGCTCAACGGGGCTAACTACGGATAAACATCATTTGGTAAGAAATTATTTAGCTAAGTGACTTATAAATTCAAGGATGGCCTTAGATCATTTCCCATCATCTAACACACATGTAGTTTCAAGTAAGACAAGAGGCAAGTTCTAGAATACACGCACAATAATGATACTCACCAGAAAGAAATATCATGTGATTCTGTAACATGATCAACAAGGCTCAAAATCTCGCATGGGTTTTAGCAAGTAACAGAGCACTTTTCATGGTAAACAATATCCCACAAGTACACATAGTACTTCACATAACAATATAACTCAAGTACACTTCTTTCATCAATTTCAAGAGCATATGAATTCCAAGCACGATTTAAACAATATAAGCTCACATGGATCACCAAAAATATAAACTCAATCCTTCCAATCCATGAACTAAAAGCACACATAAAAATTAGAATAAGGAAACGAGGGCACCTGATTTTTCCTTCAATGCATTCACGAGCTCCTCGAGTTGTTCAACTCGATCAGATCAAGCATCAGTTTACCTATTTCTCAATCATCAAAGCTCAAACACTTATCATCACAGATTCATCAATAATAAAATAAGATAACTATAAGAAAGACTCAATTGACTATCTAATTGACTCCACACACTAGACACAACACTGAACACTAGGCAAATTGTAAAAAATCTACACATCAAAACCGATTAAAGTTTCAACAAACCGCAAAAAATCAACTCCCCTAGCAAACATTACAAAAGAAAAGATTATACTCTTGGTGCTGCAATGAGGTAAGTACATCACACTCCCCAAACTTAGTAGAAACATAAGTCGAAACTAAATTTGAAAAGAGATGTAATTGCCGATTAGTAAGCACCTTAAATATAAAAATTTCTTACACACACGAAAGAAATAATAAAGTAATAAAACGGAAGGACAAGCCCCCAACAGGTGCTCATGTTTAACGTCGGAGAGTCACGACAGTTTACCGCTTTTGAACTACTGGATCAGATGGCGGTCTTCTCGCATCCTCACCTTGAAATAATTTCTTTTCCTCTTCTTGTCTACACTCAGCACTTCACCTTTCTTGGTAACAAGTATATGATCCTTGAAATTTCCTTCCTTCCATGACTGTCTAGACATCTCCTTGTCAATCTTCCACTTAAATTCAGAATCATCTGTCCTTTTAAAATCAAGATTAAACAAGTTGGAAACCACATCTATGCTCTGGCATGGTTGAGTCTCCATGGGCATCTTCATTGCATGATCAAGAGAGAAAACCACATCTTCATTATCTATCTGCAGTCTAAGCTTTTTGGCTCTCAACCTCTTTACTCTTTCCCACTTCTTCTCTATTGTAAGCTCTGTATTCTGCTCATGTAATGGTACTGGAGTAACATCAACATCATGTGGAGAATTCGGCGTGGAAAATGGTGCAGAACGATTGGGTTTGACCTGGATTCGACCAGGGCTACTGGTCGAATTGGGTGAATAGTGGTCGAATTGTGCACCTAAAAGTTCATTCTCTCCCTGTCTGCTGGATTCGACCTGGATTCGACCTGTTGGTCTGGTCGAATTGAAGTGCTCCTAGTTGAATTGAGTTTCTGTATGATTTCTGTCCTTCGATTCGACCAGGATTCAACCAAGGGGTCTGGTCGAATTGGATTGATTCAGGTCGAATCAAGCTTCTGATGAAACAGGGTGCTTTAGAGGGTGAGATTCGACCTGGATTCGACCAGTGGGTCTGGTCGAATCCTGATTTTTTGGTCGAATCGAGGCTCTAATGCTTCCAAATCATGTCCAAGTGTCTCGTTTGACCTCCTGTGTTGAGTTTGACCAGCCATGCTGGTTGAATTGTGGTCGCATCGAGCTTTCGACACTTCAAAATTCATTTTTGGCATTATCGGTCTCTCATACTGTGCTCCAGATCTTAACGTGATGGCTTTATCTTCCAATTTTTGTGTCAATTGATTCACGTTCACGGTCATCTGCCCCATAATCAAAGTAAGGTCCTTCAACTACTTAGATAAATATGCATGATCATCATTCATGGTATCCTCAAGACAATCAATCCTTGCATCATTCTCAGCCATGTATTGATTGAAGGTATCTTCAACACTCTTCACTTCGTGCTGCCACAGACTAGGCCCCATTAGTGTCAACTCCTTAATCTGCTTTTGCTGGTACTATAGTAGCTTGTTGATGTTTGCTAGACTAGAGACGATCTCATCCTCCCTATTCAACGTTACCACTTGATGTTCAACCTGCGCTACCTTGCGAAGCATATATGATCCTCTATCTCTCTCTACTTGCTAGTCACGTGAATTCTTAGAGATGTTTTCAAGTATTGCGCCATTGAGTCACTAAAAAGTCAAAGTGCAGACCTGATTCTACTCCATGAGCCATTTTCTTGCCATTTTTATGGTCAAATTAGTTATTAGACATGAGAATATTATTGGAGAACATGTTTGCAGAGTAAAAAAATGCTAGGAAGCTTGCACCATAGAGTCACTAAAAAGTCAAAGTGCAGAGCTGATTCTACTCCGTGAACCAGGTCTAGAACTACTTGAAGTGAGCATTTGCTTGCCATTTTTATGGTCAAATTAGTTATTAGACATGAGAATATAGTTGGAGAATGTATTTTCAGAGTATCAAAATGCTAGGAAGTTTGCGCCATAGAGTCACTAACAAGTCAAAGTGCAGAGCTGATTTTTCTCCGTGAGCCAGGTCAAGAAGTCCTTGAAGTCAGCATTTTACTTCCTTATTTATGGGAAAATTAGTTAATAGACTTGCTAATATCATTGGATACTATGTTTTTAGAGTATATAACAGAGTATATAACTGCTATGAAGCTTGTTCCATAGAGTCACTAAAAACTCACAGTGCAGAGTTGATTCTACTCGGTGAGCCGGGTCAAGATCTCCTTGAAGTGAGCATTTTCTTTCCATTTTTATGGTCAAATTAGTTATTAGACATGAGAATATTGTTGGAGAATATGTTTTAAGAGTATAAAAATGCTATGAAGCTTACGCCATAGAGTCGCTAAAAAGTCAAAGTGCAGAGCCTATTCTACACTGTGAGCCTGGTCAAGAAGTCCTTGAAGTGAGCATTTTCTTTCCATTTTTATGGCGAAATTAGTTATTAGACTTGCTAATATTGTTGAATAACTTGTTTTTAGAGTATACAACTGCTACTAAGCTTGCACCATAGAGTCACTAAAAATTCCCAGTGCAGAGCTGATTCTACTCCTTGAGTCAGGTCTAGAACACATTGAAGTGAGCATTTTCTTGCCATTTCTATGGTCAAATTAGGTATTATACATGTGCATGTATTTGGAGAACAAGTTTTCAGAGTATATAACTACCACAAAGCTTGCGCCATAGAGTCACTAAAAACACAGTGCATAGCTGATTCTACTTCGTGAGCCAAGTCGAGAACTCCTTGAAGTGAACATTTTCTTGAAATTTTTATGATCAAATTAACTATTACACATGAAAATTTAGTTGGAGAACATGTTTGCAGAGTATAAAAATGCTAGGAAGCTTGTACCGTAGAGTCACTAAAAACTCACAGTGCATAACAGATTCTACTCCGTGAGCCAGGTCAAGAACTCCCTGAAGTGAGCATTTTCTTGCCATTTTTTATTGTCAAATTTATTATTAGACATGAGAATATAATTAGAGAACATGTTTTCAGAGTATAAAAATTTTAGGAAGATTGCACCGTAGAGTCACTAAAAGTTCAAAGTGCAGAGCTAATTCTACTCTGTGATTCAGGTCAAAAACTCCTTGAAGTGAGCATTTTATTGCAATTTTTAGGGTAAAATTAGTTATTAGGCATGAGAATATAGTTGGAGAACATATTTTTAGAGTATAAAAATGTTAGGAAGCTTGCGCCATAGAGTAACTAAAGATCAAAGTGCATAGCTAATTCTACTCTGTGAGTCAAGTCAAGAACTCCTTGGAGTGAGCACTACCTTGCCATTTTTATGTTTGAATTAGTTATTAGGAATGAGAATATAGTTGGAGAACATGTTTTTAGAGTTTAAAAATGCTAGGAAGCTTGCGCCATAGAGTCACTAAAATGTCAAAGTGCAGAGCTGATTCTACTAGGTGAGGCAGGTCAAGAAGTCCTTGAAGTGGGGAATTTTTCTTTCCATTTTTATGTTCAAATCAGTCATTTATATGAGTATATAGTTGGAGAACATATTTTCAGAGTATATAACTGCTACAAAGCTTGCGCCATACTGTAACTAAAAACATAAAGTGCAGAGCTGGTTCTACTCCGTGAGCCATGTCAAAAACTCCTTGAAGTGAGCATTTTCTTGCCATTTTTATGGTCAAATGAGTTATTAGAAATAAAAATATCGTTGGAGAATATGTTTTTAGAGTATAAAAATGCTAGGAAGCTTGCGCCATAGAGTCACTAAAAAGTCAAAGGGCAGACCTGATTCTAATCCATAAGCCATTTTCTTGCCATTTTTATGGTCAAATTAGTTATTAGACATGAGAATATTATTGGAGAACATGTTTGCAGAGTAAAAAAATGCGAGGAAGCTTGCACCATAGAGTCACTAAAAAGTCAAAGTGCAGAGCTGATTCTACTCCGTGAACCAGGTCTAGAACTACTTGAAGTGAGCATTTTCTTGCCATTTTTATGGTCAAATTAGTTATTAGACATGAGAATATAATTGGAGAATGTATTTTTAGAGTATCAAAATGCTAGGAAGTTTGCGCCATAGAGTCACTAACAAGTCAAAGTGCGGAGCTGATTTTACTCCGTGAGCCAGGTCAAGAAGTCCTTGAAGTGAGCATTTTACTTCCTTATTTATGGGAAAATTAGTTAATAGACTTGCTAATATCGTTGGATACTATGTTTTTAGAGTATATAACTGCTACGAAGCTTGTTCCATAGAGTCACTAAAAACTCACAGTGCAGAGTTGATTCTACTCTGTGAGCCGGGTCAAGATCTCCTTGAAGTGAGCATTTTCTTTCCATTTTTAAGGTCAAATTAGTTATTAGACATGAGAATATTGTTGGAGAATATGTTTTAAGTGTATAAAAATGCTATGAAGCTTACGCCATAGAGTCGCTAAAAAGTCAAAGTGCAGAGCCTATTCTACACCGTGAACCTGGTCAAGAAGTCCTTGAAGTGAGCATTTTCTTTCCATTTTTATGGCCAAATCAGTTATTAGACTTGCTAATATTGTTGAATAACTTGTTTTTAGAGTATACAACTGCGACTAAGCTTGCACCATAGAGTCACTAAAAATTCACAGTGCAGAGCTGATTCTACTCCTTGAGCCAGGTCAAGAACACATTGAAGTGAGCATTTTCTTGCCATTTTTATGGTCAAATTAGTTATTATACATGTGCATGTATTTGGAGAACAAGTTTTCAGAGTGTATAACTGCCACAAAGCTTGCGCCATAGAGTCACTAAAAACACAGTGCAGAGCTGATTCTACTTCGTGAGCCAAGTCGAGAACTCCTTGAAGTGAACATTTTCTTGAAATTTTTATGATCAAATTAACTATTACACATGAAAATGTAGTTGGAGAACATGTTTGCAGAGTATAAAAATGCTAGTAAGCTTGTACCGTAGAGTCACTAAAAACTCACAATGCATAACAGATTCTACTCCGTGAGCCAGGTCAAGAACTCCCTAAAGTGAGCATTTTCTTGCCATTTTTATGGTCAAATTTATTATTAGACATGAGAATACAATTAGAGAACATGTTTTCATAGTATAAAAATTTTAGGAAGCTTGCACCGTAGAGTCACTAAAAGTTCAAAGTGCAGAGCTAATTCTACTCTGTGATTCAGGTCGAAAACTCCTTGAAGTGAGCATTTTATTGCAATTTTTATGGTCAAATTAGTTATTAGACATGAGAATATAGTTGGAGAACATATTTTTAGAGTATAAAAATGTTAGGAAGCTTGCGCCATAGAGTAACTAAAGATCAAAGTGCATAGCTAATTTTACTCCGTGAGTCAAGTCAAGAACTCCTTGGAGTGAGCATTCCCTTGCCATTTTTATGTTTGAATTAGTTATTAGGAATGAGAATATAGTTGGAGAACATGTTTTTAGAGTATAAAAATGCTAGGAAGCTTGCGCCATAGAGTCACTAAAAAGTCAAAGTGCAGAGCTGATTCTACTAGGTGAGGCAGGTCAAGAAGTCCTTGAAGTGGGGAATTTTTCTTTCCATTTTTATGTTCAAATCAGTCATTTATATGAGTATATAGTTGGAGAACATGTTTTCAGAGTATATAACTGCTACAAAGCTTGCGCCATACTGTAACTAAAAACATAAAGTGCAGAGCTGGTTCTACTCCTTGAGCCATGTCAAAAACTCCTTGAAGTGAGCATTTTCTTGCCATTTTTATGGTCAAATGAGTTATTAGAAATAAAAATATCGTTGGAGAATATGTTTTTAGAGTATAAAAATGCTAGGAAGCTTGCGCCATAGAGTCACTAAAAAGTCAAAGGGCAGACCTGATTCTAATCCATAAGCCATTTTCTTGCCATTTTTATGGTCAAATTAGTTATTAGACATGAGAATATTATTGGAGAACATGTTTGCAGAGTAAAAAAATGCTAGGAAGCTTGCACCATAGAGTCACTAAAAAGTCAAAGTGCAGAGCTGATTCTACTCCGTGAACCAGGTCTAGAACTACTTGAAGTGAGCATTTTCTTGCCATTTTTATGGTCAAATTTGTTATTTGACATGAGAATATAATTGGAGAATGTATTTTCAGAGTATCAAAATGCTAGGAAGTTTGCGCCATAGAGTCACTAACAAGTCAAAGTGCGTAGCTGATTTTACTCCGTGAGCCAGGTCAAGAAGTCCTTGAAGTGAGCATTTTACTTCCTTATTTATGGGAAAATTAGTTAATAGACTTGCTAATATCATTGGATACTATGTTTTTAGAGTATATAACTGCTACGAAGCTTGTTCCATAGAGTCACTAAAAACTCATAGTGTAGAGTTGATTCTACTCTGTGAGCCGGGTCAAGATCTCCTTGAAGTGAGCATTTTCTTTCCATTTTTAAGGCCAAATTAGTTATTAGACATGAGAATATTGTTGGAGAATATGTTTTAAGAGTATAAAAATGCTATGAAGCTTACGCCATAGAGTCGCTAAAAAGTCAAAGTGCAGAGCCTATTCTACACCATGAGCCTGCTCAAGAAGTCCTTGAAGTGAGCATTTTCTTTCCATTTTTATGGCCAAATTAGTTATTAGACTTGCTAATATTGTTGAATAACTTGTTTTTAGAGTATACAACTGCTACTAAGCTTGCACCATAGAGTCACTAAAAATTCACAGTGCAGAGCTGATTCTACCCCTTGAGCCAGGTCAAGAACACATTGAAGTGAGCATTTTCTTGCCATTTTTATGGTCAAATTAGTTATTATACATGTGCACGTATTTGGAGAACAAGTTTTCAGAGTGTATAACTGCCACAAAGCTTGCGCCATAGAGTCACTAAAAATACAGTGCAGAGTTGATTCTACTTCGTGAGCCAAGTCGAGAACTCCTTGAAGTGAACATTTTCTTGAAATTTTTATGATCAAATTAACTATTACACATGAAAATGTAGTTGGAGAACATGTTTTCAGAGTATAAAAATGCTAGGAAGCTTGTACCGTAGAGTCACTAAAAACTCACAGTGCATAACAGATTCTACTCCGTGAGCCAGGTCAAGAACTCCCTGAAGTGAGCATTTTCTTGCCATTTTTATGGTCAAATTTATTATTAGACATGAGAATATAATTAGAGAACATTTTTTCAGAGTATAAAAATTTTAGGAAGCTTGCACCGTAGAGTCACTAAAAGTTCAAAGTGCAGAGTTAATTCTACTCTGTGATTCAGGTCAAAAACTCCTTGAAGTGAGCATTTTATTGCAATTTTTATGGTCAAATTAGTTATTAGACATGAGAATATAGTTGGAGAACATATTGTTAGAGTATAAAAATGTTAGGAAGCTTGCGCCATAGAGTAACTAAAGATCAAAGTGCATAGCTAATTTTACTCCGTGAGTCAAGTCAAGAACTCCTTGGAGTGAGCATTCCCTTGCCATTTTTATGTTTGAATTAGTTATTAGGAATGAGAATATAGTTCGAGAACATGTTTTTAGAGTATAAAAATGCTAGGAAGCTTGCGCCATAGAGTCACTAAAAAGTCAAAGTGCAGAGCTGATTCTACTAGGTGAGGCAGGTCAAGAAGTCCTTGAAGTGGGGAATTTTTCTTTCCATTTTTATGTTCAAATTAGTCATTTATATGAGTATATAGTTGGAGAACATGTTTTCAGAGTATATAACTGCTACAAAGCTTGCGCCATACTGTAACTAAAAACACAAAGTGCAGAGATGATTCTACTCCGTGAGCCATGTCAAAAACTCCTTGAAGTGAGCATTTTCTTGCCATTTTTATGGTCAAATGAGTTATTAGAAATGAAAATATCTTTGGAGAACATGTTTTTAGAGTATAAAAATGCTAGGAAGCTTGCGCCATAGAGTCACTAAAAAGTCAAACTGCAGACCTGATTCTAATCCATAAGCCATTTTCTTGCCATTTTTATGGTCAAATTAGTTATTAGACATGAGAATATTATTGGAGAACATGTTTGCAGAGTAAAAAAGTGCTTGAAAGCTTGCACCATAGAGTCACTAAAAAGTCAAAGTGCAGAGTTGATTATACTTCGTGAACCAGGTCTAGAACTACTTGAAGTGAGCATTTTCTTGCCATTTTTATGGTCAAATTAGTTATTAGACATGAGAATATAGTTGGAGAATGTATTTTAGAGTATCAAAATGCTAGGAAGTTTGATCCATAGAGTCACTAACAAGTCAAAGTGCAGAGCTGATTTTACTCCGTGAGCCAGGTCAAGAAGTCCTTGAAGTGAGCATTTTACTTCCTTATTTGTGGGAAAATTAGTTAATAGACTTGCTAATATCGTTGGATACTATGTTTTTAGAGTATATAACTGCTATGAAGCTTGTTCCATAGAGTCACTAAAAACTCACAGTGCAGAGTTGATTCTACTCTGTGAGCCGGGTCAAGATCTCCTTGAAGTGAGCATTTTCTCTCCATTTTTATGGTCAAATTAGTTATTAGACATGAGAATATTGTTGGAGAATATATTTTAAGAGTATAAAAATGCTATGAAACTTACGCCATAGAGTCGCTAAAAAGTCAAAGTGCAGAGCCTATTCTACACCATGAGCCTGGTCAAGAAGTCCTTGAAGTGGGCATTTTCTTTCCATTTTTATGGCCAAATTAGTTATTAGACATGCTAATATTGTTGGATAACTTGTTTTTAGAGTATACAACTGCTACTAAGCTTGCACCATAGAGTCACTAAAAATTCACAGTGCATAGCTGATTCTACTCCTTGGGCCAGGTCAAGAACACATTGAAGTGAGCATTTTCTTGCCATTTTTATGGTCAAATTAGTTATTATACATGTGCATGTATTTGGAGAACAAGTTTTCAGAGTGTATAACTGCCATAAAGCTTGCGCCATAGAGTCGCTAAAAACACAGTGCACAGCTGATTCTACTTCGTGAGCCAAGTTGAGAACTCCTTGAAGTGAGCATTTTCTTGAAATTTTTATGGTCAAATTAACTATTACACATGAAAATGTAGTTGGAGAACATGTTTGCAGAGTATAAAAATGCTAGGAAGCTTGTACCGTAGAGTCACTAAAAACTCACAGTGCATAGCAGATTCTACTCCGTGAGCCAGGTCAAGAACTCCCTGAAGTGAGCATTTTCTTGCCATTTTTATGGTCAAATTTGTTATTAGACATGAGAATATAATTAGAGAACATGTTTTCAGAGTATAAAAATTTTAGGAAGCTTGCACGGTAGAGTCACTAAAAGTTCAAAGTGCAGAGCTAATTCTTCTCTGTGATTCAGGTCAAAAACTCCTTGAAGTGATCATTTTATTGCAATTTTTATGGTCAAATTAGTTATTAGACATGAGAATATAGTTGGAGAACATATTTTTAGAGTATAAAAATATTAGGAAGCTTGCGCCATAGAGTCACTAAAAATCAAAGTGCAGAGCTAATTCTACTCCGTGAGTCAAGTCAAGAACTCCTTGGAGTGAGCATTCTCTTGCCATTTTTATGTTTGAATTAGTTATTAGGAATGAGAATATAGTTGGAGAACATGTTTTTAGAGTATAAAAATGCTAGAAAGCTTGCGCCATAGAGTCACTAAAAAGTCAAAGTGCAGAGTTGATTCTACTAGGTGAGGCAAGCCAAGAAGTCCTTGAAGTGGGGAATTTTTCTTTCCATTTTTATGTTCAAATTAGTCATTTATATGAGTATATAGTTGGAGAACATGTTTTCAGAGTATATAACTGCTACAAAGCTTGCGCCATACTGTAACTAAAAACACAAAGTGCAGAGCTGATTCTACTCCGTGAGCCATGTCAAAAACTCCTTGAAGTGAGCATTTTCTTGCCATTTTTATGGTCAAATGAGTTATTAGAAATGAAAATATCTTTGGAGAACATGTTTTTAGAGTATAAAAATGTTTGGAAGCTTGCGCCATAGAGTCACTAAAAAGTCAAAGTGCAGACCTGATTTTAATCCATAAGCCATTTTCTTGCCATTTTTATGGTCAAATTAGTTATTAGATATGAGAATATTATTGGAGAACATGTTTGCAGAGTAAAAAAATGCTTGAAAGCTTGCACCATAGAGTCACTAAAAAGTCAAAGTGCAGAGCTGATTCTACTCCGTGAACCAGGTCTAGAACTACTTGAAGTGAGCATTTTCTTGCCATTTTTATGGTCAAATTAGTTATTAGACATGAGAATATAGTTGGAGAATGTATTTTTAGAGTATCAAAATGCTAGGAAGTTTGCACCATAGAGTCACTAACAAGTCAAAGTGCAGAGCTGATTTTACTCCGTGAGCCAGGTCAAGTAGTCCTTGAAGTGAGCATTTTACTTCCTTATTTATGGGAAAATTAGTTAATAGACTTGCTAATATCGTTGGATACTATGTTTTTAGAGTATATAACTGCTATGAAGCTTTTTCCATAGAGTCACTAAAAACTCACGGTGCAGAGTTGATTCTACTCTGTGAGCCAGGTCAAGATCTCCTTGAAGTGAGCATTTTCTTTCCATTTTTATGGTCAAATTAGTTATTAGACATGAGAATATTGTTGGAGAATATATTTTAAGAGTATAAAAATGCTATGAAACTTACGCCATAGAGTCGCTAAAAAGTCAAAGTGCAGAGTCTATTCTACACCGCGAGCCTGGTCAAGAAGTCCTTGAAGTGGGCATTTTCTTTCCATTTTTATGGACAAATTAGTTATTAGACTTGCTAATATTGTTGGATAACTTGTTTTTAGAGTAGACAACTGCTACTAAGCTTGCACCATAGAGTCACTAAAAATTCACAGTGCAGAGCTGATTCTACTCCTTGAGCCAGGTCAAGAACACATTGAAGTGAGCATTTTCTTGCCATTTTTATGGTCAAATTAGTTATTATACATGTGCATGTATTTGGAGAACAAGTTTTCAGAGTGTATAACTGCCATAAAGCTTGCGCCATAGAGTCACTAAAAACACAGTGCAGAGCTGATTCTACTTCGTGAGCCAAGTCGAGAACTCCTTGAAGTGAGCATTTTCTTGAAATTTTTATGGTCAAATTAACTATTACACATGAATATGTAGTTGGAGAACATGTTTGCAGAGTATAAAAATGCTAGGAAGCTTGTACCGTAGAGTCACTAAAAACTCACAGTGCATAGCAGATTCTACTCCGTGAGCCAGGTCAAGAACACCCTGAAGTGAGCATTTTCTTGCCATTTTTATGGTCAAATTTGTTATTAGACATGAGAATATAATTAGAGAACATGTTTTCAGATTATAAAAATTTTAGGAAGCTTGCACCGTAGAGTCACTAAAAGTTCAAAGTGCAGAGCTAATTCTACTCTGTGATTCAGGTCAAAAACTCCTTGAAGTGATCATTTTATTGCAATTTTTCTGGTCAAATTAGTTATTAGACATGAGAATATAGTTGGAGAACATATTTTTAGAGTATAAAAATATTAGGAAGCTTGCGCCATAGAGTCACTAAAAATCAAAGTGCAGAGCTAATTCTACTCCGTGAGTCAAGTCAAGAACTCCTTGGAGTGAGCATTTTCTTGCCATTTTTATGTTTGAATTAGTTATTAGGAATGAGAATATAGTTGGAGAACATGTTTTTAGAGTATAAAAATGCTAGAAAGCTTGCGCCATAGAGTCACTAAAAAGTCAAAGTGCAGAGCTGATTCTACTAGGTGAGGCAAGTCAAGAAGTCCTCGAAGTGGGGAATTTTTCTTTCTATTTTTATGTTCAAATTAGTCATTTATATGAGTATATAGTTGGAGAACATGTTTTCAGAGTATATAACTGCTACAAAGCTTGCACCATATTGTAACTAAAAACACAAAGTGCAGAGCTGATTATGCTCCGTGAGCCATGTCAAAAACTCCTTGAAGTGAGCATTTTCTTGCCATTTTATGGTCAAATGAGTTATTAGAAATGAAAATATAGTTGGATAACATGTTTTTAGAGTATAAAAATGCTAGGAAGCTTGCGCCATAGAGTCACTAAAAAGTCAAAGTGCAGACCTGATTCTAATCCATGAGCCATTTTCTTGCCATTTTTATGGTCAAATTAGTTATTAGACATGAGAATATTATTGGAGAACATGTTGGCAGAGTAAAAAAATGCTAGGAAGCTTGCACCATAGAGTCACTAAAAAGTCAAAGTGCAGAGCTGATTCTACTCCGTGAACCAGGTCTATAACTACTTGAAGTGAGCATTTTCTTACCATTTTTATGGTCAAATTAGTTATTAGACATTAGAATATAGTTGGAGAATGTATTTTAAGAGTATCAAAATGCTAGGAAGTTTGCGCCATAGAGTCACTAACAAGTCAAAGTGCAGAGCTGATTTTTCTCCATGAGCCAGGTCAAGAAGTCCTTGAAGTGAGCATTTTACTTCCTTATTTATGGGAAAATTAGTTAATAGATTTGCTAATATCGTTGGATACTATGTTTTTAGAGTATATAACTTCTATGAAGCTTGTTCCATAGAGTCACTAAAAACTCACAGTGCAGAGTTGATTCTACTCTGTGAGCCAGGTCAAGATCTCCTTGCAGGAGCATTTTCTTTCCATTTTTATGGTCAAATTAGTTATTAGACATGAGAATATTATTGGAGAATATGTTTTAAGAGTATAAAAATGCTATGAAGCTTACGCCTTAGAGTCTCTAAAAAGTCAAAGTGCAGAGCTGATTCTACACCGTGAGCCTGGTCAAGAAGTCCTTGAAGTGAGCATTTTCTTTCCATTTTTATGGCCAAATTAGTTATTAGACTTGCTAATATTGTTGGATAACTTGTTTTTAGAGTATACAACTGCTACTAAGCTTGCACCATAGAGTCACTAAAAATTCACAGTGCAGAGTTGATTCTACTCCTTGAGCCAGGTCAAGAACACATTGAAGTGAGCATTTTCTTGCCATTTTTATGGTCAAATTAGTTATTATACATGTGCATGTATTTGGAGAACAAGTTTTCAGAGTGTATAACTGCCATAAAGCATGCGCCATAGAGTCGCTAAAAACAAAGTGCAGAGCTGATTCTACTTCGTGAGCCAAGTTGAGAACTCCTTGAAGAAGTGAGCATTTTCTTGAAATTTTTATGGTCAAATTAACTATTACACATGAAAATGTAGTTGGAGAACATGTTTGCAGAGTATAAAAATGCTAGGAAGCTTGTACCGTAGAGTCACTAAAAACTCACAGTGCATAGCAGATTCTACTCCGTGAGCCAGGTCAAGAACTCCCTGAAGTGAGCATTTTCTTGCCATTTTTATGGTCAAATTTGTTATTAGACATGAGAATATAATTAGAGAACATGTTTTCAGATTATAAAAATTTTAGGAAGCATCCATTGTAGAGTCACTAAAAGTTCAAAGTGCAGAGCTAATTCTACTCTGTGATTCAGGTCAAAAACTCCTTGAAGTGATCATTTTATTGCAATTTTTATGGTCAAATTAGTTATTAGACATGAGAATATAGTTGGAGAACATATTTTTAGAGTATAAAAATATTAGGAAGCTTGCGCCATAGAGTCACTAAAAATCAAAGTGCAGAGCTAATTCTACTCTGTGAGTCAAGTCAAGAACTCCTTGGAGTGAGCATTCTCTTGCCATTTTTATGTTTGAATTAGTTATTAGGAATGAGAATATAGTTGGAGAACATGTTTTTAGAGTATAAAAATGCTAGAAAGCTTGCGCCATAGAGTCACTAAAAAGTCAAAGTGCAGAGCTGATTCTACTAGGTGAGGCAAGTCAAGAAGTCCTTGAAGTGGGGAATTTTTCTTTCCATTTTTATGTTCAAATTAGTCATTTATATGAGTATGTAGTTGGAGAACATGTTTTCAGAGTATATAACTACTACAAAGCTTGCGCCATACTGTAACTAAAAACACAAAGGGCAGAGCTGATTCTACTCCATGAGCCATGTCAAAAACTCCTTGAAGTGAGCATTTTCTTGCCCTTTTTATGGTCAAATGAGTTATTAGAAATGAAAATATCATTGGAGAACATGTTTTTAGAGTATAAAAATGCTAGGAAGCTTGCGCCATAGAGTCACTAAAAAGTCAAAGTGCAGACCTGATTCTAATCCATGAGCCATTTTCTTGCAATTTTATAGTCAAATTAGTTATTAGACATGAGAATATTATTGGAGAACATGTTTGCAGAGTAAAAAAATGCTAGGAAGCTTGCACCATAGAGTCACTAAAAAGTCAAAGTGCAGAGCTGATTCTACTCCGTGAACCAGGTCTAGAACTACTTGAAGTGAGCATTTTCTTGCCATTTTTATGGTCAAATTAGTTATTAGACATGAGAATATAGTTGGAGAATGTATTTTCAGAGTATCAAAATGCTAGGAAGTTTGCGCCATAGAGTCACTAACAAGTCAAAGTACAGAGCTGATTTTACTCCGTGAGCCAGGTCAAGAAGTCCTTGAAGTGAGCATTTTACTTCCTTATTTATGGGAAAATTAGTTAATAGACTAGCTAATATCGTGGATACTATGTTTTTAGAGTATATAACTGCTATGAAGCTTGTTCCATAGAGTCACTAAAAACTCACAGTGCAGAGTTGATTCTACTCTGTGAGTCGGGTCAAGATCTCCTTGAAGTGAGCATTTTCTTTTAATTTTTATGGTCAAATTACTTATTAGACATGAGAATATTGTTGGAGAATATGTTTTAAGAGTATAAAAATGATATGAAGCTTACGCCATAGAGTCGCAAAAAAGTCAAAGTGCAGAGCCGATTCTACACCGTGAGCCAGGTCAAAAAGTCCTTGAAGTGAGCATTTTCTTTCCATTTTTATGGCCAAATTAGTTATTAGACTTTTTAATATTGTTGAATAACTTGTTTTTAGAGTATACAACTGCTACTAAGCTTGCACCATAGAGTCGCTAAAAATTCACAGTGCAGAGCTGATTCTACTCCTTGAGCCAGGTCTAGAACACATTGAAGTGAGCATTTTATTGCCATTTTTATGGTCAAATTAGTTATTATACATGTGCATATATTTGGAGAATAAGTTTTCAGAGTGTATAACTGCCACAAAGCTTGCGCCATAGAGTCACTAAAAACACAGTGCAGAGCTGATTCTACTTCATGAGCCAAGTCGAGAACTCCTTGAAGTGAGCATTTTCTTGCAATTTTTATGGTCAAATTAACTATTACACATGAAAATGTAGTTGGAGAACATGTTTACATAGTATAAAATGCTAGGAAGCTTGTACCGTAGAGTCACTAAAAACTCATAGTGCATAGCAGATTCTACTCCGTGAGCCAGGTCAAGAACTCCCGGAAGTGAGCATTTTCTTGCCATTTTTATGGTCAAATTTGTTATTAGACATGAGAATATAATTAGAGAACATGTTTTCAGAGTATAAAAATTTTAGGAAGCTTGCACCGTAGAGTCACTAAAAGTTCAAAGTGCAGAACTAATTCTACTCTGTGATTCAGGTCAAAAACTCCTTGAAGTGAGCATTTTATTGCAATTTTTATGGTCAAATTAGTTATTAGACATGAGAATATAGTTGGAGAACATGTTTTTAGAGTATAAAAATGTAAGGAAGCTTTCGCATAGAGTCACTAAAAATCAAAGTGCAGAGCTAATTCTACTCTGTGAGTCAAGTCAAGAACTCCTTGTAGTGAGCATTCTCTTGCCATTTTTATGGTTGAATTAGTTATTAGGAATAAGAATATAGTTGGAGAACATGTTTTTAGAGTATAAAAATGCTAGGAAGCTTGAGCCATAGAGTCACTAAAAAGTCAAAGTTCAGAGCAGATTCTACTAGGTG
The DNA here is from genome assembly GCA_023678885.1 of Pogostemon cablin. Classification (NCBI taxonomy): domain Eukaryota; kingdom Viridiplantae; phylum Streptophyta; class Magnoliopsida; order Lamiales; family Lamiaceae; genus Pogostemon; species Pogostemon cablin. The sequence goes on along the minus strand of CM042951.1, from coordinate 6,031,882 downwards.
AGGCAGGTCAAGAAGTCCTTGAAGTGGGGAATTTTTCTTTCCATTTTTATGTTCAAATTAGTCATTTATATGAGTATATAGTTGGAGAACATGTTTTCAGAGTATATAACTACTACAAAGCTTGCGCCGTATTGTAACTAAAAACATAAAGTGCAGAGCTGATTCTACTCCGTGAGCCATGTCAAAAACTCCTTGAAGTGAGCATTTTCTTGCCATTTTTATGGTCAAATGAGTTATTAGAAATTAAAATATCGTTGGAGAACATGTTTTTAGAGTATAAAAATGCTAGGAAGCTTGTGCCTTAGAGTCACTAAAAAGTCAAAGTCCAGACCTGATTCTAATCCATGAGCCATTTTCTTGTCATTTTTATGGTCAAATTAGTTATTAGACATGAGAATATTATTGGAGAACATGTTTGCAGAGTAAAAAATGCTAGGAAGCCTGCACCATAGAGTCACTAAAAAGTCAAAGTGCAGTGCTGATTCTACTCTGTGAACCAGGTCTAGAACTACTTGAAGTGAGCATTTTCTTGCCATTTTTATGGTCAAATTAGTTATTAGACATGAGAATATAGTTGGAGAATGTATTTTCAGAGTATCAAAATGCTAGGAAGTTTGCGTCATAGAGTCACTAACAAGTCAAAGTGCAGAGCTGATTTTACTCAGTGAGCCAGGTCAAGAAGTCCATGAAGTGAGCATTTTACTTCCTTATTTATGGGAAAATTAGTTAATAGACTTGCTAATATCATTGGATACTATGTTTTCAGAGTATATAACTGCTATGAAGCTTGTTCCATAGAGTCACTAAAAACTCACAGTGCGGAGTTGATTCTACTCTGTGAGCCGGGTCAAGAACTCCTTGAAGTGAGCATTTTCTTTCCATTTTTATGGCCAAATTAGTTATTAGACTTGCTAATATTGTTGGATAACTTTTTTTTAGAGTATAAAAATGCTATGAAGCTTGCGCCATAGAGTCACTAAAAAGTCAAAGTGCAGAGCCGATTCTACATCGTGAGCCTGGTCAAGAAGTCCTTGAAGTGAGCATTTTCTTTCCATTTTTATGGCCAAATTAGTTATTAGACTTGCTAATATTGTTGGATAACTTGTTTTTAGAGTATAAAACTACTACTAAGCTTGCACCATAGAGTCACTAAAAATTCACAGTGCAGAGCTGATTCTACTCCTTGAGCCAGGTCAAGAACACATTGAAGTGAGCATTTTCTTGCCATTTTTATGGTCAAATTAGTTATTATACATGTGCATGTATTTGGAGAACAAGTTTTCAGAGTGTATAACTGCCATAAAGCTTGCGCCATAGAGTCACTAAAAACACAGTGCAGAGCTGATTCTACTTCGTGAGCCAAGTCGAGAACTCCTTGAAGTGAGCATTTTCTTGAAATTTTTATGGTCAAATTAACTATTACACATGAATATGTAGTTGGAGAACATGTTTGCGGAGTATAAAAATGCTAGGAAGCTTGTACCGTAGAGTCACTAAAAACTCACAGTGCATAGCAGATTCTACTCCGTGAGCCAGGTCAAGAACTCCCTGAAGTGAGCATTTTCTTACCATTTTTATGGTCAAATTTGTTATTAGACATGAGAATATAATTAGAGAACATGTTTTCAGAGTATAAAAATTTTAGGAAGCTTGCACCGTAGAGTCACTAAAAGTTCAAAGTGCAGAGCTAATTCTACTCTGTGATTCAGGTCAAAAACTCCTTGAAGTGAGCATTTTGTTGCAATTTTATGGTCAAATTAGTTATTAGACATGAGAATATAGTTGGAGAACATATTTTTAGAGTATAAAAATGTTACGAAGCTTGCGCCATAGAGTCACTAAAAATCAAAGCGCAGAGCTAATTCTACTCCGTGAGTCAAGTCAAGAACTCCTTGAAGTGAGCATTCTCTTGCCATTTTTATGTTTGAATTAGTTATTAGGAATGAGAATATAGTTGGAGAACATGTTTTTAGAGTATAAAAATGCTAGGAAGCTTGCGCCATAGAGTCACTAAAAAGTCAAAGTGCAGACCTGATTCTAATCCATGAGCCATTTTCTTGCCATTTTTATGGTCAAATTAGTTATTAGACATGAGAATATTATTGGAGAACATGTTTGCAGAGTAAAAAAATGCTAGGAAGCTTGCACCATAGAGTCACTAAAAAGTCAAAGTGCAGAGCTGATTCTACTCCGTGAACCAGGTCTAGAACTACTTGAAGTGAGCATTTTCTTCCCATTTTTATGGTAAATTAGTTATTAGACATTAGAATATAGTTGGAGAATGTATTTTCAGAGTATCAAAATGCTAGGAAGTTTGCGCCATAGAGTCACTAACAAGTCAAATTGCAGAGCTGATTTTACTCCATGAGCCAGGTCAAGAAGTCCTTGAAGTGAGCATTTTACTTCCTTATTTATGGGAAAATTAGTTAATAGACTTGCTAATATCGTTGGATACTATGTTTTTAGAGTATATAACTTCTATGAAGCTTGTTCCATAGAGTCACTAAAAACTCACAGTGCAGAGTTGATTCTACTCTGTGAGCCGGGTCAAGATCTCCTTGCAGGAGCATTTTCTTTCCATTTTTATGGTCAAATTAGTTATTAGACATGAGAATATTATTGGAGAATATGTTTTAAGAGTATAAAAATGCTATGAAGCTTACGCCTTAGAGTCTCTAAAAAGTCAAAGTGCAGAGCTGATTCTACACCGTGAGCCTGGTCAAGAAGTCCTTGAAGTGAGCATTTTCTTTCCATTTTTATGGCCAAATTAGTTATTAGACTTGCTAATATTGTTGGATAACTTGTTTTTAGAGTATACAACTGCTACTATGCTTGCACCGTAGAGTCACTAAAAATTCACAGTGCAGAGCTGATTCTACTCCTTGAGCCAGGTCAAGAACACATTGAAGTGAGCATTTTATTGCCATTTTTATGGTCAAATTAGTTATAATACATGTGCATGTATTTGGAGAACAAGTTTTCAGAGTGTATAACTGCCACAAAGCTTGCGCCATAGAGTCACTAAAAACACAGTGCATGCATATTCTACTTCGTGAGCCAAGTCGAGAACTCCTTGAAGTGAGCATTTTCTTGAAATTTTTATGGTCAAATTAACTATTACACATGAATATGTAGTTGGAGAACATGTTTGCAGAGTATAAAAATGCTAGGAAGCTTGTACCGTAGAGTCACTAAAAACTCACAGTGCATAGCAGATTCTACTCCGTGAGCCAGGTCAAGAACTCCCTGAAGTGAGCATTTTCTTGCCATTTTTATTGTCAAATTTGTTATTAGACATGAGAATATAATTAGAGAACATGTTTTCAGAGTATAAAATTTTAGGAAGCTTGCACCGTAGAGTCACTAAAAGTTCAAAGTGCAGAGCTAATTCTACTCTGTGATTCAGGTCAAAAACTCCTTGAAGTGAGCATTTTATTACAATTTTATGGTCAAATTAGTTATTAGACATGAGAATATAGTTGGAGAACATGTTTTTAGAGTATAAAAATGTTAGGAATCTTGTGCCATAGAGTCACTAAAAATCAAAGTGCATAGCTAATTCTACTCTGTGACTCAAATCAAGAACTCCTTGGAGTAAGAATTCTCTTGCCATTTTTATGGTTGAATTAGTTATTAGGAATGAGAATATAGTTGGAGAATATATTTTTAGAGTATAAAAATGCTAGGAAGCTTGCGCCATAGAGTCACTAAAAAGTCAAAGTGCAGAGCAGATTCTACTAGGTGAGGCAGGTCAAGAAGTCTTGAAGTGGGGAATTTTTCTTTCCATTTTTATGTTCAAATTAGTCATTTGTATGAGTATATTTGGAGAACATGTTTTCAGAGTATATAACTGCTACAAAGCTTGTGCCATATTGTAACTAAAAATACAAAGTGCAGAGCTGATTCTACTCCGTGAGCCATGTCAAAAACTCCTTGAAGTGAGCATTTTCTTGCCATTTTTATGGTCAAATGAGTTATTAGAAATGAAAATATCGTTGGAGAACATGTTTTTGGAGTATAAAATTCTAGGAAGCTTGCGCCATAGAGTCACTAAAAATTCAAAGTGCAGACCTGATTCTAATCCATGAGCCATTTTCTTGCCATTTTTATGGTCAAATTAGTTATTAGATATGAGAATATTATTGGAGAACATGTTTGTAGAGTAAAAAAATGCTAGGAAGCTTGCACCATAGAGTCACTAAAAAGTCAAAGTGCAGAGCTGATTCTACTCCGTGAACCAGGTCTAGAACTACTTGAAGTGAGCATTTTCTTGCCATTTTTATGGTCAAATTAGTTATTAGACATGAGAATATAGTTGGAGAATGTATTTTCAGAGTATCAAAATGCTAGGAAGTTTGCGCCATAGAGTCACTAACAAGTCAAAGTGCAGAGCTGATTTTACTCCGTGAGCCAGGTCAAGAAGTCCTTGAAGTGAGCATTTTACTTCCTTATTTATGGGAAAATTAGTTAATGGACTTACTAATATCATTGGATACTATGTTTTCAGAGTATATAACTGCTATGAAGCTTGTTCCATAGAGTCACTAAAAACTCACAGTGCAGAGTTGATTCTACTCTGTGAGCCGGGTCAAGAACTCCTTGAAGTGAGCATTTTCTTTCCATTTTTATAGCCAAATTAGTTATTAGACTTGCTAATATTGTTGGATAACTTGTTTTTAGAGTATAAAAATGCTATGAAGCTTACGCCATAGAGTCGCTAAAAAGTCAAAGTGCAGAGCCGATTCTACACCGTGAGCCTGGGCAAGAAGTCCTTGAAGTGAGCATTTTCTTTCCATTTTTATGGCCAAATTAGTTATTAGACTTGCTAATATTGTTGGATAACTTGTTTTTAGAGTATACAACTTCTACTAAGCTTGCACCACAGAGTCACTAAAAATTCACAGTGCAGAGCTGATTCTACTCCTTGAGCCAGTTCATGAACACCTTGAAGTGAGCATTTTCTTGCCATTTTTGTGGTCAAATTAGTTATTATACATGAGTATTTAGTTAGAGAACAAGTTTTCAGAGTGTATAATTACTACAAAGCTTGCGCCATAGAGTCACTAAAAACACAGTGCAGAGGTGATTCTACTTCGTGAGCCAAGTCGAGAACTCCTTGAAGTGAGCATTTTCTTGCAATTTTTATGGTCAAATTAACTATTACACATGAAAATGTAGTTGGAGAACATGTTTGTAGAGTATAAAAATGCTAGGAAGCTTGTACCGTAGATTCACTAAAAACTCACAGTGTATAGCAGATTCTACTCCGTGAGCTAGGTCAAGAACTCCCTGAAGTGAGCATTTTCTTACCATTATATGGTCAAATTAGTTATTAGTCATGAGAATATAGTTGGAGAACATGTTTTCAGAGTATAAAATACTAGAAAGCTTGCACCATAGAGTCACTAAAAGTTCAAAGTGCAGAGCTAATTCTACTCTGTGAGTTAGGTAAAAAACTCCTTGAAGTGAGCATTTTCTTGCTATTTTTATGGTCAAATTAGTTATTAGACAAGAGAATATAGTTGGAGAACATGTTTTTAGAGTTTAAAAATGCTAGAAAGCTTGCACCATAGAGTCACTAAAATGTCAAAATGCAGAGCTGATTCTACTTCGTGAGGCGGGTCAAGAAGTCCTTGAAGTGCGCATTTTTCTTTCCATATTTATGGTCAAATTAGTCATTATACATGTTTATATAGTTGGAGAACATGTTTTCAGAGTATATAACTACTACAAAGCTTGCGCCATACTGTCACTAAAAACACACAGTGCAGAGCTGATTCTACTCCGTGAGTCATGTCAAGAACTCCTTGTAGTGAGCATTTTCTTTCCATTTTATGGTAAAATTAGTTATTAGACATGAGAATATAGTTGGAAAACAAATTTTAAGAGTATAAAAATACTAGGAAGCTTCCACCATAGAGTCACTAAAAACTCATAGTGCAGAGCTGATTCTACACCGTGAGCCAAGTCGAGAACTCCTTCAAATGAGCATTTTATTGCCATTTTTATGGTCAAATTAGTTATTAGACATGAGAATTGATGCGCATTTTCTTTGCATGAAAAATTAATCCCTAAGTATTAAGGATATCAATTGCAGCTTAAGCAAGCGTCCAAGTGAATATCGAACCCAAAGGATGGCATATTATCAATTTAATTATTATCTAAATTAATTAAGACGATTATAGAATTATAGTTTGATGTTTAGAATTATTAATCTACTAAACAATTAATTGAAATAACAAATAAAATAAAAGCACTTAGAAGAATTCGAAAGTGACTCAAGAGATAGAATAGGTTGCCCTAGAGTAATCCGGTTTCCCTCATTAATTTTCCTTTCGTGTGTTGATGTTCGACTCTGCCTTGTGGAATATGGACGCATCACTAAACCATGCATATCTACTCTATTGACACAAGTAAACACGCGTGTAACACGTGTGAATAACCTTGGAGCAAGAGATATAATCCCACCCCATTTTCTAGGTACTATCAGTATCAATTATTTCCCTAGCCAATTGGTACTCTAACCCAATATGATCTCCCTTTATAGGTACTATAAAATTATCCTCTTTATCCTACTTAATAACCCAAATTCAATTCAATTAATAAATATTCATATATGATAGTTCTAATCAAGCTTCGGAGTCCCCTCACTTATATTCATAACATTGAATCCTGCTCAGCAGTGAACGCACTCAATCAATAACCAAGATATGTATTAAGACTCTACATAACAGTTAATGGTGCACAAAACGATCGTGAGTATGAATTAAAAAGTCACAATCATATATAAAATAAATCCACAAGTAGTGTTGTACGGAGTTTACACACGAAAGCTTAATTAACTAGATAAAACTTTCACAACCCTAGTTCTACCAAAAAGGCTCTAGCCCATGATGTTACAAAGAACAATCATGGGTGTTGGATAGATCTTACCCAGATGTCAGAAAAATTACAAGATAAATTAGAAAATGATAAAACCTCTAGATGTGGCGTCATCGCGTCCTTCTCCGTCTTGAATCCTCCTCTTGGTTCTCCTCCTAATTCCACAATGAATATTCAAAGTGATATATGGATGGATGGAAGGAAGTGGATGATGATTGGGGAGTGATCCCCCCTTGTGGGGTGTGGTATGGTTGTGGCCTCTCTTATGGCCGTCTTGTTGTTTTCTGTATTGTCTTCTAATGGTGTGATCTACACCCCCTTTTATACTTGTAAGATCTCCTTATAGGCCTTGTAATATGCTTTTTGAGTGATCACACGTATTGAGGGTGTAAAAATACGGATATGGTAAGTTTCCGCACGTCAATTCGACCATGAAGCTAGGTCGAATTCACCTCCCCTGGTCGAATTGCAGGTAGAATCACCCAACTGGAAGCTTCAGACACCGGTTTCGAGCTTCAGGTGCTGGATTCGACAAGCATAGCAGGTCGAATTGAGGTGTCGTTGTCGAATTGCTTCTTTTGCCGTCAAATTCGACCAGGATTCAACCACATGGTCAGGTCGAATTCAAATGTTGTGGTCGAATTGTCTTGCGCAGTCTCACTGTTTCGCGTATAACTTCCACATCCGAGCTCCAATTTGAGTGATTCTTGCGCTCACACGATCCTCTCTTCCTTGGCTTTCTATATATATAAAGAAAACCAGAAAAATCCAAGATTTGAATGTGCAAAAAGACACGGAATGTAGCACAGCAATTCTGTTCGGCACATCTCGCGCGACGTCACCAGTTTGATCATAACTTCCTCATTTGGAATCCGATTGAGGTGTTCTTTATGCCAAATCAACCCTCATTTCAGCGGCTTTCCAATCATGTCTCACATGAACAGTTTTGATCACCACAACAACACAGAAAAATTACAAAATTTGGATGTGCGTTTTTAGCATTCTTACACAAATTGCACATTTTCTCCAACTTTGCACTTTTCATCCTTTTTCAACCTAAAACAAAATAAAACACATCAAGTGCACCTTTTTCTCAAATACAATGAATATAAGACACTTGTGCTAATATATAACAAGATTTTCCATCAAAAGGTATTAAATTGGACACTCAAGAATGCTAATTTTCACTCTTATCAATCCCCCAAACTTACCCGTTGCCCGTCCCGAGAGAAAAAAATAAAAATAAAGCGAGAGAGAGTAAGAAAATTAGCGGCGAAACAAGGACTATGAGTAATACCACATTCAAAATACAATTGTCATCAACTTAAGTCATGCAACTCTCATTACATCTAATAATCAATTTGTAGCATACAAGTTAAGACAATCACCAACAATTCAAATGCTCCATTGACATGCTCTCACTGGAAGTATATATCACTCGCACTCAAGTGTAAAGATGTACACTTATGGGTTAAGGTGTTTACGCTCAGATTCAATTCAAGTGCATGCGTAACCATAAGCTTGCCAAAAGTCTCAAACTCTTAACCACTAAAAGTATGATTCGACAATGGGATCAAAAAGGACTTTTCTTTGGACGTAATGTTGGCTCTTTGGTTAAGGTAGGAAACATATGGATAAATTGACTCAATTAGTAGAGAATTAAAATCGAAGATCTTTTGTACTGCAGATTTTTACACTTCAAGACTATCCAGCTTCATGATCTTCTAATTTTCTTTTCTCTCCTTTCCTTCAAGCTCAACATACTTTTTGTTTCCTTTCTTGAGGTACCAGTTTCGGGCACTACCTCTAACATCTCGAGGTACCAGTTTCGGGCACTACCCCTAAGCAACTTATTTTTAAGCTCATAATCACTTGTACAACTCCAAATATTTTATTCCTTCCAAATTCCATGAAAATCAATTCACACACTTTGACAACATTTAATTCTCCACTAAATATAGGAATTTAAGGCTCAAATAGGATATCAAAGTGGCTATCTTCATAGGTTGCCAAAGAAATAAGGCTTTTAGGCTCCACGGGGCTAACTACAGATATATAATTATTTGGTAGGAAATTATTTGGCAAAGTGACTCATAATTATCAAAGAAGGCCTAAAATCATCTCCCATTATCTAACACACACATAGTTTTAAGTAAGACAAGAGGCAAATTCTAGAATACACGCACAAGAATGATACTCACCAGAAAGAAATATCATGTGATTATGTAACATGATCAACGCGGCTTAAAATCTCACATGGGTTTTTAACAAGTAACAGAGCACTTTTCATGGTAAGCAATATCCCACAAGTACACATAGAACTTTATACCATAATATAACTCAAGTACACTTCCTTCATAAATTTCAAGAGCATATGAATTTCAACATAATTCAAAATATAAGCTCATGTGGATCATCAACATCAGAAACTCATCCTTTCACTCCCATGAATTAAAAGCACGTATAAAAATTAGAATAAGGAAACGAGGGCACCTGATTTTTTTCTCCTTCAAAACGATCACGAGCTCCTCGAGTTTTTCAACTTCATCAGGTCAAGCCTCAATGTAGAACTCGTCTCGCCACTCTCCTACCTTTTTCTATCATCAAAGCTAAACAAATTCATCATCACAGGATTCATAAATAATAATATAGGAGAACTATAAGAAAGACTTCATTGACTATCTAATCGATCCCACACACTAGAAACACCACTGAACACTAGGCAAATTGTATAAAATCGACACATCAAAACCGATTAAAGTTTCAACATACCACAAAAAATCAACTCCCCTAGCAAACATTACAAAGAAAAGATTATACTTTTAGTGCTTCAATGAGGTAAAAACATCACACCCCCCAAACTTAGTAAAAACATAAGTCAAAACTAAGTTTCAAAAGAGATGTAATTGCCGATTAGTAAGCACCTTAAATATAAAAATTTCTTACTCACACGAAATAAATAATAAAGCAATAAAACGGAAGGACAAGCCCCCAACAGGCGCTCATATTTAACGTCGGAGAGTCACGATGGATGTAACCTTTTAAACTACTTGATTGGAGGACGGTCTTGTCGCATCCTCACCTTCAAATACTTTCTTTCCCTCTTCTTGTCTACACTCAACACCTCACCTTTCCTGGTCATAAAAATATGATCATTGGAATTTCCTTCCTCACGTGATCCTCTCTTCCTTGGATTTCTATCCATATAAAGAACATAAGAAACCTCCAAGATTTGAATGTGCAACAAGCCATGAAAAGTATCACAACAATTCTGTTCGGCACAGCTCGTGCGGCATCACCATTTCGATCATAACTTCCTCATTTAGAATCCGATTGAGGTGTTCTTTATGCTAAATCAACCCTCATTTCAGTGGCTTTCCAACCATGTATCACACAAATAGTTTTGATCTCCATAACAACATAGAAAAATTATGAAAATTGGATGTGCGTTTTCAGCATACCTGCACAAATTGCACCTTTTCTCCAACTTTGCACTTTTCATCCTTTTTCCACCTAAAACACAATAAAACACCTCAAGTGTACCTTTGTCTCTGATACAATGAATATAAGACACTTTTGCTAATATATAACAAGAATTTCCATCAAAAGGTATTAAATTGGACACTCAAACACGCTAATTTCCACTCTCATCAAGAATATAGTTGGAGAACATATTTTTAGAGTATAAAAATGCTAGGAAGCATGCGTCGTGGAGTCACTAAAAAGTCAAAGCGCAGAGCTGATTCTACTCCGTGAGCCAGTCAAGAAGTCCTTGAAGTGAGCATTTTGTTTCCATTTTTATGGCCAAATAAGTTATTAGACATGCTAATATTGTTGGATAATATGTTTTTAGATTATATAACTGATACTAAGCTTGCACAATAGAGTCACTAAAAACTCACAGTGCAGAGTTGATTCTACTCCGTGAGCCAGGTCAAGAACCTCTTGAAGTGAGCGTTTTCTTGCCATTTTTATGGTAAAATGAGTTATTAGACATGAGAATATAGTAGGAGACCATATTTTCAGAGTATAAAAATGCTAGGATGCTTGCGCCATAGAGTCACTTAAAAGTCAAAGTGCAGAGATCATTCTACTCCGTGAGCCAGGTCAAGAACTCCTTGAAGTAAACATTTTCTTTCCATTTTTATGGTCAAATTGGTTACTATACATGAGTACATAGTTGGAGAACATGTTTTCAGAGTATATAACTGCTACGAATCATTCGCAATAGAGTCACTAAAAACACACAGTGCAGAGCTGATTCTACTCCGTGAGCCAGGTCAAGAACTCCTTGAATTGAGCATTTTGTTGCAATTTTTATGGTCAAATTAATTATTAGACATGAGAATATAGTTGGAGAACATGTTTTAAGAGTTTAAAAATGCTAGGAAGCTTGTACCATAGAGTCACTAAAAACTAACGGTGCAGAGCAGATTCTACTCTGTGAGCCATGTCAAGAACTCCCTGAAGTGAGCATTTTCTTGCCATTTTTATGGTCAAATTAGTTATTAGAAATGAGAATATAATTGGAGAACATGTTTTCAGAGTATAAAAATTTTAGGAAGCTTGCACCATAGAGTCACTAAAATTCAAAGTGCAGAGCTAATTCTACTCTGTGAGCATTTTCTTGCCATTTGTATGGTCAAAATATTTATTAGACATGAGTGTATAGTTGGAGAACATGTTTTTAGAGGATAAAAATGCTTGGAAGCTTGCGCCATAGAGTCACTAAAAATCAAAGTGCAGAGCTGATTCTACTCCGTGAGCCAAGTCAAGAACTCCTTGAAGTGAGCATTTTCTTGCCATTTTTATGGTCAAATTAGATATTAAACATGAGAATATAATTGAAGAAAATGTTTTAAGAGTTTAAAAATGCTAGGAAGCTTGCGCCATAGAGTCACTAAAAAGTCAAAGTGCAGAGCTGATTCTACTCCGTGAGGTAGGTCAAGAAGTCCTTGAAGTGAGCATTTTTTCTTTCCATTTTTATGGTCAAATTATTTATTATACATGAGTGTACAGTTGTAGAACATGTTTTATGAATATATAACTACGACGAAGCTTGAGCCATATTGTCACTAAAAACACACAGTGCAGAGCTGATTCTACTCCTTCAGTCAGGTCAAGAACTTCTTGTTGTGAGCACTTTCTTTCCATTTTTATTGTCAAATTAGTTATTATACATGAGAATATAGTTGGAGACCATGTTTTAAGAGTATAAAAATACTAGGAAGCTTCCACTATAGAGTCATTAAAAACTCACAGTGCAGAGCTGATTCTACTCCGTGATTCAGGTCAAGAACTCCTTGAATTGAGCATTTTATTGCCATTTTTATGGTCAAATTAGTTATTAGACATGAGAATATAGTTGGATAACATGTTTTCAATATATAAAAATGGTAGGAAGCATGCGTCGTAGAGTCAATAAAAAGTCTGCAGAGTTAATTCTATTCCGTGAGCCAGGTCAAGAACTCCTTGAAGTGGGCATTTACTTGCCATTTTTATGGTCAAATTAGTTATTAGAATTGAGAATATAGTTGGAGAACATGTTTTTGGAGTATAAAAATGCTATAATGCTTCTGCTATATAGTTGCTAAAAAGTCAAAGTGCAGAGCTGATTCTACTCCGTGAGCCAGGTCAAGATGTCCTTGAAGTGAGCATTTTGTTTCCAGTTTTATGGAAAATTAGTTATTAGACTTGCTAATATTGTTGGATAACATGTTTTTAGGGTATATAACTGCTACTAAACTTGAACCATAGAGTCACAAAAAACTCACAGTGCAGAGTTGATTCTACTCCGTGAGCCAGGTCAAGAACTCCTTGAAGTGAGCATTTTCTTGCCATTTTTATGGTAAAATTACTTATTAGACATGAGAATATAGTTGGAGACCATGTTTTCAGATTATAAAAATGCTAGGAAGCTTGCGCCATAGAGTCACCAAAAAGTCAAAGTGCAGAGATCATTCTACTCCGTGAGCCAGGTCAAGAACTCCTTGAAGTGAGTATTTTCTTTCCATTATTTTGGTCAAATTTGTTATAATAGATGAGTATGTAGTTGGAGAACATGTTTTTATAGTATATAACTACAACAAAGCTTGCGCCATAGAGTCACTAAAAACACAGTGCAGAGCTGATTCTACTCCGTGAGCCAGGTAAAAACTCCTGGAATTGAGCATTTTGTTGTAATTTTTATGGTCAAATTAGTTATTAGACATGAGAATATAGTTGGAGAACATTTTTTCAGTGTATAAAAATGGTAGGAAGCATACATCGTAGAGTCACTAAAAAGTCTGCAGAGTTAATTCTACTCCGTGAGCCAGGTCAAGAACTCCTTGAAGTGGGCATTTTCTTGCCATTTTTATGGTCAAATTAGTTATTAGACATGAGAATATAGTTGGAGAACATGTTTTCGGAGTATAAAAATGCTAGGATGCTTGTGCCATAGAGTTGCTAAAAAGTCAAAGTGCAGAGCCGATTCTACTCCGTGAGCCATGTTAAGAAGTCCTTGAAGTGAGCATTTTGTTTTAATTTTTATGGAAAAATTAGTTATTAGACTTGCTAATATTGTTGGATAACATATTTTTAGAGTATATAATTGCCACTAAGCTTGCACCATAGAGTCGCTAAAAACTCACAGCGCAGAGTTGATTCTACTCCGTGAGCCAGGTCTAGAACTCCTTGAAGTGACCATTTTCTTGCCATTTTTATGGTAAAATTAATTATTAGACATGAGAATATAGTGGGAGACCATGTTTTCAGAGTATAAAAATGCTAGGAAGCTTCGCCATAGAGTCACCCAAAAGTCAAAGTGCAGAGATCATTGTACTCCGTGAGCCAGGTCAAGAACTTCTTGAAGTGAGTATTTTCTTTCCATTTTTATGGTCAAATTTGTTATAATACATGAGTATGTAGTTGGAGAACATGTTTTCAGAGTATATAACTATAACAAAGATTGCGCAATAGAGTCACTAAAAACACAGTGCAGAGCTAATTCTACTCCAAGAGCCAAGTCAAGAACTCCTTGAATTGAGGATTTTCATGCAATTTTTATGGTCAAATTAATTATTAGACATGAGAATATAGTTGGAGAACATGTTTTCAGAGTATAAAAATGCTAGGAAGCTTGTAGCGTATAGTCCCTAAAAACTCACAGTGCAGGGCAAATTCTACTCCGTGAGCAAGGTCAAGAACTCCTTGAAGTGAGTATTTTCTTACCATTTTTATGGTTAAATTAGTTATTAGACATGAGAAATAGTTGGAGAACTTGTTTTTATAGTATATAACTACAACAAAGCTTGCGCCATAGAGTCATTAAAAACACAGTGTAGAGCTGATTCTACTCCGTGAGCCAGGTCAAGAACTCCTGGAATTGAGCATTTTATTATAATTTTTATGGTCAAATTAGTTATTAGACATGAGAATATAGTAAGAACAATTCTTTTATTTCCCTCTCTTCTATAACTCTACTAAAGATGACAGAAAGATGCATACACAATATCTTGGACCACAGTACTAAATATCGTTTGGGAAATTAGATATGATCGTAGATAATCCACCACTATATTCGATTATGGCCCTAGGACTACCAATAGTCTGGCTTCATACCAATATTCTGGCATCATGCTGAGTCTCACAAAAAATATTCCAACAAACTGAATGGTAACTAACAACCCTCGATGTCCTCCTAACAAACCTGGGAGCGCAACTCTTATCCCTTGTGTTGTTCTATTCGGAATCTGAAGGCAAGTAAGAAGAATCAGCAACATTTATCATATTAAGGGTCTGCAATCCAAGCATGAGTTCCCTATTGCAGAATTCCTCGTATTCTTATCTATCCCCTCATTTCTTCTTCACCTCAACCACTCTCAATGATGGTGTCAATTCGAATATCTCAGCTGCAATCGTCAAGGGACCCTTCACCCCATCCTTTAGTCCTTCCAAGCTAACTCTACAATCCTTTTTCCTCACTGTGAAACTCACAATCTTGGCGATTTCCTCCAATTTTGATATGATGTTTGAAACTGATGCCCCTGGGATAAATCTTACCCCTCCATCTGAACCTTCTTCAAACAGCCCTGACCGATCAAAACCGCGTGAAAAGGAGATGATATCAAATGCATTTAAACTAGCAGGAGTTGGAAGATGGGTGATCTTTCTTTTGATGTCCGGCTCGGATTCTGATTCAGACAATGATTGATCAGAGAGGGAATTAATGTCATCATTCACATCATCAATAACACTACACACTTTATCATCCTCAATGTAAAATTTAACGTGCTTAAACCCCTTTTTGAACCATCTATTGTTCATGATCTCCGGAATGGTGATCCTGGTTTGAGGATTGGCGTCGAGCATACGCGTCATTAATCAAACCAATTCAGGGAAAAACCACCTAGGGCACCTGAATTCACCTTTATAGATCTTCTTATACATAGCCATGACATTTTGATCATGGAATGGCAAGTATCCAGCCATCAAAACAAATAGTACCACACCACAGCTCCAAATATCCACCTTAGCCCCATCATATCCCTTCCTCGTCAACACCTCTGGCGCCACATATGACGGTGTTCCACAAAAGGTATGAAACAGACCTTCCTGATTGATCTGCTCAGATATAGCACTCAAGCCAAAATTCGATACTTTGAGGTTCCCATCTTCATCGAGCAATATATTTTCCGGTTTCAAATCACGGTGGTAGACGCCGCGGGCATGGCAGAACGACACGGCGGAAATCAGTTGTTGGACGTACTTCCAAGCAACTTCCTCTTTAAGCCTCCCCTTTGCGACCTTGTTGAAAAGTTCACCACCCTTAACATATTCCATAACAAAATAGATTTTCGATTTGGTAGCCATAACCTCAAACAATTGCACAATGTTCGGATGGAGAACTCTCCTCAAAATTGAGATCTCACGTTTGATATGTGAAATCAGCCCTACCTTCAAAATTTTTTCCTTATCGATTACCTTAACCGCGATGCTATCTCCGGTTTTGACGTTCCTTACGTGATACACCTTGGCGAACATCCCATGGCCGAGTAGTTTCCCGATTTCGAATCGACCTAACAAAAGGACCTTAATCTCCTTCTGTTTGGAAGCAAACATTGAGCTGCTAGTTGCAGCGGCGGCGACCATCGATCCTCGTTGAAATTAAGAATGAAATCGAGCAGCAATGGCAATCCCCCCTAATATAGGCGGTGGGGGGTGAGGAAGGGGAGGCTTTGCAATTAGAGGAGTTGACCTGTGTGTTTCCATGTATGTGTGTGATTTTGCCCTTTAGACATGAGAATATAGTTCAATAGTTCCTTTATTAAGATGTAAAAATAAAAGATTACAATTACAAGATCAGAAGATGACTAGGAATTAAAAGTATAAAAAACTATTTTAATCTAAAATAATTATGATTCATATCTTTGAAGACTATAGTGTTCATTGCTGCACCTGCCTCTGCTATCCAAACAAAATCCCCTCCCTTTGCTGCAATTGAATCCGCTGCAGAATTTCCTTCACGGTAGATATGTGTTACCATGAAACGAATTTGAAGTACAATGTCTCTTGCTGCCTGCCACTTGGCCATGAGCCTCCATGGAAGGGTTGGTTTTTCCGCTTACATAACCTGCTGAACCATAATCGAGTCTGTTTCTAACCATAACGAATGCCATCCTTTATTAAAAGCAATTTCAATTGCTAGGAACGCCGCTGCCAATTCCGCTTCAAAGGCAAAACCTGTGCCAAAACCTGTCGTGAAAGCCCCCATGAAGAAACCCCTGCTGTTTCTATAAACTCCACTGCCAGCAATACTCCCAGGTGATCCGGCAGCGTGTCCATCAGTGTTAATCTTCACCCAACCTGGCTTTGGAGGCAACCATCGGACTGAGATAATGTGGGGAGCTTGCCTCGGCACTCCAGTAATGTCAAAGTAATGCAAAGCTCCCAAATCCTCCACCGTATTAAACATGCTACCAATTTTTTGTACATTGAGCTCCTTTATCAGTGACTTGATCATAGCTATCGTGCCCAGTGTGGTGACTGTCTTGTCTCTCAAATCATCTGTGTATCCTCCATATACCATATTGTTGCGGGTATACCATATGATCCATATGTATGTGACAATAGTATACCTCCATAGAGAAATGACTTGCTTGCTCCCTTGTATCTGCATTACTTGTAAGATAAACTCTGCCAAGCTTTGATCCACGTGAATCTGATTCCCAAAACTAAATCCTCTCAGAATAAACTGCAAAACTTGCTTTGGTATCGGGTAACTCATAAAAATGTGATCCAAACTCTCCTCATTTGCCTCGCATAGGTATCATCTTGATGGCCCATTGAAACCTCGATGTCTGAGAACTTCCCATGTAGTCAGAACCCCCTTGATGGCTTTCCATACTATCACTGACCTACAGGGAGGAATAAAAGGCGCCCATATCCAGCTGCCCCAATTAGTAGCAATGAATTGAGGTCTTATGTGCATGTATGCTATCTTTGAAGTGACCACACCTGTAAGTGATGGCATCCACCTCCTGCAGTCCACCAAGTTAGGAGATATGGCAATAGATAAAATTTTATCAATCACATTAGGAAAAGCAATTATGAAATCTTCTGTAAAATGCCATGTGCCATCATAGAAATAATCTGTGATCTTGTTCTCATAATGTCCCCTATATTCAAAAGGGATGTCCACAATGTCTGCAATAGGCATGCCGATCCAATTGTCCAACCAAAAGTTCACTTGAGAATTTTCTCCAATAATCCAGAAATCCTCATCTGCCAATTTGAAAAGATAACCCTTGCATCCTGGACGAATTGAAGAAGCTACATGAGATGTCTTCGGATAGGATCCCTGCATCCATCTGTGCTGAATGAAGGCCAGAGCAGTGTTCCCACTCAACACATCCCAGGCTAACTTCATGAGGAGAGCCTCATTAGTTGCTCGTATTGAACGTACCCCTAATCCTCCCTCCGTAGTTGGCGAGCAGATTCTATTCCAACCAATGGTGAAGTGGTGTTGCTTGAAGGGGTCTCCACTCCAAATAAAGTTTCTACTTGCAGCTTCAATTCTTTTGATCTGATGTACAGGCCATTTGTACACCATCATAGTGTGTATGGTAGATGATATGATCACTGAGTTTACCATACATATTCTTCCAGCCATTGATAAAGATCCCCCCTTCCACCTGCTGAATTTGCTAATTATATGATCAGTAGCTTGCTGAAAAAATATCCTCTTTGGAGTACCCTTAAATATTGGAACGCCAAGATATGTAAAAGGGTACTCTTCCTCTTGTAATCCCAAAACATCCTTCACCTTTCTCTTGATCGCGCGCTTAACAAACTTCCCATATAGAACTTTTGATTTATTTGGATTATGAACCTGCCCTGATAATTCAGCATAACGACTAAGAACATGATGTATACCCTCTATCGAAAGATCATCCCCCCTGCAAAATAGAAGTATATCATCAGCGTAGAAAAGGTATGGTGGAAAGGGGTTACTCCTTCCCGATCGGGCATTATTTATGCGTCCAATATGCATGAAGTGTTTAATCCATAAGCCCAATGCTTCCTCTGCAATGCAGAATATAAGAGGTGAGAGGGGATCTCCTTGACGTACGCCTCTTCCACAGGAAAAGAAACCATGAGGTGCCCCATTAATCAATACTGATACCTTTGCAGATGCAAAAATTCCTTTCAACATATTGATAAAAGTCTCCGAGAATCCCATACGGCGTAGAATCTCCAAGATGAAATCCCATCGTAAGGTATCAAAAGCCTTACGAATATCAATTTTGGAAGCCATATTTCCCAATGTTGACGAATCAAGACAGTTAAAACATTCAGATGCTACAGCTATGCAATGGTGAATGTTTCTTTGTGGTATAAATCCAACTGATAAACTCCAAGATGTTTATGAAGGAGAGGCCCCAATCTTGTAGACATTATTTTTGTGAAGACTTTGAAGAGAAAGTTGCATAGATTAATAGGTCTGAAGTCCTCCACTTTATTTGCACCAGTAACTTTAAGAATAAGAGTAATAAAATTACATTTAACCCCACCCGGCAAAGTATTAGAGCTGAAAAAGAACCTGATTGCATTATAGAGGTCAGCCTTAATGATATGCCAGCATCGTTGAAAGAAAGCTCCGCCAAAATCATTGGGGCCTGGGGCACTGTCCGGTGAAAGAGCAAAAACGGCCACTGTGATTTCCTCATCAGTAGGTATTTGAGTGAGACTCCTGTTGTCTCTCTCCGACATGAAGCTATTAATGAAACATAACTCCTCAAAGTCAGGTATGTTCTGGGGTTCAGCAAAAAGTGATTCATAATATCCCATCACATGTTCGGAGATAATTCCCTTATCATCAGTCAAAGATCCATCTACCATCATCGATTGGATATTGCTTCTTGCTTTATTATTTTTATTCATCTTGTGGAAGAAAGCCGAGTTGCGGTCTCCATCCTTTAACCAGGATGTTCTGTTCTTCTGTGAGTAGTATTGCTGCTGCCTCTGCAATTTTTCATGGAGAAGGAAATGTGCATCCATTTCTTCATAGAAGATCTCCTCATTTTCTCCTTCCTCCTCCATACGCCGTTGTATATCACTGAGATTTTTCATGGCGTCGGAGACATCATCAAAAATATTGCTAAATTGTGAATAATTCCACTCCTTGATATCACCCTTGAGTCTGCGGAGTTTTAGAGTGAACAGCACAATAGGATTTTGGGAGAATGTAGGTAAAGTCCATGAAGTTGCCGCCAGTATGTAGAAGTTTGTATCAAGGAGCCACATTTTTTGAAACCTGAAAGGCTTAGGTATTGCTTCTTGCAAGCTACATGTCAATAATATCGGAGTGTGATCCGAACAATGTCTCGCCAAAGAGGTAAGATGAAGGGAGTCCTAAAAATCTAAAAATCTATCAGTAACCAAAACTCTATCAATACGAGATCCCCTAGTAGCTCTAGTTGCTGATCTAGAAAGCCATGTGAATTGTGCTCCATGCAAATGCACATCTTGCAAGTCATTGAGGTTTATAAATTCCCCAAACTCCAACTGACTACTATTATCATGACTGAAAGGAAACATACGCTCATGTGTTCCAAGGGTCGCATTAAAATCCCCCATAAGAGCTGCGCAAGAGGATAAGTGCTCAGTTGCATCCAACCATAGTTGTCTTCGATTAACATGGGAGTTATGGGCATGTATGAATCCAATCCTGAAAGTTTCTGATTGGAAAACAACATCAACAATTACTATTTGATTTGAAGAGAATATCACCACCCCATTGATAAAAGAAGAGTTACAGAAAATCCATATGTCTTCCCTATCATTAGTTCCAACAAGAGAGAGGTTTAAATGATTCCAGTAATGCGGAGGAATTGTGGAGAGGGAACTTTTAGGCTCCGCAATGGCCAACAAAATTGGGCGGTGTTTGATGCATAAGTTTCTCAAGGCAGCTCGGGATGCATCATTCCCTATACCCCTGATATTCCAAAATAAAATCTTCATTTACGACCTGAATTACGACCGTGCTTCGGCGGTTTGGTGCTCATATGAGAGTAGGTTTTTCCTACAGTATTTTTCATATTCTTTGCAACAACAGAGCTCCTAGGGTCCACCTGAGTGAGTCGAGCCTGTGATCTTGTAACTGGTGCTTCCTCCCGCACAAAGTGTTTAACACTATGTGCATCATACTTAATCTCAGCATTAGGATCATACACAATGACCTGCTTGCTTGCTGATGTTCCTGTCCCCATAGGATCAACCTCCCCTTCATATAAGACTATTCTTTTACCCGATGACACCTCTATGAAAGGGCTATCGGACTGCCCCTGTTCATCCCCCGATAGATTCACATCTTGCTCATTTTCAGAAGCCTCAGATGCTTCACCATCCTCTTCGTTTACCAAGTGCTCAAAGCTATTGTAT
The DNA here is from genome assembly GCA_023678885.1 of Pogostemon cablin. Taxonomy (NCBI): domain Eukaryota; kingdom Viridiplantae; phylum Streptophyta; class Magnoliopsida; order Lamiales; family Lamiaceae; genus Pogostemon; species Pogostemon cablin. The sequence continues at coordinate 6,011,077 of CM042951.1, read as the reverse complement.
TGTACAACTGGCTCTTGCTCCGCCTCCTTTTCCTTCCAGGTTTTTCTTGGTTTTTCAAACCCCTTGGCATCCTTTTGTGGCTTGTTCTTACGCTGCCCCTTCCTGCTCTTCTTTTTTAAACAATTCACTGTGGAATGCCCCAAAGTATGACAAGACCTGCAATATTCAGGCAAGTTTTCATAGCCAAAAGATATACAAATATTAGAATCAGGAGTGTTGATGTTCATTCCATTTGGCAGAACATCAAGCAGGTCAACCTCCACCAATACCCTAGCAAAGTGTCCCGTTGATCCATCAAGTGCTCGATCATCAATTCGAATTGGAGATCCGACTGCACTGGCCACATGTCTAATCACCTCCTCATGCCAAAGCTCCATCGGAAGTTCATATATTCTGATCCAGGTTGAGAATATTGATGATTTAACCTTGTAGGGATTAAAAATTGGGGTCCATTATTGAACCCTAATTTGTACGTTGCCAACTTCAAAGACCCTTTTTCGGAGGATTTGAACCTTGATCGTATCATCCATTAGCATCACTGTGTAAATCCACGTCCGAGTGGTATCAGTAACATATCTGAAAGACCCCATAGTTTCTTCAGGAAGCATTCGACCTCCATCTGGTTCATAGGTTTTACACCTTTAGGGTTGAGGATCCTAGCAATAAAAAATTGCGAAAATAACTTAATCCTACTATCATAGAAGGATTTGTTAATATGTAATGTAACGCTATCACCTGATTTTTCAATCGGCCTCGCCACGGGATCCGGGAAGGATCCTTTGCATATGGCCATCTTCATACGACTTGCAACAGTCTCCGGTTCAGTTCGAAGTTTGTCTGCAAAAGATGGTGGATTTGTGGATCCACGTTTAGGGGATTGATGATCAGAGTGTTCCTTCTGCGATGATCCAGAACGATGATGCACGTCTGGCACATGGGATTGATCAGATTGATCATGATGACCCCATTTCAAGCGATCGCGATCTGGTTGATGTTGTGTCGAAGGGATAGGGGCCTCCGATTCTTTCAAGTAATCCGCAAGTCTAGGAAACTGGATGCATAAGGCAGCGATGTCCAAGATCACCGGCGGCGATACACCAGCCAAGGGAGGCAACGGTGAATCCATGGAGAGTTAGAGAGAAAATATAGAGAGAGAAATTTTGGAGAGAGTCATCTTTTTTTTTTAGACATGAGAATATAGTTAGAGAACATGTTTTTAGTGTATAAAAATGGTAGGAAGCATGCGTCGTAGAGTCAATTAAAAGGCTGAAGAGTTAATTCTACTCCGTGTGCCAAGTCAAGAACTCCTTGAAGTGGGCGATTTCTTGCCATTTTTATGGTCAAATTAGTTATTAGACATGAGAATACAGTTGTAGAAAATGTTTTCGGAGTATAAAAATGCTAGGATGCTTATGCCATAGAGTTGCTAAAAAGTCAAAGTGCAGAGCTGATTCTACTCCGTGAGCCATGTCAAGAAGTCTTTGAAGTGAGCACTTTGTTTCCATTTTTATGGAAAAATTAGTTGTTAGACTTGCTAATATTGTTGGATAACATGTTTTTAGAGTATATAACTGCTACTATGCTTGCACCATAGAGTCACAAAAAACTCACAGTGCAGAGTTGATTCTACTCCATAAGTCAGGTCAAAAACTCCTTGAAGTGAGCATTTTTTTTGCCATTTTTATGGTAAAATTAGTTATTAGACATGAGAATATTGTTGGAGACCATGTTTTCAGAGTAGAAAAATGCTAGGAAGCTTCGCCATAGAGTCACCAAAAAGTCAAAGTGCAGAGATCATTCTACTCTGTGAGCCAGGTCAAGAACTCCTTGAAGTGAGTATTTTCTTTCCATTTTTATGGTCAAATTTGTTATAATACATGAGTATGTAGTTGGAGAACATGTTTTCAGAGTATATAACTACAACAAAGCTTGCGCCATAGAGTCACTAAAAACACAGTGCAGAGCTGATTCTACTCCGTGAGCTAAGTCAAGATCTCCTTGAATTTTTGTATTTTTCTTGCAATTTTTATGGTCAAATTAATTATTAGACATGGGAATATAGTTGGAGAACATGTTTTCAGAGTATAAAAATGTTAGGAAGCTTGTATCGTATAGTCACTAAAAACTCACAGCGCAGAGCAGATTCTACTCCGTGAGCCAGGTCAAGAACTCCCTGAAGTGAGCATTTTCTTGCCATTTTTATGGTTAAAATAGTTATTAGACATGAGAATATAGTCGGAGAACATGTTTTCAGAGTATAAAAATGCTAGGAAATTTGCACCATAGAGTCACTATAAGTTCAAAGTGCAGAGCTAATTCTACTCCGTGAGTCAAGTAAAAAACTCCTTGAAGTGAGCATTTTCTTGCCATTTTTATGGTCAAATTAGTTATTAGACATGAGAATATAGATGGAGAAAATATTTTTCGTGTATAAAAATGCTAGGAAGCTTGCGCCATGGTGTCATTAAAAATCGAAGTGCAGAGCTGATTCTACTCCGTGACACAAGTCAAGAACTCCTAGAAGTCAAATTAGTTATTAGACATAAGAATATAGTTGGAGAACATGTTTTCAGAATATAAAAGTGCTAGGACGCTTGTGCCATAGAGTCACTAAAAAGTCAAAGTGCAGTGCCGATTCTACTCCGTGAGCCGGTCAAGAAGTCCTTGATGTGAGCATTTTATTTCCTTTTTTAAAGACAAATTAGTTATTGGACTTGCTAATATTGTTGGATAACATGTTTTTAGAATATACAATTGCTATGAAGCTTGTTCCTTAGAGTCACTAAAGACTTACAGCGCAGAGCTTATTCGACTCCATGAGCCAGGTTAAGAAATCATTGAAGTGAGCATTTTACTGCCATTTTTATTGTCAAATTAGTTATTAGACATGAGAATATAGTCTGAGAACATGTTTTCAGAGTATAAAAATTCTAGTAAACATGCGTCATAGAGTCACTAAAAAGTCAAAATGCAGAGCTGATTCTACTCCGTGAGCTAGGTCAAAAACTCCTTGAAGTGAGCATTTTCTAGCCATTTTTATGGTAAAATTAGTTATTATACATGATTATATAGTTGTAGAACACATTTTTAGAGTATATAACTGCTAGGAAACTTGCGCCATAGAGTCACTAAAAACACACCGTGCAGAGCTGATTCTACACCGTGAGCCAAGTCAAGATCTCCTTGAAGTGAGCATTTTCATGTCATTTTATGATCAAATTAGTTATAAGACATTAGAATATAATTGGAGAACATGGTTTCAGAGTATAAAAATGCTAGGAAGCTTGCACCATAGGGTCACTAAAAAGTCAAAGCGCAGAGTTTATTCTACTCCTTGAGCCAGGTCAAGAACTCATTGAAGTGAGCATTTTCTTGCCATTTTTACGGTCAAATTATTTATAAGACATGAGAATAGAGTTGGAGAACACGCTTTTAGAGTAGAAAAATGCTTAGAAGCTTGCGCCATAGAGTTACTAAAAAGTCAAAGTGCAGAGCTGATTCCACTCCGTTAGTCATTTTCTTGCCATTTTTATGGTCAAATTAGTTATTAGACATGAGAATGTAGTTGAACATATTTTCAGAGTGTCAAAATGCTTGGAAGCTTGCATCAAGAGTTAGTAAAATGTCAAAGTGCAGAGCTTATTTTAATCCATGAGCCAGGTCAAGAAGTCCCTGAAGTGAGCATTTTATTTCATTTTTTTATGGACAAATTAGTTATTAGACTTGATAATATTGTTGGATAACATGTTTTTAGAGTATTTAACTACTTTGAACCTTGTTCCATGGAGCCACTAAAAACTAACAGTGCAGAGTTGATTCTACTCTGTGAGCCAGGTCAAGAACTCCTTGAAGTGAGCATTTTCTTGCCATTTGTATGGTCAAATTAGTTATTAGACATGAGAATATAGTTGGGGAATATATTTTCTGAGTATAAAAAATGCTAGAAAGCTTGCGCCATAGAGTCACTAAAAAGTCGAACTGCAGAGCCGATTTTACTCCGTGAGCCAGTCAAGGAGTACTTGAAGTTATCATTTTATTTCCTTTTCTATGGAAAAATTAGTTGGATAACATATTTTTAGAGTGTATAACTGTTGTGAATCTTATTTCACAGAGTCACTAAAAACTCACAGTGCAGAGCTGATTCTACTCTATCAGCCAGGTCAAGAACTCATTGAAGTGAGGATTTTCTTTCCTTTTTTCTGGTCAAGTTATTTATTAGACATGAGATTAGAGTTGAAGAACATTTTTTCAGGATATAAAAATGCTAGGAAGCTTGCACCATAGTCACTAATAAGTCAAAGTGCAGAGTTGATTTTACTCCGTGAGCCAAGTCAAGAACTCCTTGAAGTGAGCATTTTCTTACTATTTTTATGGTCTAATTAGTTATTAGACATGAGAATTAGTTGGAGAACTTGTTTTCTATGTATAAAAATGCTAGGAAGTTTGCGCCATAGAGTCACTAAAAAGTCCAAGTGCAGAGCCGATTTTACTCCGTGAGACAGTCAAGAAGTCCTTGATTTGAGCATTTTATTTCCTTTTCTATGGAAAAATTAGTTTTTAGACATTCTAATACTGTTGGATAACATGTTTTTAGAGTATATAACTGTAGTGAAGGTTATTGCATAGAGTCACTAAAAACTCACAGTGCAGAGCTGATTCTACTCTATCTGCCAGATCAAGAACTCATTGAAGTCAGGATTTTGTTGCCATTTTTATGGTCAAGTTAGTTATTAGACATAAGAATAGATTTGGAGAACATGTTTTCGGGATATAAAAATGCTAGGAAGCTTTCACCATAGAGTCACTAAAAAGTCAAAGTGCAAAGTTGATTCTACTCCGTGAGCCAAGTCAAGAACTCCTTGAAGTGAGCATTTTCTTGCTATTTTTATGGTCAAATTAGTTATTAGACATGAGAATTAGTTGGAGAACTTTTTTTCTAAGAATAAAAATGATAGGAAGCTGGCGCCATAGAGTCACTAAAAAGTCATAGAGACACTAAAAAGTCAAAGTGCAGAGTTTATTCTAATCCGTGAGCCAAGTCAAGAAGTCCTTGAAGTGAGCATTTTATTTTCTTTTTTATGGACAAATTAGTTATTAGACATGCTAATATTGTTGGATAACATGTTTTTAGAGTATATGACTATTGGCAATCGATCGCTTGGCTCAGCGTGATCCGTTAGGAATCCATGTAAATAATAGCAGCGGAAGCATTGATTAAAGTTTACCTTTCTTCAGGGTTGATATAGAGGATCAATGGTTGCAGAGAACTACCTCTTGATCTTCTACTGTATGACACAAGTCCAATCCTGATATTGTGTGGGCAACAATCTTCAGGATTTCTCAATCTGCTTTCTTCCCTCTTCTCATGTCAAAAATGGCACAGACTTAGGGTTCCAGGAAGCTGAGATGACTTATATATTGGGCTACAGTAGGGACCAGGAGGAGAAATTGGGTTGGGCCTCCATTGGGCTTAAGTATCCAAGCTTAGCCCAAAGCTTATACTTAAGTCCAATAATAATAATATAGTCCACTAAAATATTATTACTGCACTGCCTTTCCAATCCTAAAATTACGTTTCAGGCTCCATCGTATTATGAGTCATACAGTCTCCCCATGTTTAAGATATACAATGTCAATTAATTAATTAAGTTACTGACAACTCTATTAATTAATATTTAATCTGAGAGTAGTACCACTCAACCTTATTATCATGCCGGAATTAATCCAGTTGCAAGACTTACATGATAAACCTTATGAGCTCCTCAAGGGGACATCATCAACCTATGTCAGACATGGATTCCTTCTACAATCAACAGTACACCAGAGACAATACTATTTCCCAACTCACTGAGTTTGTTGATTTAACACATGTAAATCTCACCCATTGATGTATCAAAGAAATAAATAATGCCTTACGTGTCGAGGTTATTGTATAGGGATTAAGAGCACGAACATCCATAATAACTGAGATCAAGTTCTCCTATATAGACAGTATATGTCAAACGATCTCAAGCGGTCCTACTCAATACACACAAGGTGCACTAATATGATTCTTTAGTCGAGACAAATTAATACCAAATTATAATATGCAAAATGTTTGATCATATGATTCTCATTTCAAATAAAATTGTTAAAACATTGTTCAATACAAAAGCTAGGCTTTTAGTATACCATCTAACAATCTCCCACTTATACTAAAAGACTACGCTGCCATATCTGCTAACACACATCTAATCCTCATTCCTTCTACATGTCCATCGAACGCTTTCGCTGGAAGGCTCTTAGTAAAAGGATAAGCTAGGTTATCCTCCAATGCAATCTTAGCGACAATGACCTCTCCTCTTTTAATGATGTCTCGAATCAGGTGGTACTTACGCTTAATGTGTTTATTCGCCTTATGGGCTCGTGGTTCCTTTGAGTTTGCTACTGCACCACTGTTATCACTATAAATTGTGATCACTTTGCGCAAACTAGGAATCACATCCAAGTCCATTAAGAAGTTCCTAAGCCATACTGCTTCTTTAGCTGTCTCAGAGGCGGCTACATATTCAGCTTCCATGGTGGAGTCAGCAACGCATTTTTGCTTTACACTCCTCCATATGATGGCTCCTCCTCCAAGAATATACACATAACCCGAGGTGGATTTACTAGAATCTCTATCTGACTGGAAGTCCTTATCAGTATAACCTAAAGGTAATAAAGTATCTACCCGGTAAACCAGCACATAATCCCTAGTCCTTTGCAGGTACTTCAAAAAATGCTTTTCCGTAGTCCAATGCCCTTATCCTGGATTACTTTGATACCTACTGACCATGCCTACGGCATAACAGATATCCGGTCTCGTACATAGCATAGCATAGCATAAATGAGGCTTCCTACTGCTGAAGCATAAGGGACCAGCTTCATTGCCTCTATTTCCTGTTGTGTCTTTGGACACATATCATTAGATAGAGGTATTCCATGTCTGAAAGGTAGAAAACCTTTCTTGGAATCTTGCATGCTAAAACGAGTCAGGATTATATAAATGTATGAAGCTTGGGATAAGCAAAACATTCTTTTCTTGTGATCCCTTATTAATTTTATTCCAAGAATATGTTTGGCCTCTCCTAAGTCCTTCGTTTCAAACTGCTTGGATAGCCATACCCTTACGCCCGATAATACCTTTACATTATTTCCAATGAGCAGAATATCATCCACGTAGAGTATAAGAAATACACTACATTTCCGTCATACTTCTTGTACAAACATGATTCATCCGGACATTGAATAAATCCATATGACTGGATTACTTCAGCAAAACAGATGTTCCATGATCTTGAAGCTTGTTTTAATCCATAAATGGACCTTTTAAGCTTACACACAAGATGCTCTTTGCCCTTTGCAATGAATCCTTCTGGTTGCTTCATATAGATGTTTTCCTCAAGACCTCCATTCAGGAAAGCTGTCTTGACATCCATCTGCCATACCTCATAATCCATATGAGCAGCAATAGACAAAAGAATCCGGATTGACTTAACCATGGCCACAGGCGAGAAGGTTTCCTTATAATCGATTCCTTCTTTCTGAGTATATTCTTTAGCCACAAGCCTTGCTTTAAAGGTTTTCACCTTACCTTTAGATCCTCTTTTTCTTTTATATATCCACTTGCATCCAATAGCTTTTACACCATCGGGTGGGTCTACAATCTCCCATACTTGATTAGAATAAACACACGTATGGAAATACCTTAACCTAACGTATCACTATTCACCACGAAACCAACGCTCTAATACCAATTATTGGCAATCGATCGATTGGCTCAGCATGATCCGTTAGGAATCTATGTAAACAATAACAGTGGGAGCAATTATTAAAGTTTACCTTTCTTCAGGGTTGATGTAGAGGATCAATGGTTGCAGAGAACTACATCTTGATCTTCTACTGTATGACCCAAGTCCAATCCTGATGTTGTGGGGGCAACAATCTTCAGGATTTCTCAATCTGCTTTCTTCACTCTTCTCACATCAAAGGTGGTGCAGACTTAAGGTTCCATTAGCTGAGATGACTTATATATTGGGCTACAGGAGGGACCAAGAGGAGAAATTGGGTTGGGCCTCCATTGGGCTTAAGTATCCAAGCTTAGCCCAAAGCTTATACTTAAGTCCAATAATAATAATATAGTCTACTAAAATATTATTACTGCACTGCCTTTCCAATCCCAAAATTACATTTCGGCCTCCTTCTTATTATGAGCCCGACAGTCTCCCCATGTTTAAGATATATAATATCCATTAATTAATTAAGTTACTGACAACTCCATTAATTAATATCTCATCCGAGAGTAGTACCACTCAACCTGATTATCATGCCGAAATTAATCCACTTGCAAGATTTACATGATAAACCTTATGAGCTTCTCAAGGGGACATTATCAACCTATGTCAAACATGGATTCCTTCTACAATCAACAGCACACCATAGAGACAATACTATTTCACGACTCACCGAGTTTGTTGATTTAATATATGTAAATCTCACCCATTGATGAATTAAAGAAATATATAGCCTTACGTGTCGAGGTTATTATATAGGGATTAAGAGCATGAACATCCATAATAACTGAGATCAAGTTCTCCTATATAGACAGTACAAGTCGAACGATCTCAAGCGGTCCTGCTCAATAGACACAAGGTGCACTAATATGATTCTATAGTCAAGACAAACTAATACCAAATCACACTACAACCATCACGATAGATAGTCCACGTCTATCTCGGTTGTGAGCATCTGTTTATACTTTTTAAGGAAATCGATGATATGATCTTCCGCGTGTTGTCGCACAATATATTATCTACAGTACAAAGTAAATGGACTTTTGAACAAATATATAAATAAATTATAATATGAAAAACGTTTGATCATATGATTCTCATTTCAAATAAAATTGTTAAAACATTGTTCAATACAAAAGCTAGGCTTTTAGTATATAATCTAACAATAACTACTTTGAACCTTGTTCCATAGAGTCACTAATAACTAACAATACAGAGCTGATTCTACTCTGTGAACCAGGTCAAGAACTCCTTGAAGTGAGCATTTTCTTGCCATTTTTATGGTCAAATTAGTTATTAGACATAAGAATATAGTTGGAGAATATGTTTTCTTAGTATAAAAATGCTAGGAAGCTTGCGCCATAGAGTCACTAAAAAATCAAAGTGCAGAGCAGATTATACTCCGTGAGCCAGTCAAGAAGTCCTTGAAGTGAGCATTTTATTTCCTTTTCTGTGGACAAATTTGTTATTAGACTTGCTAAAACTGTTGGATAACATGTTTTAGAGTATATAACTGTTGTGAATCTTGTTTCATAGAGTCACTAAAAACTCACAGTGTAGAGTTGATTCTACTCTATCAGCCAGGTCAATAACTCATTGAAGTGAGGATTTTCTTGCTATTTTTATGGTCAAGTTAGTTATTAGACATACAAATAGACTTGGTGAACATGTTTTCAGGATATAAAAATGCTAGGAAACTTGCACCATTGAGTCACTAAAAAGTCAAAGTGTAGAGTTGATTCTACTCCGTGAGCCAGGTCTAGAACTCCTTGAAGTGAGCATTTTCTTGCTATTTTTATGGTCAAATTAGTTATTAGACATGAGAATTAGTTGGAGAACTTGTTTTCTAAGTATAAAAGTGCTAGGAAGCTTGCGCCATAGAGTTGCTAAAAAGTCAAAGTGCAGAGCTGATTATACTCAAGTGAGCCAGGATAAGAATTCCTTGAAGTGAGCATTTTCTTTCCATTTTTATGGTCAAATTAGTTATTAAAACACGAGAATATAGTTGGAGAACATGTTTTTAGAGTATAAAAATACTAGAAATCTTGCGCCATAGAGTCACTAAAAAGTCAAAGTGCAGAGCCGATTCTACTCCGTGAGCCAGCCTAGAAGTCCTTGAAGTGAGCATTTTATTTCCTTTTCTATGGACAAATTAGTTATTAGACTTACTAATACTGTTGGATAACATGTTTTTAGAGTATATAACTGCTGTGAATCTTGTTCTATGGAGTCACTAAAAACTCATAGTGCAGAGCTGATTCTACTCTATGAGCCAGGTCAAGTACTCATTGAAGTGAGGACTTTCTTGCCATTTTTATGGTCAAGTTAGTTACTAGACATGAGAATAGAGTTGGAGAATATTTTTTCAGGATATAAAAATGCTAGGAAGCTTGCACCATAGAGTCACTAAAAAGTCAAAGTGCAGAGCTGATTCTACTCCATGAGCCAGGTCAAGAACTCCTTGAAGTGAGCATTTTCTTGTCATTTTCATGGTCAAATTAGTTATTAGACATGAGAATTAGTTGTAGAACTTGTTTTAAGAGTATAAAAATGCTAGGAAGCTTGCGCCATAAAGTCACTAAAAAGTCAAAGTGCAGAGCTGATTATACTCCGTGAGCCTAGACAAGAAGTTCTTGAAGTTAGCATTTTCTTTCTATTTTTATGGTCAAATTAGTTATTATACATGATTATAGTTGGAGAACATAATTTCAGACTATATAACATCTATAAATCTTGCGCCATAGAGTCACTAAAAACACACAGTGCAGAGTTGATTCTACTCCATAAGTCAGGTCAAGAACTCCTTGAAGTGAGCATTTTCTTGCCAAATTTATGGTCAAATTTGTTATTAGACATGAGAGTATTGTTGGAGAACATGTTCTCAGAGTAAAAAAATCCTAGGAAGCTTGCAGAGTCACTTAAAAATCAAAGTGCATAGCAGATTCTACTCCGTGAGCCAGGTCAAGAACTACTTGAAGTGAGCATTTTCTTGCCATTTTTATGGTCAAATTAGTTATTAGATATGAGAATATAGTTGGAGAACATGTTTTCAGAGTATAAAAATGCTAGGAAGCTTGCGCCATAGAGTCACTAAAAAGTCAAAGTGCAGAGTTAATTCTACTCCGTAAGACAGTCAAGAAGTCCTTGAAGTGAGTATTTTATTTCCTTTTCTATGGACAAATTAGTTATTAGACTTGCTAATACTGTTGGATAACATGTTTTTAGAGTATATAGCTGTTGTGATTCTTGTTCCATAGAGTCACTAAAAACTCATAGCGCAGAGTTGATTCTACTCTATGAGCCAGGTCAAGAACTCATTGAAGTGAGGATTTTCTTGCCATTTTTATAGTCAAGTTAGTTATTAGACATGAGAATAGAGTTGGAGAACATTTTTTGAGGATATAAAAATGCTAGGAAGCTTGCACCATAGAGTCATTAAAAAGTCAAAGTGCAGAGCTGATTCTACTCCGTTAGCCAGGTCAAGAACTCCTTGAAGAGAGCATTTTATTACCATTTTCATGGTCAAATTAATTATTAGACATGAGAATTAGTTGGAGAACTTGTTTTAAGAGTATAAAAATGCTAGGAAGCTTGCGCCATAGAGTCACTAAAAAGTCAAAGTGCAGAGCTGATTCTACTCCGTGAGAGAAGTCCTTGAAGTTAGCATTTTCTTTCCATTTTTATGGTCAAATTAGTTATTATACATGATTATAGTTGGAGAACATAATTTCAGACTATATAACTGCTATGAATCTTGCACCATAGAGTCACTAAAAATACACAGTGCAGAGTTGATTATACTCTGTGAGACAGGTCAAGAACTCCTTGAAGTGAACATTTTCTTGCCATATATATGGTCAAATTAGTTATTAGACATGAACGTACTATTGGAGAACATGTTTGCAGAGTATAAAAATGCTAGGAAGCTTGCAGAGTCAGTAAAAAGTCAAAGTGCATAACTGATTCTACTTCGTGAGCCAGGTCTAGAACTACTTGAAGCGAGCACTTTCTTGCCATTTTTATGGACAAATTAGTTATTAGACACGAGAATATAATTGGAGAACATGTTTTCAGAGTTTAAAAATGCTAGGAAGCTAGCGCCTTAGAGTCACTAAAAAGTCATGTAGAGTTAATTCTACTCTGTGAGCCAGTCAAGAAGTCCTTGAAGTGAGCATTTTATTTCCTTTTTTATGGACAAATTAGTTATTAGATTTGCTAATATTGTTGGGTAACATGTTTTTAGAGTATATAACTGCAATGAAGCTTGTTCCATAGAGTCACTAAAAACTCAAAGTGCAGAGCTGATTCTACTATGTGAGCCAGGTCAAGAACTCATTGAAATGAGTATTTTCTTGCCATTTTTATGGACAAATTAGTTATAAGACATGAGAATATAGTTGGAAAACATGTTTTTAGAGTATAAAAATGCTTAGAATCTTGCGCCATAGAGTCACTAAAAAGTCAAAGTGCAGAGTCGATTCTACTCTGTGAGCCAGTCAAAAAGTCCTTAAAGTGAGCATTTTATTTCATTTTCTATGGACAAATTAGTTTTAGACTTTCTAATACTATTGGATAAAATTTTTTTTAGAGTATGTAACTGCTGTGAAGCTTGTTCCATAGAGTCACTAAAAACTCACAGTGCAGAGCTGATTCTACTCTATGTGTCAGGTCAAGAACTCATTGAAGTGAGGATTTTCTTGCCATTTTTATGGTCAAGTTAGTTATTAGACATGAGAATAGAGTTGGAGAACATGTTTTCAGGATATAAAAATGCTAGGAAACTTGCACCATAGTGTCACTAAAAAGTCAAAGTGCAGAGCTGATTATACTCCGTGAGCTAGGTCAAGAACTCCTTGAAGTGAGCATTTTCTTGCCATTTTTATGGTCCAATTAGTTATCAGACATGATAATTTGACCAATAGATCCTTTATTAAAAAGATAAAAAGAAAATTACAAGGAAAGAACAAAGATGACAGTTGTGGCCCAAATGGTAAAAGCTAAATTACAAAAGCTATGAAAATGAAATGTGGTCATTGTTTATTTGAGTCTATAATATGTATGATTTATATCCTTGAAAAGAATTGTATTCATGGCATCTCCGGCTTCTCCAATCCAAGTGAAATTACCTCCGTTGTCCGCAATTGAATCAACTGCAGAATTTCCTTCACGATAAATATGGGTTATTTTGAAGCGAATTTGATTAATGATATCTCGTGCTCTTCGCCATGTAGCCACCAGTCTCCATGGAATATTCGGTGTCTCCTCATACATCACATGCAAAACCATAGTAGAATTTATCTCTTGCCATATATTATGCCATCCTCTATCAATAGCAATGTCAATAGCTAGGAAAGCTGCTTCCAATTTGGCTTCAAAAATGAATTCGACTCCAAATCCTGTAGTAAAATCTCCCGTGAAGAAGCCCCTACTATTTCTAAACACACATCCTCCAATAATGCATCAAGGTCATCAATTAGCATGTCCATCTGTGTTGATCTTTACCCATCCCAGCTTTGGAGGAAACCAGCGAATAGGAGTGATGCGTGGAGCCTTCCGCGGCACACCCACAATGCCAAAATAATATAGAGTTCTAAGATTCTCCACTGTATTGTGCATGCTCCCAACATTCTGTCCGTTGAGCTCCTTAATCAGTGCAGTGATCATGGCCACAATTTCCAGAGAACTAACTTTCTTGTCATGCAGATCATCTATGTATCCTCCACACACCATAGTATTACGGAAGTACCATATGGCCCATATATATGTGACAATGGTAAGTCTCCAAAGAGATATAACTTGTTTGCTTCCCTGCATCCCAAAAGCTTGGAATATAAATTCAACAAAGGTCTGATCCAGGGGCATTCTATACCCAAAAGCAAAACCATATAGGATAAACTGAAGGACCTGCAAAGAAGTTGAACAAGATATGAAGATGTGGTCAGTGCTCTCTTCATCCTTCTGGCATAGATAAAATCTTGAAGGCCCAATAAAACCGCGATGCTTAAGAACTTCCCAAGTGACCAGAACTCCCTTGATGGCCTTCCATGTTGTCACGGATCTACAAGGGGGTATGAAAGGAGCCCATATCCAGTTTCCCCAATTAGGTTCAATGAATCGAGGCAGTGACTACACCTGTAAGGGATGGCATCCACTTCCTGCAATCCACCTGATTCGGAGAAATACAAATAGAGATAATTTTTTCAATTACATTCGGAAATGTAAGGATGAAGTCCTCTATAAAATGCCAAGTGCCTTCATAGAAAAAATCTTATATTTTTTTCTTCATAATGGCCCCTGTACTCTAAAGGAATGTCTATAATATCCGCTATAGGAATGCCTATCCAGTTATCAAGCTAGAATTTCACATTTGAATTAGCACTGGTAATCCAAAAATCCTTCTTGCAAGATTGAGAAGGTGTTCCTTGCAACTAGGATGGACAGACGATTCCACGTGAGATGTTTTCGGATGAGAGTCTGTCAGCCATCTATTAATAATGAAAGTGAGTGCTGAGCCCCCACTCAATACATCCCAGGGAAGCTTCATGAGAAGGGCATCATTAGTTGCTCTCAAGGATCTAACCCCCAATCCTCCCTCGACAGTAGGTGAGCCGATTCTACTCCAACCAATTGTGAAGTGGTGTTGTTTGTAGGGATCTCCACTCCAAATAAAGTTGCGACATGCTGTCTCAATCCATTTAATATGATGAACTGGCCATTTGTACACCATCATGGTGTGTATAGCTGAAGAAATGATCGCTGAATTAACCATTCATATTCTTCCAGCCATCGACAAAGCCCTCCCTTTCCATCAACTAAACATGCAAATGATTCTATATGTTGCTTGCTGAAATAAAATCCTTTTGGGAGCACCCTTGAAGATAGGAACACCGAGATAAGTAAAAGGATATTCTCCATCTTGAAACCCTAAACCGTTTCTAATCTTCCTCTTGATATTTTCTTTAACTGATTTTCCATATAGCACTTTTGATTTACTTGGATTGTAAAACAGCCCCGATAGCTTAGCATAATGGTTCAGAATGTGGTTTATCCCCTCAACAGATCGATCATCACCCTTACAAAATAGCATAATGTCATCAGCGTAAAAGATGTATGGCGGAAAAAGATTACCTCTCCCTACTCTAGCACTGCTGATATGCCCCGTATTTATGAAATGCTTGTTTTATAAACCAAGAGCCTCTTCCGCTATGCAGAAAATGAGTGGTGAAAGCGGATCTCCTTGGCGGACACCCCTTCCACAAGAAAAAAACCTTGTGGAACCCCGTTAATCAGTATTGACACCTTTGCAGAAGCAACAATTCTTTTCAACATATTAATGAACTTCTCTGAAAATCCCATACGATGAAGGGTATCTGAAATGAAGTCCCATCTCAAAGTATCAAAGGCTTTGTGGATATCAATTTTGAAAGCCATGCCACCAAGAGTAGATGAATCAAGATAAAACATTCAGACGCCACTGCAACACAGTGATGTATATTTCTATGAGGAATGAAACCAAACTGATAGACTCCAAGATGTCTGTGAAGAAACAGTCCCAGTCTTGTGGCAAGAATTTTCGTAAAGATTTTGAAAAGGCAATTACATAGATTAATAGGCCTGAAATCTTCAACTTTATTGACACCAGTTACTTTTGGAATCAGGGCAAAAAAATTGCAATTAATAATACCAGGAAGGGTAATAGAATTGAAGAAAAACCTGACTGCATTACAAAGATCCACCATGATGATGTGCCAGCATTTTTGGAAGAAAGCACCACCAAAACCATCAGGTCCTAGAGCACTCTCTGCCGAGAGAGCGAAGACAGCTTCTTTGATCTCATCTTCTATAGGAACCCGTGTAAGATTCATAAAACAACTACATGCTCAGAGATGATTCCCTTATCTTCAGTCAAAGATCCATCTATTAACATAGAGTTAATGTTGGATCTTGTCTAGTTGTTTCTGTGAATCTTATGGAAAAAAGCCGAGTTCCGATCCCCATCTTTCAGCCATGAGGCCCTGTTCTTTTGTGAATAGAATTGCTACTGCTTTTTTAGGTTATCATTGAGAAGTATATGCACACCCATTTCCTCATAAAACAACTCCTCATTTTCTCCTTCAACTTCCATGCGTTGTTGAGTGCCTCTAAGATTCTGTATGGCATCAGAAACATCATCAAAGATATTACCAAATTATGAGTAGTTCCAAGCTTTGATATCTCCCTTAAGTCTATGAAGCTTCAAAGTAAAAAGCACAATGGGATTTAGGGAAAAAGTGGGTAAACTCCATGAAGTAGTCGTCAGAATAAAAAAAATTGTATCAAGGAGCCACATCGATTGGAATCTAAATGGCTTCGGCATTGAGTCTTGCATGCTACAAGTCAACAATATTCAGGTATGATTCGAACAGTGTCTCGCCAAGGAGGTGAGAGGCAATGAGTCCCAGATATCCAGAAAACCATCGGTCACCAAGAGTCTATCAATACGAGAGCCCCTAGTGGATCTAGTAGCCGATCTGGATAGTCGTGTATATTGTGCCCCATGTAAATGCACATCATGCATACCATTTATATTCACAAATTCCCCAAACTCCAGCTTATTGCAATTGTCTTGTCTAAAAGGATATAAATGCTCATGCAATCCAAGAGTGGCATTAAAATCCCCCATAAGTGCCATGCGAGAAGAGAAATGTTCAGTAGCATCTATCCAAAGTTATCATCTGATGACATGAGAATTATGAGCATGAATGAAACCAGCCCTGAAAGTAGTTGACTGCCATACAAAATCAATTACCATAAGTTGATCCGAAGAGAAAACCATGGTAGGACCAGATATAAAAGATGAATTACAGAAAATCTATATATCCTCCCTGTTGTTAAAACCAACAAAAGAAAGATTAAGATGTCCCCAAAAATGATTAGGGATAGAGGAAAAGGGACTTTTGGTTTCTACAAGTGCCACCAGATGTGGCTTATGTCTGATGCATAGATTTTTCAAAGCAGCTTGGGATGCACCATTCCCAATCCCCCTAATATTCCAAAAGAACATCTTCATTTATGGTGTGTGTTTCAGCCGTGCTTCGGCGGCTTAATACCCATATTAGCGTAGTCTTTTCTCACAGTATTTTACATATTTTTTTCCAAATTAGAACTCTTAGCATCCACCTTAGTGATGGTCTTTGCCTGAGATCTTGTGACTGGAACTTCCTCTCTCACAAAGTGCCTAACACTTTGTGAATTAAAACTACTTTCAACATTAGGATCATATACAATTACCTGTTTATCTGCTGAATCCGCAATTGCACCTCCCAGCAGCCCGGCTTCCCCTTCATATAGAACTATTCTTTTTCCTGCAGAGACCTCAATAAAAGGGCTATTAAAATTCTGTTCTTGATCTTCCTCATTATGATCAAGCTCATGTTGTTCATCATCCTGAAAGACCTCATCATCCTCATCTGATAGTTTGGCAAAACTGTTATGATGTTCTACTGGAGTAGGATTTGCCTCCTTCTCATTCCAAGTTTTCCTTGGCTTCTCAAACCCTCAGCATCTTTTTGTAACTTCCATTTTCCCTTTTTTTGCTTCTATTTTAGGCAATTCACCATGGAGTGACCCAGAGTATGACACGATATGCAATACTCAGGTAGACTTTCGTATCCAAAAGAGATACAAAAGTTCGACTCTAGAGTATTAATGTTCATACCATTGGGTAGATCTTCAAGTAGATCGACTTCTACCAAAACCCTAGCAAAATGTCCCGTGGATCCATCCAGGGAGCGATCATCAATGCGTATTGGAGTTCCAATAACACCGGCAACATGCTTTATTAACTCCTGATGCCAGAGCTCTATCGAAAGTTTGCATATCCGAATCCAAGTTGAGATAAAGAATGACTTGATCTTGTAGGGGTTAAATGTGGGAGTCCACTGTTGAACCCTAATCTGTATCTCACCAGCCTAAAAAACACTTTTTCGTAGAAGTTGAATCTTGAGAGCGTTGTCCAATATCATCACCGTGTAATAACCATGCCCGAGATGTTGGCGCTCGATCGTTTAGCTAAAGTGACCCATTAGGATACATACGTTTCTATCACAGCGGAAGCAATAAATCATAGAAACGATTACCGTTCACAGGGTATGTTGATGAAGATTGATTCTCGCAGGCAGTCTAAGCAGTCCCACGAGAAATGATCCTCTCTTCGACAGCTTTCCGTCAGTATATTGATCATCAAATTCTGAGTACTGTACGAATTTTCACAAATTTTGCAAGGTCGCAGACAGCAGCAGCAAACTACCTTCTGATCTTCTGCTGTATGTCCCAAGTCCGATCTCGACGTCGTGTGGGCGACGATCTACGAGACCTACTCAATCTGCTCTCAACCCTCATCACACGTGAATAATGAATTAGATTAGGGTTCCAGATAAGCTGAGGTGGCTTATATACATGGGCTACAGCAGGGACCAGGAGGAGAAATTGGGTTGGGCCTCCATTGGGCTTAAGTATCCAAGCTTAGCCCAAAGCTTATACTTAAGTCCAATAATAATAATATATTCCACTAAAATATTTTTATTGCACTACCGTACCAATCCCAAAATTACGTTTTGGGCTCCTTCTTATTATGAGTCCATTAGTCTCCCCAAGTTTAAGATATACAATGTCCATTAATTAATTAAGTTACTGACAACCCAATTAATTAATATCTCATCCAAGAGTAGTACCACTCAACCTCATTATCATGCCGGAATAAATCCCACCTGCAGGATTTACATGATAATCCTTATGAGCTCCTCAAGGGGACATCATCAACCTATGACGGACACGGATTCCTTCTACAATCAACAGCACACCATAGAGACAGCACTATTTCCCAACTCATCGAGTTTGTTGATTTAATTACATGTAAATCTCACCCATTGATGAATCAAAGAAATACATATTGCCCTATGTGTCGAGGTTATTGTATAGGGATTAAGAGCACGAACTTCCATAATAACTGAGATCAAGTTCTCCTATAGGTCAGTATAAGTCGAACGATCTCAAGCGATCCTGCTCAATACACACAAGTGCACTAATGTGATTCTATAGTCAAGACAAGCTAATACCAAACCACACTACAACCATCCCGATAGAGAGTCCCCGTCTATCTCGGTTGTGAGCATCTATTTATGCTTTATAAGGAAACTGATAATATGATCTTCCACGTGTTGTCGCACAACATATTATCTACAGTATAAAGTAAGTGGACTATTGCATCGAACATATAAATAAATTATAAGATGCAATCATTTGATCATATGATTCTCATTTCAAATTAATTGTTATAACATTGTTCATACAAAAAGCTAGACTTTTAGTATACAATCCAACAATCTCCCACTTATACTAAAAGACTATGCTGTCATGTCTTCTGACATACATCTGATTTCCACTCCCACTACACGACCATCAAAAGCTCTCGCCTTAAGGTCCTTGTAAATGGATTTACTAGGTCATCATCCGATGCAATCTAGGCGACAACAACCTTTCCCTCATCATACGATTTCTCGTAATAGGTGGTACTTGCACTCCATGTGTTTAATTGCCTTATGGGCTCGTGATTCCTTCAAGTTTGCAACTGCACCAATATCATCAATATAAATTGTGATATCCTTGGGCAAACTTAGAAACACTTCGAAGTCCATCTTGAAGTTTCTAGAGTCATACAGATACTTTGGCTGCCTCATAGGCTCCAATTTATCATCTTTCCATGATGGAGTCCGGAGTCTGAAATATATTTTTATATAACACTCCTCCACATTATGACTCAACTTCCTAAAATTAAACGGATAACCTTTGAGATAGATTTACTGTCGTCCCTATCTAATTTGAATCTATGTAACCCATAAAAATCAGTGAATCTGTTCGGTAAGCCTACATATAATTTC
Organism: Pogostemon cablin; assembly: GCA_023678885.1. NCBI lineage: Eukaryota > Viridiplantae > Streptophyta > Magnoliopsida > Lamiales > Lamiaceae > Pogostemon > Pogostemon cablin. Next base: position 5,991,348 of record CM042951.1, on the reverse strand, counting down.
TAGTCCTTTTCAGGTATATAAATATATGTCTTACCACAGTTCAACATTCTTATTTTGAGTTACCTTGATACTCACTATCTAAGCAATTAGCAATACAGTTATCCATTCTCGTGCATAGCATTCCTTAGATTGAGCTTCCTCATTTGCCGAAGCATAAGGAATCGCTTTCATCTTCTTTATCTACTTTTGTGTCACAAGACACATTCACTTTGATAAATTCACATGCTAAACGAGTAAGGATCGTATCATTATATCAAACTTGAGATAAGCATAACATCCTTTCTTGTGATCCGTATTACCGTGATCAAAAGGATATTTTTGCTCTTCTTAAGTCCTTCATCTCATACCGCTTTATCAACCATACCCATATGCCCGACAATACTCTTTCATTATCTCCAATGAGCAAGATACTATCTACGTATAGTACAAGAAATACCACCACGTTTCTATCACTCTTTTCAATACACAAGACCCATCCGATCATTGATTAGATCCATGTCACTGGATTACCTCATCAAAACGGATGTTTCATGATCTTGAAGCTTGTTTTAGTCCATGAATGGACACTTTTAAGCTCACTATCACAATGCTCTTAGCTCTTTGCAATGAATCACTCTGGTTGCTTCACATAGATGTTTCCCTTAAGACTTCCAATCAGGAAAGTTGTCTCGACATCTATTTGTTATCCCTCATATTTCATATGAGCAGCAACAAATAAAAGAGTAGCAACAAATAAAAGAGTCCGGATCAACTTAGGCATAACTACCGGCGAACAGGTTTTCTCATAATCGAACCCTTTCTTTCTGAGTATACCTTTTCGCAACAAGCTTGCTTCCAAGGTTTTCACCTTATTCTATGATCCTCTTTTATTCTTGCATGCCCGCTTCCAATGGCTTTTACGCCATTTAGCGGTTCAACAAGCATCCAGACCTAATTTAAAATCCATCGATTCTATTTTAATATTCATTGCACTTACTAAGATTCCACATTTTAATTTTGTAGTGCAACGTTGTATCCCTGGGATAATACCATGTTTACTAGGGATCAAGTCTTACGACTTTCCCAAAACATGTATCTCACGGGTTGTCGAATAACCCTCCCACTGCGACAAGGCACTACATGTAATTGTGTATCAGACGTGACACGCGTTGCAGTTTACCTTGTGGTATATCCTCTTGTACACTTGGTACTTATACTTTGTGTTTTCTTCTCACTACCTTTAGAACAACTCATACATGGGTTTGTGATTTATTACATAGTCCCTTTCCAAAAATCTAGTGTTTGTGTTAACAATCACCCTTCGATCTTTTAGACTAAATAAATCACCTTCATTTTTATAGCATATCCCACAAACAGACAAACATTCAAATGAATTACAAACCTCTAGGGCTTATCCATAAAATGAATTAAGTAATTCCAAATAATTCATCATCTATAATCATTACCATAAGAGTCTTATTCCTTTTATCCACCACACCATTCAGCTGGAGCATGCCCGGTGTAGACCACTTGAGATTTAATCTCAACCTCTGATTAATAGCACCTAATTATCCTAAGAGGTACTCGTAATGATGATTAAATCGTCATATATTTTCCATGATGCTTTACTGTACCAACCTTGCAATTCTTGAATAAATCAAAGAACTTAGACATGCAGTGCATCAAATAATATATATCGGTATCTAGAATATTCTTCGATTATTCATTACCACCTCTCGCCTGGATAATATTAGGTCCGCTTGAATCAGAATGAACTAATTCCAACATATATATCTATGGCTCTACACCCCTTTACCTTGAAAAGGTAATTAATCATTTTTACTTCCAAGTAAGACTCGCAAGTCCGATAGTTTCCACTTCAGATAAACCTTACGGTCCATCTGCTATCAACTTTTGAATCCTACTCAAGTAAAATGATCTAGTCTTAGACGCCAAATGCATGTTTAGTTCATCTCCGAAGGTTACTTTCTCTTACTAAGATCAGAAGATGCATTATTAATTACTATTTGTTGCATCTGTGGAATATACATGATTTAAGAGTATACAAATTATCCATCAATGTACCATAACAGATTACAACTCTATCCTTCATTATAATGACCATGTCATTTAAATGAAATGGAGTATCCATCTATTAATGCATAGAAACCGAAATCAAATTCTTTCTATGAAAACGTACGTAAATACAATTTCACAAAATCAAACGTCTACTCATATCATTAGATAAATAAACAACTCCCACTGCAACAGCCACTACTCTCGTAGTATTACCCATGTATAAAATAATCTTATCCTCACTTAGTAATAAACATTTAGTGATTCCGGTATCTACACAACGTATCAGTAGGTGCCATCACTAATCATGCTTCAAAGACTAGCAAGTAAGATTCTATCCTTGTTCACTCCTTTTATGAAATTATATTTCCTTTATCACATGTTTTGTCAGAAGTTTCCCGCCATATACAACCTCTTGTAATTCATGAGAAACTTACTCAAAACATCTAGGCAATTATGAAGAATAAAATTGACTTAGGTTTCCCCTTCAACTTATATTCCATGTATTTCCAATTATTCATCAAATTCAATCATGACCTACCGCCTTTTAAATTACTCAAGTATCCGAAGAGTTACATGAGACCATCATATTTTTATGAACCTCTCATCTCTTCACTAGAGACTTTAATAGGCATCATGAGACGTCCTTTGTGAGAACACACATGTATTTTCTTAAGCAGTAAAATTCAAAACCAAGATTCTTTTCTAATCATCTAATTTGGACAAGTAAATATAATTTCTTTTAGTTAATAATAAGTGAGATAAAACCATTTGAAAATCAGAGAATCACAAATAAATATTCCGATCAAATCTTCGAATTTTATCCTTTTATATTGATTCCCTCAAAACAATATAAAAATAAAATTCACCGACATCTCAAGCACCGTGAGTCTGCAAGCCACGATAGTGTGGACGTTTACAAACCCGAACATTTACAAGAGAAGGTTTTACCCATTAATTTCATTTGTCAACCTAACTTTATGACAAAATAATTAATAGTCGGTTCCTCTTTAGCCATGCAAATAAAAGCAGTGACTCCGATGGGGAGGATACTTATTATTTACACCTAAGTGTACACCATTATTTGACCCCAAGTCCGCGGCCCAAGCTTAAGTGCCTTACAGATGGAGAAGTACACACACGCTCGGATAACTTCCTACAGTCATCAATTATAAGTCTGTACAGTGATCCGCACATGAACTCATCCGATAGGGAGGAAGGTCTATGCCAACGCACAAGTTCATATGCATCACAATTACAAACATAATTATTTAAAGAAGTCTGTCCCAGCAATCCATGAATAAACTCATCCGATGGGGAGGAAGGCTCTAATGCCGACGCGCAAGTTTATTCACATTGCTAACAAACCAATAATGGAGGCCGCGGAAATTTTTACCAATCCCCTCTCCCACTTAGTTATTCAACACCGAGGGTTTTTATATGCATATAATATTTAAAAAAAAATACGCAACCTAGCATGCTCATACTTCCAAATATATAACAATAATTGACCAATAAAACAATTATAGCAGTTATATATAAGGAAATAAATTGCCAAAAATAAGTTGACTTGATCAACACTCCAACATACATGCATATAATATACCAAATATAATACGCAATCTAGCATGCTTCTATTTAAGGTAATAAATCATAGAGAATCATGCATACATATATAACAATAATCAATTAATAAATCAATTATAACAGTTATATAACAGCGAATTCGATTGTTCGCCACCAATCACGAATGCGGACAACAGCGATGGGGATCGACCTCCCCGCAGTCTGCTCCACCACTCTGGCACCCTGGCCGATCATATTGTGAAGACTCACGCGGAACCTGATGTAGACCAGTCGAACTTGACGAAAACCCGCTTGAACCTGGTGCAGAGTCGATCAAACCTGATGCAGACCAATCGAACCTGATGTGAATCCGCTCGAACCTGGTGCAGCATTGATCGAACCTGATGCAGACCAATCGAACCTGATGCAAATCCGTTCGAACCTGGTGCAGCATCGATCGAACTTGATGCAGACCAATCGAACCTGATGCAAATCCATTCGAACCTGGTGCAGCATCGATCTAACCTGATGCAGACCAATCGAACCTGATGTAAATCTGCTCGAACCTGGTGCAGCATCGATCAAATCTGATGCAGACCAATCGAACCTGATGCAAATAAGGTCAAATTAGTTATTAGACATGAGATTATTATTGGAGAGAATGTTTGCAGAGTATAAAAATGCTAGGAAGCATGCAGAGTCACTAAAAAGTCAAAGTGCATAGCTGATTCTACTCCGTGAGCCAGGTCTATAACTACTTGAAGTGAGCATGTTTTTGCCATTTTTAGGGTCAAATTCATTATTAGACACAGGAATATAGTTGGAAAACATGTTTTTAGAGTATAAAAATGCTAGGAAGCTTGCGCCATAGAGTAACTAAAAAGTCAAAGTGCAGAGCCGATTCTACTCCGTGAGCCGGTCAAGAAGTCCTTGAAGTGAGCATTTTATTTCCTTTTCTATGGACAAGTTAGTTATTAGACTTGATAATATTATTGGATAACATGTTTTTTGAGTATATAACTGCTGTGAAGCTTGTTCCATAGAGTCACTAAAAACTCATAGTGCAGAGCTGATTCTATTCTATGAGTTAGGTCAAGAACTTATTGAAGTGAGGATTTTCATACCATTTTTATGGTCAAGTTAGTTATTAGACATGAGAATAGAGTTGGAGAACATGTTTTTAAGATATAAAAATGGTAGGGAAGTTGCACCATAGAGTCACCAAAAAGTCAAAGTGCAGAGCTGATTATACTCCGTGAGTCAGGTCAAGAACTTCTTGAAGTAGCATTTTCTTGCCATTTTTATGGTTCAATTAGTTATTAGACATGAGACTTAGTTGGAGAACTTGTTTTATGAGTATAAAAGTGCTAGGAAGCTTACACCATAGAGTCATTAAATAGTCAAAGTACAGAGTTGATTATACTCCATGAGCCTGGACAAAAAGTCCTTGAAGTGAGCATTTTCTTTCCATTTTTATGGTCAAATTAGTTATTATACATGATTATAGTTGGAGAAAATATTTTCAGACTATATAACTGCTACGAAGCTTGCGCCATATAGTCACTAAAAACACAGTGTAGAGTTGATTCTACTCCGTGAGCCAGGTCAAGAACTCCTTGATGCGAGCATTTTTTTGCCATATTTATGGTCAAATTAGTTATTAGACATGAGATTATTGTTGGAGATCATGTTTGCATAATATAAAAATGCTAGGAAGCTTGCAGAGTCACAAAAAAGTCAAAGTGCATAGCTGATTCTACTCCGTGAGCCAAGTCTAGAACTACTTGAAGTGAGCATATTTTTGCCATTTTTATGGTCAAATTCGTTATTAGACATAGGAATATAGTTGGAGAACATGTTTTTAGAGTATAAAAATGCTAGGAAGCTTGTGCCAAAGAGTAACTAAAAAGTCAAAGTGTAGAGTCGATTCTACTCCGTGAGCCGATCAAGAAATCCTTGAAGTGAGCATTTTATTTTCTTTTCTATGGACAAATTAGTTATTAGACGTGCTAATACTGTTGGATAATAAGTTTTTAGAGTATATGACTGCTGTGAAGCTTGTTCCATAGAGTCACTAAAAACTCACAATGCAGAGCTGATTCTACTCTTTGAGTTAGGTCAAGAACTTATTGAAGTGAGGATTTTTTTACCATTTTTATGGTCAAGTTAGTTATTAGACATGAGAATAGAGTTGGAGAATATGTTTTCAGGATATAAAAATGCTAGGAAACTTGCACCATAGAGTCACTAAAAAGTCAAAGTGCAGAGCTGATTCTACTCCGTGAGCCAGGTCAAAAACTTCTTGAAGTGAGCATTTTCTTGCCATTTTTATGGTTCAATTAGTTATTAGACATGAGAATTAGTTGGAGAACTTGTTTTATGAGCATAAAAATGCTAGGAAGCTTGCGCCATAGAGTCGCTAAATAGTCAAAGTACAGAGCTGATTATTCTCCGTGAGCCTGGACAAGAAGTCCTTCAAGTGAGCACTTTCTTTCCATTTATATGGTCAAATTAGTTATTATACATGATTATAGTTGGTGAACATGTTTTCAGACTATATAACTGCTACGAAGCTTGCGCCATATAGTCACTAAAAATACACAGTGCAGAGTTGATTCTACTCCGTGAGCTAGGTCAAGAACTCCTTGATGCGAGCATTTTTTTGCCATATTTATGGTCAAATTAGTTATTAGACATGAGGGTATTGTTTGAGAGCATGTTTTAAGAGTATAAAAATGCAAGGAAGCTTGCAGGTCACTAAAAAGTTAAAGTGCATAACTGATTCTACTCCATTAGCCAGGTCTAGAACTACTTGAAGTGAGCATTGTTTTGCCATTTTTATGGTCAAATTCGTTATTAGACACAGGAATATAGTTGAAGAACATGTTTTTAGAGTATAAAAAAGCTAGGAAGCTTGCGCCATAGAGTAACTAAAAAGTCAAAGTCCAGAGCCGATTCTACTCCGTGAGCCGGTCAAGAAGTCCTTGAAGTGAGAATTTTATTTTCTTTTCTATGGACAAATTAGTTATTAGACTTGCTAATACTATTGGATAACATGTTTTTAGAGCATATAACTGCTGTGAAACTTGTTCCATAGAGTCACTAAAAACTCACAGTGCAGAGCTGATTCTACTCTATGAGTTAAGTCAAGAACTTATTGAAGTGAGGATTTTCATACCATTTTTATGGTCAAGTTAGTTATTAGACATGAGAATAGAGTTGGAGAACATGTTTTTAGGATATAAAAATGGTAGGAAAGTTGCACCATAGAGTCACCAAAAAGTCAAAGTGCATAGCTGATTCTACTCCGTGAGCCAGGTCAAGAACTTCTTGAAGTGAGCATTTTCTTGCCATTTTTATGGTTCAATTAGTTATTAGACATGAGACTTAGTTGGAGAACTTGTTTTATGAGTTTAAAAATGCCAGGAAGCTTGCACCATAGAGTCGCAAAATAGTCAAAGTACAGAGCTGATTATACTTCATGAGCCAGGGCAAAAAGTCCTTGAAGTGAGCATTTTCTTTCCATTTTTATGGTCAAATTAGTTATTATACATGATTATAGTTGGAGAACATGTTTTTAGACTATATAACTGCTACAAAGCTTGCGCCATATAGTCAATAAAAACACACAGTGCAGAGTTGATTCTACTCCGTGAGCCAGGTCAAGAACTCCTTGATGCGAGCATTTTTTTGCCATATTTATGGTCAAATTAGTTATTAGACATGAGATTATTATTGGAGAGAATGTTTGCAGAGTATAAAAATGCTAGGAAGCATGCAGAGTCACTAAAAAGTCAAAGTGCATAGCTGATTCTACTCCGTGAGCCAGGTCTATAACTACTTGAAGTGAGCATGTTTTTGCCATTTTTAGGGTCAAATTCATTATTAGACACATGAATATAGTTGGAAAACATGTTTTTAGAGTATAAAAATGCTAGGAAGCTTGCGCCATAGAGTAACTAAAAAGTCAAAGTGCAGAGCCGATTCTACTCCGTGAGCCGGTCAAGAAGTCCTTGAAGTGAGCATTTTATTTCCTTTTCTATGGACAAATTAGTTATTAGACTTGATAATACTATTGGATAACATGTTTTTAGAGTATATAACTACTGTGAAGCTTGTTCCATAGAGTCACTAAAAACTCACAGTGCAGAACTGATTCTACTCTATGAGTTAGGTCAATAACTTATTGAAGTGAGGATTTTCATACCATTTTTATGGTCAAGTTAGTTATTAGACATGAGAATAGAGTTGTAGAACATGTTTTTAGGATATAAAAATGGTAGGAAAGTTGCACCATAGAGTCACTAAAAAGTCAAAGTGTGGAGCTGATTCTACTCCGTGAGCCAGGTCAAGAACATCTTGAAGTGAGCATTTTCTTGCCATTTTTATGGTTCAATTAGTTATTAGACATGAGACTTAGTTGGAGAACTTGTTTTATGAGTATAAAAGTGCTAGGAAGCTTACACCATAGAGTCATTAAATAGTCAAAGTACAGAGCTGATTATACTCCATGAGCCTGGACAAAAAGTCCTTGAAGTGAGCATTTTCTTTCCATTTTTATGGTCAAATTAGTTATTATACATGATTATAGTTGGAGAACATATTTTCAGACTATATAACTGCTACGAAGCTTGCGCCATATAGTCACTAAAAACACACAGTGTAGAGTTGATTCTACTCCGTGAGCCAGGTCAAGAACTCCTTGATGCGAGCATTTTTTTGCCATATTTATGGTCAAATTAGTTATTAGACATGAGATTATTGTTGGAGATCATGTTTGCATAATATAAAAATGCTAGGAAGCTTGCAGAGTCACAAAAAAGTCAAAGTGCATAGCTGATTCTACTCCGTGAGCCAAGTCTAGAACTACTTGAAGTGAGCATATTTTTGCCATTTTTATGGTCAAATTCGTTATTAGACATAGGAATATAGTTGGAGAACATGTTTTTAGAGTATAAAAATGCTAGGAAGCTTGTGCCATAGAGTAACTAAAAAGTCAAAGTGTAGAGTCGATTCTACTCCGTGAGCCGATCAAGAAATCCTTGAAGTGAGCATTTTATTTTCTTTTCTATGGACAAATTAGTTATTTGACTTGCTAATACTATTGGATAATAAGTTTTTAGAGTATATGACTGCTGTGAAGCTTGTTCCATAGAGTCACTAAAAACTCACAGTGCAGAGCTGATTCTACTCTTTGAGTTAGGTCAAGAACTTATTGAAGTGAGGATTTTTTTACCATTTTTATGGTCAAGTTAGTTATTAGACATGAGAATAGAGTTGGAGAATATGTTTTCAGGATATAAAAATGCTAGGAAACTTGCACCATAGAGTCACTAAAAAGTCAAAGTGCAGAGCTGATTCTACTCCGTGAGCCAAGTCAAAAACTTCTTGAAGTGAGCATTTTCTTGCCATTTTTATGGTTCAATTAGTTATTAGACATGAGAATTAGTTGGAGAACTTGTTTTATGAGCATAAAAATGCTAGGAAGCTTGCGCCATAGAGTCGCTAAATAGTCAAAGTACAGAGCTGATTATTCTCCGTGAGCCTGGACAAGAAGTCCTTCAAGTGAGCACTTTCTTTCCATTTATATGGTCAAATTAGTTATTATACATGATTATAGTTGGAGAACATGTTTTCAGACTATATATCTGCAACGAAGCTTGCGCCATAGAGTCACTAAAAACACACAGTGCAGAGTTGATTCTACTCCGTGAGACAGGTCAAGAACTCCTTGATGCGAGCATTATTTTGCCATATTTATGGTCAAATTAGTTATTAGACATGAGAATATTGTTGGAGAGCATGTTTGCAGAGTATAAAAATGCTAGGAAGCTTGCAGAGTCACTAAAAAGTTAAAGTGCATAGCTGATTCTACTCCGTGAGCCAGGTCTAGAACTACTTGAAGTGAGCATTGTTTTGCCGTTTTTATGGTCAAATTCGTTATTAGACACAGAAATATAGTTGGAGAACATGTTTTAAGAGTATAAAAATGCTAGGAAGCTTGTGCCATAGAGTAACTTAAAAGTCAAAGTACAGAGCCGATTCTACTCCGTGAGCCGGTCAAGAAGTTCTTGAAGTGAGCATTTTATTTCCTTTTCTATGGAGAAATTAGTTATTAGACTTGCTAATACTATTGGATAATATGTTTTTAGAGTATATAACTGCTGTGAAGCTTGTTTCATAGAGTCACTAAAAACTCATAGTGCAGAGCTGATTCTACTCTATGAGTCAGGTCAATAACTCATTGAAGTGAGGATTTTCTTGCCATTTTTGTGGTCAAGTTAGTTATTAGACATTAGAATAGAGTGGGAGAACATATTTTCAGGATATAAAAATGCTAGGAAACTTGCACCATAGAGTCACTAAAAAGTCAAAGTGCAGAGCTGATTCTACTCCGTGAGCCAAGTCAAAAACTTCTTGAAGTGAGCATTTTCTTGCCATTTTTATGGTTCAATTAGTTATTAGACATGAGAATTAGTTGGAGAACTTGTTTTATGAGCATAAAAATGCTAGGAAGCTTGCGCCATAGAGTCGCTAAATAGTCAAAGTACAGAGATGATTATACTCCTTGAGCCTGGAGAAGAAGTCCTTGAAGTGAGCATTTTCTTTCCATTTTTATGGTCAAATTAGTTATTATACATGATTATAGTTGGAGAACATGTTTTCAGACTATATATCTACTACGAAGCTTGCGCCATAGAGTCACAAAAAACACACAGTGCAAAGTTGATTCTACTCCGTGAGCCAGGTCAAGAACTCCTTGATACGAGCATTTTTTTGCCATATTTATGGTCAAATTAGTTATTAGACATGAGATTATTGTTGGAGAGCATGTTTGCAGAGTATAAAAATCCTAGGAAGCTTGCAGAGTCATTAAAAATTCAAAGTGCATAGCTGATTCTACTCCGTGAGCCAGGTCTAGAACTACTTGAAGTGAGCATTTTTTTGCCATTTTTATGGTCAAATTCGTTATTAGACATAGGAATATAGTTGGAGAACATGTTTTTAGAGTATAAAAATGTTAGGAAGCTTGCGCCATAGAGTAACTAAAAAGTCAAAGTGAAGAGCCGATTCTACTCCGTTAGCCGGTCAAGAAGTCCTTGAAGTGAGCATTTTATTTCCTTTTCTACGGACAAATTAGTTATTTGACTTGCCAATACTATTCGATACATGTTTTTAGAGTATATGACTACTGTGAAGCTTGTTCCATAGAGTCACTAAAAACTCACAGTGCAGAGCTGATTCTACTCTGAGTCAGGTCAAGAACTAATTGAAGTGAGAATTTTCTTGCCATTTTTATGGTCAAGTTAGTTATTAGACATGATAATAGTGTAGGAGAACATGTTTTTAGCATATAAAAATGTTAGGTAACTTGCACCATAGAGTCACTAAAAAGTCAAAGTGCAGAGCTGATTCAACTCCGTGAGCCAGGTTAAGAACATCTTGAAGTGAGCATTTTCTTGCCATTTTTATGGTCAAATTAGTTATTAGACAGGAGAATATAGTTTTAGAACATTTTTTCAGAGTATAAAAATTCTGGGAAGCTTTCGCAATAGAGTCACTAAAAAGTCAAAGTGCAGAGTCGATTCTACTGCGTGAGCCAGTCAAAAAGTCCTTGAAGTGAGCATTTTATTTCCTTTTATATGGACAAATTAGTTATTAGATTTGCTAATACCGTAGTATAACAAGTTATTAGAGTATATAACTGCTGTGAAGCTTGTTGCATAGAGTCACTAAAAACTCACAGTACAGAGCTGATTCTACTCTATCAGCCAGGTCAAGAACTCATTGAAGTTAGGATTTTCTTGCCATTTTTATGGCCAAGTTAGTTATTAGACATGAGAATAGAGTTGGAGAACATGTTTCAGGATATAAAAATGCTAGGAAGCTTGCACCATAGAGTCACTAAAAAGTCAATGTGTAGAGCTGATTATACTCCGTGAGCCAGGTCAAGAACCCCTTGAAGTGAGCATTTTCTTGCCACTTTTATGGTAAAATTAGTTATTAGATATGAAAACTAGTTGGAAAAATTGTTTTATGAGTATAAAAATGCTAGGAAGCTTGTGCCATAGAGTCACTAAAAAGTTAAAGTGCATAGCTGATTATACTCCGTGAGCCTGGACAAGAAGTCCTTGAAGTGAGCATTTTCTTTCCATTTTTATGGTCAAATTAGTTGTTATACATGATAATAATTGGAGAACATGTTTTCAGACTATATAACTGCTACGAAGCTTGCGCCATAGAGTCACTAAAAACACACAGTGCAGAGTTGATTCTACTCCGTGAGCCAGGTCAAGAACTCCTTGATGTGTGCATTTTTTTGCCATATTTATGGTCAAATTAGTTATTAGAGATGAGATTATTGTTGGAGAGCATGTTTGCATAGTATAAAAATGCAAGGGAGCTTGTAGAGTCAATAAAAAGTCAAAGTGCATAGCTGATTTTACTCCGTGAGCCAAGTCTAGAACTACTTGAAGTGAGCTTTTTTTGTCATTTTTATGGTCAAATTAGTTATTATACACGAGAATATAGTTGGAGAACATGTTTTTAGTGTATAAAAATGCTAGGAAGCTTGCGCCATAGAGTCACTAAAAAGTCAAAGTGCAGAGCCGATTCTACTCCGTGAGCCGATCAAGAAGTCCTTGAAGTGAGCATTTTATTTCCTTTTCTATGGACAAATTAGTTATTAGAATTGCTAATACTATTGGATAACATGTTTTTAGAGTACATAACAGCTGTGAAGCTTGTTTCATAGAGTCACTAAAAACTCACAGTGCAGAGCTAATTCTACTCTATGAGTCAGGTCAAGAACTAATTGAAGTGAGAATTTTCTTGCCATTTATAAGGTCACGTTAGTTATTACACATGAGAATAGTGTGGGAGAACATGTTTTAAGCATATAAAAATGTTAGGAAACTTGCACCATAGAGTCACTAAAAAGTCAATGTGTAGAGCTGATTCAACTCCGTGAGCCAGGTCAAGAACTTCTTGAAATGAGCATTTTCTTGCCATTTTTATGGTCAAATTAGTTATTAGACATGAGAATATAGTTGGAGAAATTTTTTCAGAGTATAAAAATTCTGGGAAGCTTTCCCCATAGAGTCACTAAAAAGTCAAAGTGCAGAGTCGATTCTACTGCGTGAGCCAATCAAAAAGTCCTTGAAGTGTGCATTTTATTTCCTTTTATATGGACAAATTAGTTATTATATTTTCTAATACTATTGTATAACGAGTTATTAGAGTATATAACTGCTGTGAAGCTCGTTGCATAGAGTCATTAAAAACTCACAGTGCAGAGCTGATTCTACTCTATCAGCCAGGTCAAGAACTCATTGAAGTTCGGATTTTCTTGCCATTTTTATGGTCAAGTTAGATATTAGACATGAGAATAGAATTGGAGAATATGTTTTCAGGATATAAAAATGCTAGGAAGCTTGCACCATAGAGTCACTAAAAAGTCAAAGTGCAGAGCAGATTCTACTTGGTGAGCCAGGTCAAGAACTCCTTGAAGTGAGCATTTTCTTGCCACTTTTATGGTCAAATTAGTTATTAGATATGAGAATTAGTTGGAAAACTTGTTTTATGAGTATAAAAATACTAAGAAGCTTGTGCCATAGAGTCACTAAAAAGTTAAAGTGCAGAGCTGATTATACTCCATAAGCATGGATAAGAAGTCCTTGAAGTGAGCATTTTCTTTCCATTTATATGGTCAAATTAATTATTATACATGATTATAGTTGGAGAACATGTTTTCAGACTATATAACTGTTGGATTGTATACTAAAAGTCTAGCTTTAGTATGAACAATGTCATAACAATATTTGAAATGAGAATTTTTGATCAAATGATTGCATCTTATAATTTATTTTATATGCATGATGCAATAGTCCATTTACTTTATACTGTAGATAATATGTTGTGCGACAACACGCAGAAGATCATATTATCGGTTTCCTTATAAAGTATAAACAGATGCTCACAACTGAGATAGACGGGGACTCTCTATCGGTATGGTTGTAGTGTGGTTGGTATTAGCTTGTCTTGGCTATAGAATCATATTAGTGCACTTGTGTGTATTGAGCAGGACCGCCTGAGATCGTTCTTCTTATACTGACTATATAGTAGAACTTGATCTCTGTTATTATGGAAGTTCGTGTTCTTAATCCCTATAGAATAACCTCGACACGTAGGGCAGTATGTATTTCTTTGATTCATCAATGGGTGAGATTTATAAGTATTAAATCAATATACTCGGTGAGTTGGGAAGTAGTGCTGTCTGTATGGTGTGCTGTTGATTTTAGAAGGAATCCATGTCCGTCATAGGTTGATGATGTCCCCTTGAGGAGCTCATAACGTTTATCATGTAAATCTTGCAAGTGGATTAATTTCCGGCATGATAATAAGGTTGAGTGGTACTACTCTCGATGAGATATTAATTAATTTGAGTTGTCAGTAACTTAATTAATTAATGGACATTGTATTTCTTAAACATGGGGAGACCATCGGGCTTATAATAAGAAGGAGCCCAGAATATAATTTTGGGATTGGACGGGTAGTGCAGTAATAATATTTTAGTGGACTATATTATTATTATTGGATTTAATTAAAAGCTTTGGGCTAAGCTTGGTTAATTAAATTCAATTGAGGCCCAGTCCAATTTCTCCTCCTGGTCCCTGCTGTAGCCCAGTATATAAGTGAACTCAGCTTTCTGGAACCCTGATAATTCCTGCGCCTCTTTTGGTGTGAGAAGGGAAAGAAGCAGATTGAGGGATCCTGCAGACTATTGCCCACACAACAGCAGGATCACACTTGGGACATACAGTAGAAGAACAGAGGTAGTTCTCTGCAGTTCATCCTCTACACCAACCCAGAAGTACGGTAAACGATTTAATTGTTTCCGCTCCTAATTGTTTACCTGTTATCCTTAACGGATCACGTTGAACCGCACGATCCAATTGCCTAACAATTGGCATCAGAGCGTTGGTTTCATGGTCAAACGTGAACCATTAGGTTGGGTTTTTGTGATTATATGATTAATTGTTTTTAATCTAATTTTAATCACGTGTTTTTTGAGCCATTCGTGTGTTCCTCATCATGATAGAAGGCTGTGTGTTTGGGGTTTGTTATGTGTCCATTATTCATGTAATTGTGTGTGATTATAGTGAATGATTATATTGTATAAACACATTATCCATCATCGATTGATACACAATCTTAATGCTAACCATTCACGCCATATCACACTGGAGCCCCTTCCCCACACACACACACGTTGATCGATGGCGACAGCCGACGCTAGACTGGACCAAACTGTCAGCAGTTGGTGTATGATGCTGGACAAACATGTGACTGGGTAGGGCAGCAACCATGGTCGGTGGCTGGACAGTGCTGGAAGCGGCACGACTGTACGGACCAGATCGGGTGTCCAACTGACGGCGGCGGGAGGCATGTCGATTGTGGCCGATTGTGAGGGCGATTCATAGGCAGACGATTACTTTTGGGCTGGTCGCCGGTTGGTTCGAACTACTCAGGAAGGATTGGTAGGGTCGGAACAGGTCAGAGCAGATCCGGCAGTGCTGGAGACGGCGTGACTGAACGAAGAAGGTGGTGGTGCCGAGTCGTAGGCAGCGAGTCACCTCGTTGACTCCGATCGATGAAGTGCTGAGCAGATCAGGCGTCCAGATGGCGGCGGCAGGTGGCGACAATAGACCTGCTGTCGACACGGGTCCAGTTGATGGCGAGCTGGGCGGTGGTGGCCTTGGGCGACGAAATCTGTAGTGGATTCCGTCCGGTGGGCTAACTGCGTTAATGCCAAAAGCAGCAACCACCGGGGATACTACTATCTAGCAGACTAGTGGCTCGTATTGACAGATCCCGTTTGATGGCGTGCTGGGCAGTGGCTGCCTTGGGCGGTGCTGGAATTCATATTGCCGGTGAGGATGGTCGCCGGCTTGATTTCGCTGGCGAAGTCATGGCAGATGGGTGCTACTGGGAGATCTTGCACGACCGGTGGTGAGGGCGCCAGCAGTAGTTCGGTGCCAATTGGCTGTCGGCGAGAGACTGGTTGGCTCTGGGCACGGTGCCGGTTGGCTGTCGGCGTGAGACCGGTTGGCTGTGGGCGCAGCCACCGGGAGGAGAATGCTGGCGGCGTCTGAACGGCTGGAGAAAAAGGAGCAGCAGTTCGTAGGTTTTGCTGACCCATTTGGGCCCAATTTTAAAAGAATAGGATGTTGGGCTTTTGGGCTCTAATTCTATTTTTTTGTTTGGGCTGCTCATGTTGGGTCTGATTTTGTGAGGATATGGGCTAGGGTGGGAATGGGGCAGAAGCTGTTTTTCTTTGGGCTTGTTGCCTTGATGGCCCATTTTCCTTGTTGGACTCATTTACAATGTTGGGCTCATTTTATATTAATTGCTGGATTTAATAAATTGTGGGATTTTTGTTGGGCCAAGTTTAGAGTAAAAAATTAGCAGGATAAATGGGCTTAATTAATTTATTAATGGGCTGCTCATTTTATGCTATTGTTGCTTGGGTAGACTGGGCCTATTTAATTGATCCAATTTTTTATGCAATTAATTATTGATATATAACTGATTTAATTGTTTTAACTTGACAATTAATTGTTATATATGTAAGGCATGTTCTATGTGATTTACTTATTTAAATTGTTGTTAATAGAAGCATGTCTTAGTTGTATATTTTATTATGGAATATTATATGCATGTTAAAAACTCTCGGTAATTAAATAACTAAGTGGGAGAGGGGATTGGTAATAAATTCCTGCGGCCTCCATTATTGGTTTGTTAGCGATGTGAATAGACTTGCGCGTCGGCATTAGAGCCTTCCTCCCCATCGGATGAGTTTATTCATGGATTACTGAAACAGACTTCATTAAATAATTACGTTTGTAATGTGATGCATATGAACTTGCACGTTGGCTTAGACCTTCCTCCCTATCGAATGAGTTTATATGCGGTTCACTGGTACAAACTTGTAATAGATGACTATAGGAAGTTATCCGAGCGCATGTGCACTTCTCTATCTGTAAGGCACATAACCTTGGGCCGCGGACTTGGGGTCAAATAATGGTGTACACTTAGATGTAAATAATAAGTATCCTCCCCATTGGAGTCACTGCTTTTATTTGCATGTCTAAAGAGGAACCAACTATTAATTATTTTGTCATAAAGTGAGATTGACAAATTAAATTAATGGGTAAAACCTTCTCTTGTAAATGTTCGGGTTTGTAAACGTCCACACTATCGTGGCTTGCAAACTCACGGTGCTTGAGATGTCGGTGAATTTTATTTTATATTATTTTAAGGGAATCAATATAAAAGAATAAAATTCGAAGATTTGATCGGTAAATTTATTTGTAATTCTCTGAATTTTGAATGGTTTTATCTCACTTTTTATTAACTAAAAGAAATTAAATTTACTTGTCAAAATTAGATGATTAGAAAAGAATCTTGGTTTTGAAAATTACTGCTTAAGAAAATACATGTGTATTCTCACAAAGGACGTCTCATGATGCCTATTAAAGTCTCTAGTGAAGGGATGAGAGGTTCATAGAAATATGATGGTCTCATGTAACTCTTCGGATACTTGAGTAAATTAAAAGGCAGAAGATCATTGTTGAAATTGATGAATGAATTGGAAAAGCTTGGAATAGAAATTGAAAGGGAAACCTAAATCAATTTATTCTTCACAATTTGCCTGGATGTTTTGAGCAAGTTCTACCTAAAATACGAGAGGTTGTATATGGTGGAAAACTTATAACAAAACATGTGGCAAAAGAAAGCCATTTTTCATCATGATGTGAACAAGTTTAATATCTTATTTACTAATGGTTTAAACATGATTAGTGATGGCATCTACTGACACGAAGTATGTAGATACTGGAATCACTAAATGTTTATCACTGAGTAAGGATAAGATTGTTAATAACATGGGTAAAACTACAAAGATAGTGGCTATTGCAGTGGGAGTTGTTTATTTATCTCATGATAAGAATAAACGATTGATTATGAGAAATTATCTTTTTGTACGTTTCATAGATAGAATTTAATTTCAGTTTCTATGCATTAACGGATGGATACTTCATTTCATTTAAATGACATGGTCATAGTAATGAGGAATGAGGCTATAATCCATTAAAGTACGTTGGAGGATAAAAAGTTTACTCTTGAATCATGTACATCCCACAGATGCAATAAAAAGTAATTAAATAATGCATCTTCTAATATAAGTAAGAGAAAGGAACCTTCGGAAATGAACTAAACATACATTTGGCATCTATGACTAATTCATTTTACTTGAGTAGGATTCAAAAGTTGATAGCCGATAGACCGTAAGGTTTATCTGAAGTGGAAACTATCGGACTTACGAGTCTTGCTTGGAAGTAAAATTGATTAACTGCCTTTTCAAGGTTGTGGGGTGTAGAGCCAAAGATATATATGTTGGAATTAGTTCATTCTGATTCAAGCGAACCTAATATTATCCAGGCGAGAGGTGGTTATGAATATACGAAGATTATTCTAGAAACCAATATATTTATATGATGCACTGCATGTCTAAGTTCTTTGATTAATTCAAGAATTACAAGACTGGTACAGTAAAGCATCATGAAAAATATATTAAGTCATTACGATTTAATCGTGATGGCGAATACCTCTTGGGATAGTTAGGAGCTATTAATCAGAAGTTGAGATTAAATCTCAAGTTAACTACACCAGGCATGCCCCAGCTGAATGGTGTGGTGGATAGAAGGAATAAGGCTCTTATGGTTATGATTAGATAAATGATGAATTATTTGGAATAATTATATTCATTTTATGGATATGCCCTAGATACAGTAATTCGTGAAACATTTGTCTGTATATGGGATATCCTAGAAAAATGGAGGGTGATTTATTTAGTCCAAAAGATCGAAGGATAATTGTTAAATCAATAACTAGATTTTTGGAAAAGGACTATGTAATAAATCACAAACCCATGTATAAGTTGTTCTAAAGGAAGTGAGAGGAAAACACTAAGTATAAGTACCAAGTGTACAAGAGGATATACCACAAAGTAAACTGCAACGCGTGTCACGTCTGATACACAATTACATGTAGTGCCTTGTCGTAGTGGGAGGGTTATATGACAACCCATAAATATATGTTTTGGGAGAGTCGTGAGACTTGATCCCTAGTGAACATGGTATTATCCCACGGATACGACGTAGCACTACAAGATGAAAATGTGGAATCTTAGTAAGTTGCAATGGATGTTGAAATAGAATCTACAGATTCTAGATTAAGTCTGGAACTTTAAGGACCACTAAATAGTGTTAAAGCCATTGGAAGTGGTCATAGGAAATAAAAGAGGATCATACGGTAAGGTGAAAATCCTTGGAAGCAAAGCTTGTTGCGAAAAGGTGTACTCAGAAAGAAATGGTTCGATTATGAGGACACATGTTCGCTGGTAGCTATGCTTATGTTGATCCGGATTCTTTTATTGCTGCTATGAGGAACAGCAAATAGATGTCAAAGGCAGCTTTCCTGATTGGAAGTCTAGAGGAAAACATCTATGCGAAGCAACCAGAGTGATTCATTGCAAAGTACTAATAGCATTTTGATAGTAAGCTTAAAATTGTCCAGCGATGGATTAAAGCAAGCTTTAAGATCGTGAAGCATCTGTTTTGATTAGGTAATCCAGTGGCATGGATTTAAATCAATGAGCGGATGAGTCTTGTGTGTTGTAAAGAGTGACGAAAACGTGGTGGTATTTCTTGGACTATATGTAGATAGTATCTTGCTCATTGGAGACAATGAAAGAGTATTATCAGGCGTATGGGTATGGTAAATAAAGCGGTAGAGATGAAGGACTTAAGAAAGGCAAAATATATCCTTTTGATCACGGTAATACGGATCACAAGAAAGGATATTATGCTTATCTCAAGTTTCATAAAATGATACAGTCCATACTCGTTTAGCATGTAAATTTATCTAAGTGAATGTGTCTTTGAGACACAAGAAGAAGATAAAGAGGATGAAAGCGGTTCCTTATGCTTCGGCGAATAAGGAAGATTAATCTAATGAATGCTATGAACGATGTTGGATATCTGTTTTGCTGGATGCATCAACAGTGGGTATCAACGTAACCCGGAACAAGAATGATGAACTGTGGTAAGACATATATAAAGTGCCTGAGAAGGACTGGAAATTATATGTGGACTTACTGATGGATTCACTACTTCTTGTGGATTATGTAGATTCGGATTTTTTAGTCAGATTGGATGGCAGTAAATTCACCTCAAAGGTTATGTATTTAATCTTAGGAAGTAGAGTCATAATGTGGAGGAGTGTTATATAGAAATATATTTCAGACTCCGGACTCCATCATGGAAAGATGATGAATTGGAGCCTATGAGGCAGCCAAAGTATCTATATGACTCTAGAGACTTCATGATGGACTTTGAAGTGTTTCTAAGTTTGCCCAAGGTAATCACAATTTACATTGATGATATTGGTGCAGTTGCAAACTTGAAGAAATCACAAGTCTATAAGGCAATTAAACACATGGAGCGCGAGTACCACCTGTTACGAGAATTCGTATGATGAGGGGAAGGTTGTTGTCGCCTAGATTGCATCAGATGATGACCTAGTAACCATTTACAAGGACCTTAGGGCGAGAGCTTTTAATGGTCGTGTAGTGGGAGTAGGAATCAGATGTATGGCAGAAGACATGACAGCATAGTCTTTTAGTATAAGTGGGAGATTATTGAATTGTATACTAAAAGTCTAGCTTTAGTATGAACAATGTCATAACAATATTTGAAATGAGAATCATTGATCAAATGATTGCATCTTATAATTTATTTTATATGCATGATGCAATAGTCCATTTACTTTATATTGTAGATAATATGTTGTGCAACAACACGTAGAAGATCATATTATCGGTTTCCTTATAAAGTATAAACAGATGCTCACAACTGAGATAGACGGGGACTCTCTATCGGTATGGTTGTAGTGTGGTTGGTATTAACTTGTCTTGGCTATAGAATCACATTAGTGCACTTGTGTGTATTGAGCAGGACCACCTGAGATCGTTCTTCTTATACTGACTATATAGTAGAACTTGATCTCTATTATTATGGAAGTTCGTGCTCTTAATCCCTATACAATAACCTCGACACGTAGGGCAGTATGTATTTCTTTGATTCATCAATGGGTGAGATTTATAAGTATTAAATCAATATACTCGGTGAGTTGGGAAGTAGTGCTGTCTCTATGGTGTGCTGTTGATTGTAGAAGGAATCCATGTCCTTCATAGGTTGATGATGTCCCCTTGAGGAGCTCATAAGGTTTATCATGTAAATCTTGCAAGTGGATTAATTTCCGGCATGATAATAAGGTTGAGTGGTACTACTCTCGGATGAGATATTAATTAATTTGAGTTGTCAGTAACTTAATTAATTAATGGACATTGTATTTCTTAAACATGGGGAGACCATCGGGCTTATAATAAGAAGGAGCCTAGAACATAATTTTGGGATTGGACGGGTAGTGCAGTAATAATATTTTAGTGGACTATATTATTATTATTGGATTTAATTAAAAGCTTTGGGTTAAGCTTGGTTAATTAAATTTAATTGAGGCCCAGTCAAATTTCTCCTCCTGGTCCCTGCTGTAGCCCAGTATATAAGTGAACTCAGCTTCCTGGAACCCTGATAATTCCTGCGCCTCTTTTGGTGTGAGAAGGGAAAGAAGCAGATTGAGAGATCCTGCAGACTGTTGCCCACACAACAGTAGGATCACACTTGGGACATACAGTAGAAGAATAGAGGTAGTTCTCTGTAGTTCATCCTCTACACCAACCCAGAAGTACGGTAAACGATTTAATTACTTCCGCTGCTAATTGTTTGCCTGTTATCCTTAACGGATCACGTTGAACCGCATGATCCAATTGCCCAACAATAACTGCTACGAAGCTTGTGCCATAGAGTCACTAAAAACACACAGTGCAGAGTTGATTCTACTCCGTGAGCCAGGTCAAGAACTCCTTGATGTGTGCATTTTTTTGCCATATTTATGTTCAAATTAGTTATTAGAGATGAGATTATTGTTGGAGAGCATGTTTGCAGAGTATAAAAATGCAAGGAAGCTTGTAGAGTCACTAAAAAGTCAAAGTGCATAGCTGATTCTACTCCGTGAGCTAGGTCTAGAACTACTTGAAGTGAGCATTTTTTTGCTATTTTTATGGTCAAATTAGTTATTAGACACAAGAATATAGTTGGAGAACATGTTTTTAGAGTATAAAAAAGCTAGGAAGCTTGCGCCATAGAGTTAATAAAAAATCAAAGTGCAGAGCCGATTCTACTCCGTGAGTCGGTCAAGAAGTCCTTGAAGTTAGCATTTTATTTCCTTTTCTATGGACAAATTAGTTATTAGACTAGCTAATAATATTGGATAATATGTTTTTAGAGTATATAACTTCTGTGAAACTTGTTTCATAGAGTCACTAAAAACTCACTGTGCAGAGCTGATTCTACTCTATGAACCAGGTCAAGAACTCATTGAAGTGAGTATTTTCTTGCCATTTTTATGGTCAAGTTAGTTATTAGACATGAGAATAGAGTTGGAGAACAGGTTTTCATCATATTAAATTGCTAGGAAGCTTGCACCATAGAGTCACTAAAAAGTCAAAGTGCAGAGCTGATTCTACTCCGTGAGCCAGGTCAAGAACTCCTTGAAGTGAGCATTTTCTTGCCACTTTTATGGTCAAATTATTTATTAGACATGAGAATATAGTTGGAGAACATTTTTTCAGAGTATAAAAATTTTGGGAAGCTTTCGCCATAGAGTCACTAAAAAGTCAAAGTGCAGAGTCGATTCTACTGCGTGAGCCAGTCAAAAAGTCCTTGAAGTGAGCATTTTATTTCCTTTTATATGAACAAATTAGTTATTAGATTTGCTAATACTATTGTATAACAAGTTATTAGAGTATATAAATGCTGTGAAGCTTGTTGCATAGAGTCACTAAAAACTCACAGTGCAGAGTTGATTCTACTCTATCAGCCAGGTCAAGAACTCATTGAAGTTAGGATTTTCTGGCCATTTTTATGGTCAAGTTAGTTATTAGACATGAGAATAGAGTTGGAGAACATGTTTTTAGGATATAAAAATGCTAGGAATCTTGCACCATAGAGTCACTAAAAAGTCAAAGTGTATAGCTGATTCTACTCCGTGAGCCAGGCCAAGAACTCCTTGAAGTGAGAATTTTCTTGCCACTTTTATGGTCAAATTAGTTATTAGATATGAAAACTAGTTGGAAAACTTGTTTTATGAGTATAAAAATGCTAGGAAACTTGTGCCATAGAGTCACTAAAAAGTTAAAGTGCAGAGCTGATTATACTCCATGAGCGTGGAAAAGAAATCCTTGAAGTGAGAATTTTCTTTCCATTTTTATGGTCAAATTAGTTATTATACATGATTATAATTGGAGAACATGTTTTTAGACTATATAACTGCTACGAAGCTTGCGCCATAGAGTCACTAAAAACACACAGTGCAGAGTTGATTCTACTCCGTGAGCCAGGTCAAGAACTCCTTGATGTGTGCATTTTTTTGCCATATTTATGGTCAAATTAGTTATTATAGATGAGATTATTATTGGAGAGCATGTTTTCATAGTATAAAAATGCAAGGAAGCTTGTAGAGTCACTAAAAACTCAAAGTGCATAGCTGATTCTACTCCGTGAGCCAAGTCTAGAACTACTTGAAGTGAGCTTTTTTTGCCATATTTATGGTCAAATTAGTTATTATACACGAGAATATAGTTGGAGAACATGTTTTTAGTGTATAAAAATGCTAGGAAGCTTGCGCCATAGAGTCATTTAAAAGTCAAAGTGCAGAGCCGATTCTACTCCGTGAGCCGATCAAGAAGTCCTTGAAGTGAGCATTTTATTTCCTTTTCTATGGACAAATTAGTTATTAGACTTGCTAATACTATTGGATAACATGTTTTTAGAGTACATAATTGATGTGAAGCTTGTTTCATAGAGTCACTAAAAACTCACTGTGCAGAGCTGATTCTACTCTATGAATCAGGTCAACAACTCATTGAAGTGAGTATTTTCTTGCCATTTTTATGGTCAAGTTAGTCATTAGACATGAGAATAGAGTTGGAGAACATATTTTAAGCATATAAAATTGCTAGGAAACTTGCACCATAGAGACACTAAAAAGTCAAAGTGCAGAGCTGATTCAACTCCGTGAGCCAGGTCAAGAACTTCTTGAAATGAGCATTTTCTTGCCATTTTTATGGTCAAATTAGTTATTAGACATGAGAATATAGTTGGAGAACATTTTTTCAGAGTATAAAAATTCTGGGAAGCTTTCGCCATAGAGTCACTAAAAAGTCAAAGTGCAGAGTCGATTCTACTGCGTGAGCCAGTCAAAAAGTCCTTGAAGTGAGCATTTTATTTCCTTTTATATTGACAAATTAGTTATTAGATTTGCTAATACTATTGTATAACAAGTTATTAGAGTATATAACTGCTGTGAAGCTTGTTGCATAGAGTCATTAAAAACTCACAGTGCAGAGCTGATTCTACTCTATCAGTCAGGTCAAGAACTCATTGAAGTTCGGATTTTCTTGCCATTTTTATTGTCAAGTTAGTTATTAGACATGAGAATAGAGTTGGAGAACATGTTTTCAGGATATAAAAATTCTAGGAAGCTTGCACCATAGAGTCACTAAAAAGTCAAAGTGCAAAGCTGATTCTACTCGGTGAGCCAGGTCAAGAACTCCTTGAAGTGAGCATTTTCTTGCCACTTTTATGGTCAAATTAGTTATTAGATATGAGAATTAGTTGGAAAACTTGTTTTATGAATATAAAAATGCTAGGAAGCTTGTGCCATAGAGTCACTAAAAAGTTAAAGTGCAGAGCTGATTATACTCCGTGAGCCTGGACAAGAAGTCCTTGAAGTGAGCATTTTCTTTCCATTTATATGGTCAAATTAGTTATAATACATGATTATAGTTGGAGAACATGTTTCAGACTATATAACTGCTACGAAGCTTGTGCCATAGAGTCACTAAAAACACAGAGTGCAGAGTTGATTCTACTCCGTGAGCCAGGTCAAGAACTCCTTGATGTGTGCATTTTTTTGCCATATTTATGGTATAGAGATGAGATTATTGTTTGAGAGCATGTTTGCAGATTATAAAAATGCAAGGAAGCTTGTAGAGTCACTAAAACGTCAAAGTGCATAGCTGATTCTACTTCGTGAGCTAGGTCTAGAACTACTTGAAGTGAGCTTTTTTTTGCCATTTTTATGGTCAAATTAGTTATTAGACACGAGAATATAGTTGGAGAACATGTTTTTAGAGTATAAAAAAGCCAGGAAGCTTGCGCCATAGAGTCAATAAAAAATCAAAGTGCAGAGCCGATTCTACTCCATGAGCCGGTCAAGAAGTCCTTGAAGTGAGCATTTTATTTCCTTTTCTATGGACAAATTAGTTATTAGACTATCTAATAATATTGGATAATATGTTTTTAGAGTATATAACTTCTGTGAAGCTTTTTTTATAGAGTCACTAAAAACTTACTGTGCAGAGCTGATTCTACTCTATGAATCAGGTCAAGAACTCATTGAAGTGAGTATTTTCTTGCCATTTTTATGGTCAAGTTAGTTATTAGACATGAGAATAGAGTTGGAGAACATGTTTTCAGCATATAAAATTGCTAGGAAGCTTGCACCATAGAGTCACTAAAAAGTCAAAGTGCAGAGCTGATTCTACTCCGTGAGCCAGGTCAAGAACTCCTTGAAGTGAGCATTTTCTTTCCATTTATATGGTCAAATTAGTTATTATACATGATTATAGCTGGAGAACATGTTTTCAGACTATATAACTGCTACGAAGCTTGTGCCATAGAGTCACTAAAAACACACAGTGCAGAGTTGATTCTACTCCGTGAGCCAGGTCAAGAACTCCTTGATGTGTGCATTTTTTGCCATATTTATTTTATAGAGATGAGATTATTGTTGGAGAGCATGTTTGCAGATTATAAAAATGCAAGGAAGCTTGTAGAGTCACTAAAACGTCAAAGTGCATAGCTGATTCTACTCCGTGAGCTAGGTCTAGAACTACTTGAAGTGAGCTTTTTTTTCCATTTTTATGGTCAAATTAGTTATTAGACATGAGAATATAGTTGGAGAACATGTTTTTAGAGTATAAAAAAGCCAGGAAGCTTGCGCCATAGAGTCAATAAAAAATCAAAGTGCAGTGCCGATTCTACTCCATGAGCCGGTCAAGAAGTCCTTGAAGTGAGCATTTTATTTCCTTTTCTATGGACAAATTAGTTATTAGACTATCTAATAATATTGGATAATATGTTTTTAGAGTATATAACTTCTGTGAAGCTTTTTTTATAGAGTCACTAAAAACTTACTGTGCAGAGCTGATTCCACTCTATGAATCAGGTCAAGAACTCATTGAAGTGAGTATTTTCTTGCCATTTTTATGGTCAAGTTAGTTATTAGACATGAGAATAGAGTTGGAGAACATGTTTTCAGCATATAAAATTGCTAGCAAGCTTGCACCATAGAGTTACTAAGAAGTCAAAGTGCAGAGCTGATTCTACTCCGTGAGCCAGGTCAAGAACTCCTTGAAGTGAGCATTTTCTTGCCACTTTATGGTCAAATTAGTTATTAGAAATGAGAATATAGTTGGAGAACATTTTTTCAGAGTATAAAAATTCGGGGAAGCTTTCACCATAGAGTCACTAAAAAGTCAAAGTGCAGAGTCGATTCTACTGCGTGAGCCAATCAAAAAGTCCTTGAAGTGAGAATTTTATTTCCTTTTATATGGACAAATTAGTTATTAGATTTGCTAATACTATTGTATAACAAGTTATTAGAGTATATAAATGCAGTGAAGCTTGTTGCATAGAGTCACTAAAAACTCACAGTGCAGAGCTGATTCTACTCTATCAGCCAGGTCAATAACTCATTGAAGTTATGATTTTCTTGCCATTTTTAAGGTCAAGTCAGTTATTAGACATGAGAATAGAGTTGGAGTACATGTTTTCAGCATATAAAAATGCTAGGAAGCTTGCACCATAGAGTCACTAAAAAGTCAAATTGCAAAGCTGATTCTACTCGGTGAGCCAGGTCAAGAACTCCTTGAAGTGGGCATTTTCTTGCAACTTTTATGGTCAAATTAGTTATTAGATATGAGAATTAGTTGAAAAAACTTGTTTAATGAGTATAAAAATGCTAGGAAGTTTGTGCCATAGTGTCACTAAAAAGTTAAAGTGCAGAGCTGATTATACTCCCTGAGCCTGGACAAGAAGTCCTTGAAGTGAGCATTTTATTTCCTTTTCTATGGACAAATTAGTTATTAGACTATCTAATAATATTGGATAATATGTTTTTAGAGTATATAACTTCTGTGAAGCTTTTTTTATAGAGTCACTAAAAACTTACTGTGCAGAGCTGATTCTACTCTATGAATCAGGTCAAGAACTCTTTGAAGTGAGTATTTTCTTGCCATTTTTATGGTCAAGTTAGTTATTAGACATGAGAATAGAGTTGGAGAACATGTTTTCAGCATATAAAATTGCTAGGAAGCTTGCACCATAGAGTCACTAAAAAGTCAAAGTGCAGAGCTGATTCTACTCCGTGAGCCAGGTCAAGAACTCCTTGAAGTGCGCATTTTCTTTCCATTTATATGGTCAAATTAGTTATTATACATGATTATAGTTGGAGAACATGTTTTCAGACTATATAACTGCTACGAAGCTTGTGCCATAGAGTCACTAAAAACACACAGTGCAGAGTTGATTCTACTCCGTGAGCCAGGTCAAGAACTCCTTGATGTGTGCATTTTTTGCCATATTTATTGTATAGAGATGAGATTATTGTTGGAGAGCATGTTTGCAGATTATAAAAATGCAAGGAAGCTTGTAGAGTCACTAAAACGTCAAAGTGCATAGCTGATTCTACTCCGTGAGCTAGGTCTAGAACTACTTGAAGTGAGCTTTTTTTTCCATTTTTATGGTCAAATTAGTTATTAGACACGAGAATATAGTTGGAGAACATGTTTTTAGAGTATAAAAAAGCCAGGAAGCTTGCGCCATAGAGTCAATAAAAAATCAAAGTGCAGTGCCGATTCTACTCCATGAGCCGGTCAAGAAGTCCTTGAAGTGAGCATTTTATTTCCTTTTCTATGGACAAATTAGTTATTAGACTATCTAATAATATTGGATAATATGTTTTTAGAGTATATAACTTCTGTGAAGCTTTTTTTATAGAGTCACTAAAAACTTACTGTGCAGAGCTGATTCTACTCTATGAATCAGGTCAAGAACTCATTGAAGTGAGTATTTTCTTGCCATTTTTATGGTCAAGTTAGTTATTAGACATGAGAATAGAGTTGGAGAACATGTTTTCAGCATATAAAATTGCTAGCAAGCTTGCACCATAGAGTTACTAAAAAGTCAAAGTGCAGAGCTGATTCTACTCCGTGAGCCAGGTCAAGAACTCCTTGAAGTGAGCATTTTCTTGCCACTTTATGGTCAAATTAGTTATTAGACATGAGAATATAGTTGGAGAACATTTTTTCAGAGTATAAAAATTCGGGGAAGCTTTCGCCATAGAGTCACTAAAAAGTCAAAGTGCAGAGTCGATTCAACTGCGTGAGCCAATCAAAAAGTCCTTGAAGTGAGAATTTTATTTCCTTTTATATGGACAAATTAGTTATTAGATTTGCTAATACTGTTGTATAACAAGTTATTAGAGTATATAAATGCAGTGAAGCTTGTTGCATAGAGTCACTAAAAACTCACAGTGCAGAGCTGATTCTACTCTATCAGCCAGGTCAATAACTCATTGAAGTTATGATTTTCTTGCCATTTTTATGGTCAAGTCAGTTATTAGACATGAGAATAGAGTTGGAGTACATGTTTTCAGCATATAAAAATGCTAGGAAGCTTGCACCATAGAGTCACTAAAAAGTCAAATTGCAAAGCTGATTCTACTCGGTGAGCCAGGTCAAGAACTCCTTGAAGTGAGCATTTTCTTGCAACTTTTATGGTCAAATTAGTTATTAGATATGAGAATTAGTTGAAAAACTTGTTTAATGAGTATAAAAATGCTAGGAAGTTTGTGCCATAGAGTCACTAAAAAGTTAAAGTGCAGAGCTGATTATACTCCCTGAGCCTGGACAAGAAGTCCTTGAAGTGAGCATTTTCTTTCCATTTATATTGTCAAATTATTTATTATACATGATTATAGTTGGAGAACATGTTTTCAGACTATATAACTGCTACGAAGCTTGTGCCATAGAGTCACTAAAAACACACAGTGCAGAGTTGATTCTACTCCATGAGCCAGGTCAAGAATTCCTTGATGTGTGCATTTTTTGCCATATTTATGGTCAATTTTGTTATTAGAGATGGAATTATTGTTGGAGAGCATGTTTGTAGAGTATAAAAATGCAAGGAAGCTTGTAGAGTCACTAAAAAGTCAAAGTGCATAGCTGATTCTACTCCGTGAGCCAAGTCTAGAACTACTTGAAGTGAGCTTTTTTTGCTATTTTTATGGTCAAATTAGTTATTAGACATGAGAATATAGTTGGAGAACATATTTTTAGAGCATAAAAAAGCTAGGAAGCTTGCGACATAGAGTCACTAAAAAATCAAAGTGCAGAGCCGATTCTACTCTGTGAGCCGGTCAAGAAGTCCTTGAAGTGAGCATTTTATTTCCTTTTCTATGGAAAAATTAGTTATTAGACTCGCTAATAATATTGGATAATATGTTTTTAGAGTATATAACTTCTGTGAAGCTTGTTTCATAGATTCACTAAAAACTCACTGTGCAGAGCTGATTCTACTCTGTGAGTCAGGTCAATAACTCATTGAAGTGAGTATTTTCTTGCCATTTTTATGGTCAAGTTAGTTATTAGACATGAGAATAGAGTTGGAGAACATGTTTTCAGTATATAAAATTGCTTGGAAGCTTGTACCATAGAGTCACTAAAAAGTCAAAGTGCAGAGATGATTCTTCTCGGTGAGCCAGTTCAAGAACTCCTTGAAGTGAGCATTTTCTTGCCACTTTTATGGTCAAATTAGTAATTAGATATGAGAATTAGTTGGAAAACTTGTTTTATGAGTATAAAAATGCTAGGAAGCTTGTACCCTAGAGTCACTAAAAAGTTAAAGTGCAGAGCTGATTATACTCCATAAGCCTGGACAAGAAGTCCTTGAAGTGAGCATTTTCTTTCCATTTATATGGTCAAATTAGTTATTATACATGATTATAGTTGGAGAACATGTTTTCAGACTATATAACTACTACGAAGCTTGCGTCATAGAGTCACTAAAAACACACAATGCAGAGTTGATTCTACTCCATGAGCCAGGTCAAGAACTCCTTGATGTGTGCATTTTTTTGCCATATTTATGGTCAAGTTAGTTATTAGACATGAGAATAGAGTTGGAGAACATGTTTTCAGCATATAAAATTGCTAGGAAGCTTACACCATAGAGTCACTAAAAAGTCAAAGTGCAGAGCTGATTCTACTCCGTGAGCCAGGTCAAGAACTCCTTGAAGTGAGCATTTTCTTGCCACTTTTATGGTCAAATTAGTTATTAGACATGAGAATTAGTTGGAAAACTTATTTTATGAGTATAAAAATGTTTGGAATCTTGTGCCATAGAGTCACTAAAAAGTTAAAGTGCAGAGTTGATTATACTCCGTGAGCCTGGACAAGAAGTCCTTGAAGTGAGCATTTTCTTTCCATTTTTATGGTCAAATTAGTTATTGTACATGATTATAGTTGGAGAACATGTTTTTAGACTATATAACTGCTACGAAGCTTGCGCCATAGAGTCACCAAAAACACACAGTGCTGAGTTGATTCTACTCCGTGAGCCAGGTCAAGAACCCCTTGATCTGTGCATTTTTTTGCCATATTTATGGTCAAATTAGTTATTAGACATGAGATTATTGTTGGAGAGCATGTTTGCAGAGTATAAAAATGCCAGGAAGCTTGCAGAGTCACTAAAAAGTCAAAGTGCATAGCTGATTCTACTCCGTGAGCTAGGTCTAAAACTACTTGAAGTGAGCTTTTTTTCCATTTTTATGGTCAAATTAGTTATTAGACACGAGAATATAGTTGGAGAACATGTTTTTAGAGTATAAAAAAGCTAGGAAGCTTGCGCCATAGAATCACTAAAAAATCAAAGTGCAGAGCCGTTTCTACTCCGTGAGCCGGTCAAGAAGTCCTTGAAGTGAGCATTTTATTTCCTTTTCTATGGACAAATTAGTTATTAGACTCGCTAATAATATTGGATAATATGTTTTTAGAGTATATAACTTCTATGAAGCTTGTTTCATAGAGTCACTAAAAACTCACTGTGCAGAGCTGATTCTACTCTATGAGTCAGGTCAAGAACTCATTGAAGTGAGTATTTTTTTCCCATTTTTATGGTCAAGTTATTTATTAGACATGAGAATAGAGTTGGAGAACATGTTTTCAGCATATAAAATTGCTAGGAAGCTTGCACCATAGAGTCACTAAAAAGTCAAAGTGCAGAGCTGATTCTACTCCGTGAGCCAGGTCAAGAACTCCTTGAAGTGAGCATTTTCTTGCCACTTTTATGGTCAAATTAGTTATTAGACATGTGAATTAGTTGGAAAACTTGTTTTATGAGTATAAATATGTTTGGAAGCTTGTGCCACAGAGTCACTAAAAAGTTAAAGTGCAGAGCTGATTATACTCCGTGAGCCAAGACAAGAAGTCCTTGAAGTGAGCATTTTCTTTCCATTTTTATGGTCAAATTAGTTATTGTACATGATTATAGGTGGAGAACATGTTTTCATACTATATAACTGCTACGAAGCTTGTGCCATAGAGTCACTAAAAACACACAGTGCAGAGTTGATTCTACTCCATGAGCCAGGTCAAGAACTCCTTGATGTGTGCATTTTTTCCATATTTATGATCAAATTAGTTATTATACATGAGATTATTGTTGGAGAGAATGTTTGCAGAGTATAAAAACGCAAGGAAGCCTGCATAGTCACTAAAAAGTCAAAGTGCATAGCTGATTCTACTCCGTGAGCCAGGTCTAGGACTACTTGAAGTGAGCTTTTTTTTTGACATTTTTATGGTCAAATTAGTTATTAGACACGAGAATATAGTTGGAGAACATTTTTTAGAGTATAAAAAAGCTAGGAAGCTTGCGCCATAGAGTCACTAAAAAATCTAAGTACAGAGCCGATTCTACTCTGTGAGCCGGTCAAGAAGTCCTTGAAGTGAGCATTTTATTTCCTTTTCTATGGACAAATTAGTTATTATACTCGCTAATAATATTGGAAAATACGTTTTTAGAGTATATAACTTCTGTGAAGCTTGTTTCATAGATTCACTAAAAACTCACTGTGCAGAGCTGATTCTACTCTATAAGTCAGGTCAAGAACTCATTGAAGTGAGTATTTTCTTACCATTTTTATGGTCAAGTTAGTTATTAGACATGAGAATAGAGTTGGAGAACATGTTTTCAGCATATAAAATTGCTAGGAAGCTTGCACCATAGAGTCACTAAAAAGTCAAAGTGCAGAGCTGATTCTACTCGGTGAGCCAGGTCAAGAACTCCTTGAAGTGAGCATTTTCTTGCCACTTTTATGGTCAAATTAGTTATTAGACATGAGAATTAGTTGGAAAACTTGTTTTATGAGTATAAAAATTCTAGGAAGCTTGTACCATAGAGTCACTAAAAAGTTAAAGTGCAGAGCTGATTATACTCCATGAGCCTGGACAAGAAGTCCTTGAAGTGAGTATTTTCTTTCCATTTATATGGTCAAATTAGTTATTATACATGATTATAGTTGGAGAACATGTTTTCAGACTATATAACTGCTACGAAGCTGCGCCATAGAGTCACTAAAAACACACTGTGCAGATGAGATTATTTTTGGAGAGCATGTTTACAGATTATAAAAATGCAAGGAAGCTTGTATAGTCACTAAAAAGTCAAAGTGCATAGCTGATTCTACTCCGTGAGCTAGGTCTAGAACTACTTGAAGTGAGCTTTTTTTGGCATTTTTATGGTCAAATTAGTTATTAGACACTATAATATAGTTGGAGAACATGTTTTTAGATTATAAAAAAGCCAGGAAGCTTGCGCCATAGAGTCAATAAAAAATCAAAGTGCAGAGCCGATTCTACTCCGTGAGCCGATCAAGAAGTCCTTGAAGTGAACATTTTATTTCCTTTTCTATGGACAAATTAGTTATTAGAATATCTAATAATATTGGATAATATGTTTTTAGAGTATATAACTTCTGTGAAGCTTTTTTCATAGAGTCACTAAAAACTTATTGTGCAGAGATAATTCTACTCTAGGAATCAGGTCAAGAACTCATTGAAGTGAGTATTTTCTTGCCATTTTTATGGTCAAGTTAGTTATTAGACATGAGAATAGAGTTGGAGAACATGTTTTCAGCATATAAAATTGCTAGCAAGCTTGCACCATAGAGTCACAAAAAAGTCAAAGTGCAGAGCTGATTCTACTCCGTGAGCTAGGTCAAGAACTCTTTGAAGTGAGCATTTTCTTGCCACTTTTATGGTCAAATTAGTTATTAGACATGAGAATATAGTTGGAGAACATTTTTTCAGAGTATAAAAATTCTGGGAAGCTTTCGCCATAGAGTCACTAAAAAGTCAAAGTGCAGAGCTGATTCTACTCGGTGAGCCAGGTCAAGAACTCCTTGAAGTGAGCATTTTCTTGCAACTTTTATGGTCAAATTAGCTATTAGATATGAGAATTAGTTGGAAAACTTGTTTTATGAGTATAAAAATGCTAGGAAGTTTGTGCCACAGAGTCACTAAAAAGTTAAAGTGCAGAGCTGATTATACTCCGTGAGCCTGGACAAGAAGTCCTTGAAGTGAGCATTTTCTTTCCATTTATATGGTCAAATTAGTTATTATACATGATTATAGTTGGAGAACATGTTTTCAGACTATATAACTGCTACGAAGCTTGTGCCATAGAGTCACTAAAAACACACAGTGCAGAGTTGATTCTACTCCATGAACCAGGTCAAGAACTCCTTGATGTGTGCATTCTTTTGCCATATTTATGGTCAAATTATTTATTAGAGATGAGATTATTGTTGGAGAGCATGTTTGCAGTGTATAAAAATGCAAGGAAGATTGTAGAGTCACTAAAAAGTCAAAGTGCATAGCTGATTCTGCTCCATGAGCAAGGTCTAGAACTACTTGAAGTGAGCTTTTTTTTTGCCATTTTTATGGTCAAATTAGTTATTAGACACGAGAATATAGTTGGAGAACATATTTTTAGAGTATAAAAAAGCTAGGAAACTTGCGCCATAGAGTCACTAAAAAATCAAAGTGCAGAGCCGATTCTACTCTGTGAGCCGGTCAAGAAGTCCTAGAAGTGAGCATTTTATTTCCTTTTCTATTGACAAATTAGTTATTAGACTCGCTAATAATATTGGATAATATGTTTTTAGAGTATATAACTTCTGTGAAGCTTGTTTCATAGATTCACTAAAAACTCACTGTGCAGAGCTGATTCTACTCTATGAGTCAGGTCAAGAACTCATTGAAGTGAATATTTTCTTACCATTTTTATGGTCAAGTTAGTTATTAGACATGAGAATAGAGTTGGAGAACATGTTTTCAGCATATAAAATTGCTAGGAATCATACACCATAGAGTCACTAAAAAGTCAAAGTGCAGAGCTGATTCTACTCCGTGAGCCAGGTCAAGAACTCCTTGAAGTGAGCATTTTCTTGCCACTTTTATGGTCAAATTAGTTATTAGACATGAGAATTAGTTGGAAAACTTATTTTATGAGTGTAAAAATGTTTGGAAGCTTGTGCCATAGAGTCACTAAAAATTTAAAGTGCAGAGCTGATTATACTCCGTGAGCTTGGATAAGAAGTCCTTGAAGTGAGCATTTTCTTTCCATTTTTATGGTCAAATTAGTTATTGTACATGATTATTGTTGGAGAACATGTTTTCAGACTATATAACTGCTACGAAGCTTGCGCCATAGAGTCACTAAAAACACACAGTGCAGAGTTGATTCTACTCCGTGAGCCAGGTCAAGAACTCCTTGATCTGTGCATTTTTTTACCATATTTATGGTCAAATTAGTTATTAGACATGAGATTATTGTTGGAGAACATGTTTGCAGAGTATAAAAATGCCAGGAAGATTGCAGAGTCACTAAAAAGTCAAATTGCATTGCTGATTCTACTCCGTGAGCTAGGTCTAAAACTACTTGAAGTGAGCTTTTTTTTTCCATTTTTATGGTCAAATTAGTTATTAGACACGAGAATATAGTTGGAGAACATGTTTTTAGAGTATAAAAAAGCTAGGAAGCTTAAGCCATAGAGTCACTAAAAAATCAAAGTGCTGAGCCGATTCTACTCCGTGAGCCGGTCAAGAAGTCCTTGAAGTGAGCATTTTATTTCCTTTTCTATGGACAAATTAGTTATTAGACTGGCTAATAATATTGGATAATATGTTTTTAGAGTATATAACTTCTATGAAGCTTGTTTCATAGAGTCACTAAAAACTCACTGTGCAGAGCTGATTCTACTCTATGAGTCAGGTCAAGAACTCATTGAAGTGAGTATTTTTTTGCCATTTTTATGGTCAAGTTATTTATTAGACATGAGAATAGAGTTGGAGAACATGTTTTCAGCATATAAAATTGCTAGGAAGCTTGCACCATAGAGTCACTAAAAAGTCAAAGTGCAGAGCTGATTCTACTCCGTGAGCCATGTTAAGAACTCCTTGAAGTGAGCATTTTCTTGCCACTTTTATGGTCAAATTAGTTATTAGACATGAGAATTAGTTGGAAAACTTGTTTTATGAGTATAAAAATGTTTGGAAGCTTATGCCATAGAGTCACTAAAAAGTTAAAGTGAAGAGCTGATTATACTCCGTGAGCCTGGACAAGAAGTCCTTGAAGTAAGCATTTTCTTTCCATTTTTATGTTCAAATTAGTTATTGTACATGATTATAGTTGGAGAACATGTTTTCAGACTATATAACTGCTACAAAGCTTGCGCCATAGAGTCACTAAAAACACACAGTGCAGAGTTGATTCTACTCCGTGAACCAGGTCAAGAACTCCTTGATGTGTGCATTTTTTGCCATATTTATGGTCAAATTAGTTATTAGACATGAGATTATTATTGGAGAGCATGTTTGTAGAGTATAAAAATGCAAGGAAGCTTGCAGAGTCACTAAAAAGTCAAAGTGCATAGCTGATTCTACTCCGTGAGCCAGGTCTAGACCTATTTGAAGTGAGCTTTTTTTTGCCATTTTATGGTCAAATTAGTTATTAGACACGAGAATATAGTTGGAGAACATATTTTTAGGGTATAAAAATGCTAGAAAGCTTGCGCCATAGAGTCACTAAAAAATTAAAGTGCAGAGCCGATTCTACTCCGTAAGCCGGTCAAGAAGTCCTTGAAGTGAGCATTTTATTTCCTTTTTTATGGACAAATTAGTTATTAGACTAGCTAATACTGTTGGATAATATGTTTTTAGAGTATATAACTTCTGTGAAGCTTGTTTCATAGAGTCACTAAAAACTCACAGTGCAGAGCTGATTCTACTCTATGAGTCAGGTCAATAACTCATTGAAGTGAGTATTTTCTTGCCATTTTTAAGGTCAAGTTAGTTATTAGACATGAGAATAGAGTTGGAGAACATGTTTTCAGCATATAAAATTGCTAGGAAGCTTGCACCATAGAGTCACTAAAAAGTCAAAGTGCAGAGCTGATTCTACTCTTTGAGCCAGGTCAAGAAGTCCTTGAAGTGAGCATTTTCTCTCCATTTTTATGGTCAAATTAGTTATTATACATGATTATAGTTGGAAAACATGTTTTCAGGCTATATAACTGCTACGAAGCTTGCGCCATAGAGTGACTAAAAACACACAGTGCAGAGTTGATTCTACTCCGTGAGCCAGGTCAAGAACTCCTTGATGTGAGCATTTTTTTGCCATATTTATGGTCAAATTAGTTATTAGACATGAGATTATTATTGGAAAGCATGTTTGCAGAGTATAAAAATGCAAGGAAGCTTGCAGAGTCATTAAAAAGTCAAAGTGCAGAGCCGATTCTACTCCGTGAGCCGGTCATGTAGTCCTTGAAGTGAGAATTTTATTTCCTTTTCTATGGACAAATTAGTTATTATACTTGCTAATACTGTTGGATAACATGTTTTTAGAGTATATAACTGCTGTGAAGCTTGTTTCATAGAGTCACTAAAAACTCACAGTGCAGAGCTGATTCTACTCTTTGAGTCAGGTCAAGAACTCATTGAAGTGAGTATTTTCTTGCCATTTTTATGATCAAGTTAGTTATTAAACATGAGAATAGAGTTGGAGAACATGTTTTCAACATATAAAAATGCTAGGAAACTTGCTCCATAGAGTTACTAAAAATTCAACGCGCAGAGCTGATTCTACTCCATGAGCCAGGTCAAGAACTTCTTGAAGTGAGCATTTTCTTGGCATTTTTATGGTTCAATTAGTTATTAGACATGAGAATTAGTCGGAGAACTTGTTTTATGAGTATAAAAATTCTAGAAAGCTTGCGCCATAGAGTCATTAAATAGTCAAAGTGCAGAGCTGATTATACTCCGTGAGCCTGAGCAAGAAGTCCTTGAAGTGAGCATTTTCTTTCCATTTTTATGGTCAAATTAGTTATTATACATCATTATAGTTGGAGAACATATTTTCAGAATCTATAACTGCTACGAATCTTGCGCCATAGAGTCACTAAAAACACACAGTGCAGAGTTGATTCTACTCCGTGAGCCAAGTCAAGAACTCCTTGATGTGGGTATTTTTTGCCATATTTATAATTAGTTATTAGACATGAGAGTATTGTTGGAGAGCATGTTTGCAGAGTATAAAAATGCAAGGAAGCTTGTAGAGTCACTAAAAAGTCAAAGTGCATAGTTGATTCTACTCCGTGAGTCAGGTCTAGAACTACTTGAAGTGAGCATTTTCTTGCCATTTTATGGTCAAATTAATTATTAGACATGAGAATATATTTGGATAATATTTTTTCAGGGTATAAAAATTCTGGGAAGCTTTCGCCATAGAGTCACTAAAAAGTCAAAGTGCAGAGCCGATTCTACTCCGTGAGCCAGTCAAGAAGTCCTTGAAGTGAGCATTTTATTTACTTTTCTATGGACAAATTGGTTATTATATTTGCTAATACTATTGGATAACATGTTATTAGAGTATATAACTGCTGTGAATCTTGTTGCATAGAGTCACTAAAAACTCAGTGCAGAGCTGATTCTACTCTTTTAGCCAGGTCAAGAACTCATTGAAGTGAGGATTTTCTTGCCATTTTTATGGTCAAGTTAGTTATTAGACATGAGAATACAGTTGGAGAACATATTTTCAGGATATAAAAATGCTAGGAAGTTTGCACCATAGAGTCACTAAAAAGTCAAAGTGCAGAGCTGATTCTACTCTTTGAGCCAGGTCAAGAACTCCTTGAAGTGAGCATTTTATTGCCATTTTTATGGTCAAATTAGTTATCAGACATGAGAATTAGTTAGAAAACTTGTTTTATTAGTATAAAAATGCTAGGAAGCTTGTGCCATAGAGTTACTAAAAATTTAAAGTGCAGAGCTGATTATACTCCGTGAGCCTGGACAAGAAGTCCTTGAAGTGAGCATTTTATTTCCATTTTTATGGTAAAATTAGTTATTATGCATTATTATAGTTGGAGAACATGTTTTCAGGCTATATAACTGCTACGAAGCTTTTGTCATAGAGTCACTAAAAACACACAGTGCAGAGTTGATTCTACTCCATGAGCCAGGTCAAGAACTCCTTGATGTGAGCATTTTTTTGCCATATTTATGATAAAATTAGTTATTAGACATGAGATTATTATTGGAGAGCATGTTCGTAGAGTATAAAATGCAAGGAAGCTTGCAGAGTCACTAAAAAGTCAAAGTGCATAGCTGATTCTAATCCGAGAGCAAGGTCTAGAACTACTTAAAGTGAGCATTTTTTTGGTATTTTTATGGTCAAATTAGTTATTAGACACGAGAATATCATTGGAAAACATGTTTTTAGAGTATAAAAATGCTAGGCAGCTTGCGCCATAGAGTCACTAAAAAGTCAAAGTGCAGAGCCGATTCTACTCCATGAGCCGGTCAAGAAGTCCTTGAAGTGAGAATTTTATTTCCTTTTCTATGGACAAATTAGTTATTATACTTGCTAATACTGTTGGATAACATGTTTTTAGAGTATATAACTGATGTGAAGCTTGTTTCATAGAGTCACTAAAAACTCACAGTGTAGAGCTGATTCTACTCTTTGAGTTAGGTCAAGAACTCATTGAAGTGAGGATTTTCTTGCCATTTTATGGTCAAGTTAGTTATTAAACATGAGAATAGAGTTGGAGAACATGTTTTCAACATATAAAAATGCTAGGAAACTTGCACCATAGAGTCACTAAAAAGTCAAAGCACAGAGCTGATTCTACTCCGTGATCCAGGTCAAGAACTTCTTGAAGTGAGCATTTTCTTGCCATTTTTATGGTTCAATTAGTTATTAGACATGAGAATTAGTTGGAGAACTTGTTTTATGTGTATAAAAATGCTAGGAAGCTTGTGCCATAGAGTCACTAAATAGTCAAAGTGCAGAGCGGATTATACTCCGTTAGCCTGGACCAGAAGTCATTGAAGTGAGCATTTTCTTTCCATTTTAATGGTCAAATTAGCTATTATACATGATTTTAGTTGGAGAACATGTTTTCAGACTATATAACTACTATGAAGCTTGCGCGATAGTCACTAAAAACTCACAATGCAGAGCTGATTCTACTCTATCAGCCAGGTCAAGAACTCATTGAAGTGAGGATTTTCTTGCCATTTTTATGGTCAAGTTAGTTATTAGACATGAGAATAGAGTTGGAGAATATATTTTCAGGATATAAAAATTCTAGGAAGCTTGCACCATAGAGACACTAAAAAGTCAAAGTGCCGAGTTGATTCTACTCCGTGAGCCAGGTGAAGAACTCCTTGAAGTGAGCATTTTCTTGCCACTTTTATGGTCAAATTAGTTATTAGACAAGAGAATTAGTTAGAAAACTTGTTTTATTAGTATAAAAATGCTAGGAAGCTTGTGCCATAGAGTCGTTAAAAAGTTAAAGTGCAGAGCTGATTATACTCCGTGAGGCTGGACAAGAAGTCCTTGAAGTGAGCATTTTCTTTCCATTTTTATGGTCAAATTAGTTATTATACATGATTATAGTTGGAGAACATGTTTTCAGACTATATAACTATTATGAAGCTTGCGCCATAGAGTCACTAAAAACACACAGTGCAGAGTTGATTCTACTCCGTGAGCCAGGTCAAGAACTCCTTGATGTGAGGATTCTTTAGGCATATTTATGATCAAATTAGTTATTAGACATGAGATTATTGTTGGAGAGCATGTTTGCAAAGTATAAAAATGGAAGGAAGCTTGCAGAGTCACTAAAAAGTCAAAGTGCATAGCTGATTCTACTCCTTGAGCCAGGTCTAGAACTACTTGAAGTGACCAATTTTTTGCCATTTTTATGGTCAAATTAGTAATTAGAAATGAGAATATAGTTGGAGAACATGTTTTTAGAGTATAAAAATGCTAGGAAGCTTGCGCCATAGAGTCATTAAAAAGTCAAAGTGCAGAGCCGATTCTACTCCGTGAGCCAGTCTAGAAGTCCTCGAA
The DNA here is from genome assembly GCA_023678885.1 of Pogostemon cablin. Taxonomy (NCBI): domain Eukaryota; kingdom Viridiplantae; phylum Streptophyta; class Magnoliopsida; order Lamiales; family Lamiaceae; genus Pogostemon; species Pogostemon cablin. Next base: position 5,950,942 of record CM042951.1, on the reverse strand, counting down.
GTGAGCATTTTATTTCCTTTTCTATGGACAAATTATTTATTATACTTGATAATACTATTGGATAAAATGTTTTTAGAGTATATATCTACTGTGAAGCTTGATTCATAGAGTCACTAAAAACTCACAATGCAGAGCTGATTCTTCTCCGTGAGCCAGGTCAAGAACTTCTTGAAGTGAGCATTTTCTTGCCATTTTTATGGTTCAATTAGTTATTAGACATGAGAATTAGTTGGAGAACTTGTTTTATGAGTATAAAAATGCTAGGAAGATTGCGCTATAGAGTCGCTAAATAGTCAAAGTGCAGAGCTGATTATACTCCGTAAGCCTGGACAAGAAGTCATTGAAGGGAGCATTTTCTTTCCATTTTTATGGTTAAATTAGCTATTATACATGATTATAGTTTGAGAACATGTTTTCAGACTATATAACTACTATGAAACTTGCGCCATAGAGTCACTAAAAACTCACAGTGTAGAGCTGATTCTACTATATCAGCCAGGTCAAGAACTCATTGAAGTGAGGATTTTCTTGCCATTTTTATGGTCAAGTTAGTTATTAGACATTAGAATAGAGTTGGAGAACATATTTTTAGGATATAAAAATGCTAGGAAGCTTGCACCATAGAGTCACTAAAAAGTCAAAGTACAGAGCTGATTCTACTTCGTGAGCCAGGTCAAGAACTCCTTGAATTGAGCATTTTCTTGCCACTTTTATGGTCAAATTAGTTATTAGACATGAGAATTAGTTGGAAAACTTGTTTTATGAGTATAAAAATGTTAGGAAACATGTGTCATAGAGTCACTAAAAAGTTAAAGTGCAGAGCTGATTATACTCCGTGAGCCTGGACAAAAAGTCCTTGAAGTGAGCATTTTCTTTCCATTTTTATGGTCAAATTAGTTATTATACATGATTATAGATGGAGAACATGTTTTCAGGCAATATAACTGATACGAAGCTCGCGCCATAGAGTCACTAAAAACACACAGTGCAGAGTTGATTCTACTCCGTGAGCCAGGTCAAGAACTACTTGATGTAAGCATTTTTTGCCATATTTATGGTCAAATTAGTTATTAGACATGAGATTATTATTGGAGAGCATGTTTGGAGAGTATAAAAATGCAAGGAAGCTTGCAGAGTCACTAAAAAGTCAAAGTGCAGAGCCGATTCTACTCCGTGAGCCGGTCAAGCAGTCCTTGAAGTGAGAATTTTATTTCCTTTTCTATGGACAAATTAGTTATTGTACTTGCTAATACTGTTGGATAACATGTTTTCAGAGTATATAACTGCTGTGAAGTTTGTTTCACAGAGTCACTAAAAACTCACAGTGCAGAGCTGGTTCTATTCTTTGAGTCAGGTCCAGAACTCATTGAAGTGAGGATTTTCTTGCCATTTTTATGGTCAAGTTAGTTATTAGACATGAGAATAGAGTTGGAGAACATATTTTTAGGATATAAAAATGCTAGGAAGCTTGCACCATAGAGTCACTAAAAAGTCAAAATGCAGAGCTGATTCTACTCCGTGAGCCAGGTCAAGAACTCATTGAATTGAGCATTTTCTTGCCACTTTTATGGTCAAATTAGTTATTAGACATGAGAATTAGTTGGAAAACTTGTTTTATGAGTATAAAATGCTAGGAAGCTTGTGCCATAGAGTCACTAAAAAGTTAAAGTGCAGAGCTGATTATACTCCTTGTGCCTGGACAAGAAGTCCTTGAAGTGAGCATTTTCTTTCCATTTTTATGGTCAAATTAGTTATTATACATGATTATAGTTGGAGAACATGTTTTCAGGCTATATAACTGCTACAAAGCTTGCGCCATAGAGTCACTAAAAACACACAGTGCAGAGTTGATTCTACTCCGTGAGCCAGGTCAAGAACTCCTTGATATGAGCATTTTTTTGCCATATTTATGGTCAAATAAGTTATTAGACATGAGATTATTATTGGAGAGCATGTTTGCAGAGTATAAAAATGCAAGGAAGCTTGCAGAGTCACTAAAAAGTCAAAGTGCAGAGCCGATTCTACTTCGTGAGCAGGTCAAGAAGTCCTTTAAGTGAGCATTTTATTTCCTTTTCTATGGAAAAATTAGTTATTATACTTGCTAATACTGTTGGATAACATGTTTTTAGAGTATATAACTGCTGTGATGCTTGTTTCATAGAGTCACTAAAAAGTCACAGTGCAGAACTGATTCTACTCTTTGAGTCAGGTCAAGAACTCATTGAAGTGAGGATTTTCTTGACATTTTTATAGTCAAGTTAGTTATTAAACATGAGAATAGAGTTTGAGAACATGTTTTCAACATATAAAAATGCTAGGAAACTTGCATCATAGAGTCACTAAAAAGTCAAAGTGCAGAGTTGATTCTACTCCGTGAGCCAGGTCAAGAACTTCTTGAAGTGAGCATTTTCTTACCATTTTTATGGTTCAATTAGTTATTAGACATGAGAATTAGTTGGAGAACTTGTTTTATGAGTATAAAAATGCTAGGAAGCTTGCGCCATAGAGTCGCTAAATAGTCGAAGTGCATAGCTGATTATACTCCGTGAGCCTGGACAAGAAGTCCTTGAAGTGAGCATTTTCTTTCCATTTTTATGGTCAAATTAGTTATTATACATGATTATAGTTGAAGAAAATGTTTTCAGACTATATAACTGCTACGAAGCTTGCGCCATAGAGTCACTGACAACACAAAGTGCAGAGTTGATTCTAATCCGTGAGCCAGGTCAAGAACTCCTTGATGTGAGCATTTTTTTGCCATATTTATAATTAGTTATTAGACATGAGAGTATTGTTGGAGAGCATGTTTGCTGAGTATAAAAATGCAAGGAAGCTTGCAGAGTCACTAAAAAGTCAAAGTGCATAGTTGATTCTACTCCGTGAGCCAGCTCTAGAACTACTTGAGGTGAGCATTTTCTTACCATTTTTATGGTCAAATTAGTTATTAGACATGAGAATATAGTTGGAGAACATTTTTTCAGAGTATAAAAATTCTAGGAAGATTTCGCCATAGAGTCACTAAAAAGTCAAAGTGCAGAGTCGATTTTACTCCGTGAGCCAGTCAAGAAATACTTGAAGTGAGCATTTTATTTCCTTTTCTTTGGACAAATTAGTTATTAGATTTGCTAATACTATTGGATAACATGTTACTCCCTCCGTCCCAACTTCAACTTCACACTTTCCGTTTTGGTCCGTCCCAATTTCAACTTCATATTTCCATAAAAGGAAAAAGTACATAAATAATATCCCCCTAACATACTTTAATTTCAAAATTGCCATCACCTTTTTAACACACATAACATACTTTATCATTTATTTATTACCCAGAAATACCAAATTACCCCCAAAAGTTACTCAAAAAGTGATTTTTCTTAATTTGCGTGCGTACAGTAAATATGAAGATGAAAATGGGACGGAGGGAGTATTAGATTATAGAACTGCTGTGAAGCTTGTTGCATAGAGTCACTAAAAACTCACAGTGCAGAGCTGATTCTACTCTATCAGCCAGGTCAAGAACTCATTGAAGTGAGGATTTTCTTGCCATTTTTATGGTCAAGTTAGTTATTAGACATGAGAATAGAGTTGGAGAACATGTTTTCAGGATATAAAAAAGCAAGGAAGCTTGCACCATAGAGTCACTAAAAAATCAAAGTGCAGAGCTGATTCTACTCCGTGAGCCATGTCAAGAACTCCTTGAAGTGAGCATTTTCTTGCCACTTTTATGGTGAAATTAGTTATTAGACATGAGAATTAGTTGGAAAACTTGTTTTATGAGTATAAAAATGCTAGAAAGCTTGCGCCATAGAGTCGTTAAAAAGTTAAAGTGCAAAGCTGATTATACTCCGTGAGCCTGGACAAGAAGCCCTTGAAGTGAGCATTTTCTTTCCATTTTTATGGTCAAATTAGTTATTATACATGATTATAGTTGGAGAACATGTTTTCAGACTATATAACTGCTATAAAGCTTGCGCCATAGAGTCACTAAAAACACACAGTGCAGAGTTGATTCTACTTAATGTGAGTATTTTTTTGCCAAATTTATAATTAGTTATTACACATGAGAGTATTGTTGGAGAGCATGTTTGCAGAGTATAAAAATGCAAGGAAGCTTGCAGAGTCACTAAAAAGTCAAAGTGCGTAGTTGATTATACTCCGTGAGCCAGGTCTAGAACTACTTGAAGTGAGCATTTTCTTGCCATTTTTATGGTCAAATTAGTTATTAGACATGAGAATATAGTTGGAGAATATTTTTTCAGAGTATAAAAATTCTGGGAAGCTTTCGCCATAGAGTCACTAAAAAGTCAAAGTGCAGAGTTAATTCTACTCCGTGAGCCAGTCAAGAAGTCCTTGAAGTGAGCATTTTATTTCCTTTTCTATGGACAAATTAGCTATTATATTTGCTAATACTGTTGGATAACATGTTATTAGAGTATATAACTGCTGTGAAGCTTGTTGCATTGAGTCACTAAAAATTCACAGTGCAGCGCAGATTCTACTCTTTCAGCCAGGTCAAGAACTCATTGAAGTGAGGATTTTCTTGCCATTTTTATTGTCAAGTTAGTTATTAGACATGAGAATAGAGTTGGAGAACATATTTTCAGGATATAAAAATGCTAGGAAGCTTGCACCATAGGGTCACTAAAAAGTCAAAGTGCAGAGCTGATTCTACTCTTTGAGCCAGGTCAAGAACTCCTTGAAGTGAGCATTTTCTTGCCACTTTTATGGTCAAATTAGTTATTAGACATGAGAAATAATTGGAAAACTTGTTTTATGAGTATAAAAATGTTAGGAAGCTTGTGCCATAGAGTCACTAAAAAGTTAAAGTGCAGAGCTGATTATACTCCGTGAGCCTGGACAAGAAGTCCTTGAAGTGAGCATTTTCTTTCCATTTTTATAGTCAAATTAGTTATTAGACATGAGAATACAGTTGGAGAACATATTTTCAGGATATAAAAATGCTAGGAAGCTTTTGCCATAGAGTCACTAAAAAGTTAAAGTGCAGAGCTGATTATATTCCATGAGCCTGGACAAGAAGTCCTTGAAGTGAGCATTTTATTTCCATTTTTATGGTCAAATTAGTTATTATACATGATTATAGTTGGAGAAAATGTTTTCAGGCTATATAACTGCTACAAAGCTTGCGCCATAGAGCCACTAAAAACACACAGTGCAGAGTTGATTCTACTTAATGTGAATATTTTTTTGCCACATTTATAATTAGTTATTACACATGGGAGTATTGTTGGAGAGCATGTTTGCAGAGTATAAAAATGCAAGGAAGCTTGCAGAGTCACTAAAAAGTCAAAGTGCGTAGTTGATTCTACTCCGTGAGCCATGTCTAGAACTACTTGAAGTGAGCATTTTCTTGCCATTTTTATGGTCAAATTAGTTATTAGACATGAGAATATAGTTGGAGAATATTTTTTCAGAGTATAAAAATTCTGGGAAGCTTTCGCCATAGAGTCACTAAAAAGTCAAAGTGCAGAGTTAATTCTACTCCGTGAGCCAGTCAAGAAGTCCTTGAAGTGAGCATTTTATTTCCTTTTCTATGGACAAATTAGCTATTATATTTGCTAATACTGTTGGATAACATGTCATTAGAGTATATAACTGCTGTGAAGCTTGTTGCATAGAGTCACTAAAAACTCACAGTGCAGCGCAGATTCTACTCTTTCAGCCAGGTCAAGAACTCATTGAAGTGAGGATTTTCTTGCCATTTTTATGGTCAAGTTAGTTATTAGACATGAGAATAGAGTTGGAAAACATATTTTCAGGATATAAAAATGCTAGGAAGCTTGCACCATAGGGTCACTAAAAAGTCAAAGTGCAGAGCTGATTCTACTCTTTGAGCCAGGTCAAGAACTCCTTGAAGTGAGCATTTTCTTGCCACTTTTATGGTCAAATTAGTTATTAGACATGAGAATTAATTGGAAAACTTATTTTATGAGTATAAAAATGCTAGGAAGCTTGTGTCATAGAGTCACTAAAAAGTTAAAGTGCAGAGCTGATTATACTCCGTGAGCCTGGACAAGAAGTCCTTGAAGTGAGAATTTTATTTCCATTTTTATGGTCATATTAGTTATTATACATGATTATAGTTGGAGAAAATGTTTTCAGGCTATATAACTGCTGCAAAGCTTGCGCCATAGAGCCACTAAAAACACACAGTGCAGAGTTGATTCTACTCCGTGAGCCAGGTCAAGAACTCCTTGATGTGAGCATTTTTTTGCCATATTTATGGTCAAATTAGTTATTAGACACGAGATTATTATTGGAGAGCATGTTCGCAGAGTATAAAAATGCAAGGAAGCTTGCAGAGTCACTAAAGTCAAAGTGCATAGCTGATTCTAATCCGTGAGCCAGGTCTAGAACTACTTGAAGTGAGCATTTTTTTGGCATTTTTATGGTCAAATTAGTTATTAGACATGAGAATTAGTTGGAAAACTTGTTTTATGAGTATAAAAATGCTAGGAAGCTTGTGCCATAGAGTCGCTAAAAAGTTAAAGTGCAGAACTGATTATACTCCGTGAGCCTGTACAAGAAGTACTTGAAGTGAGCATTTTGTTTCCATTTTTATGGTCAAATTAGTTATTATACATGATTATAGTTGGAGAACATGTTTTTAGACTATATAACTGCTATGAAGCTTGCGCCATAGAGACACTAAAAACACACAGTACAGAGTTTATTCTACTCCGTGAGCCAGTTCAAGAACTCCATGATGTGAAAATGTTTTAGGCATATTTATGATCAAATTAGTTATTACACATGGGAGTATTGTTGGAGAGCATGTTTGCAGAGTATAAAAATGCAAGGAAGCTTGCAGAGTCACTAAAAAGTCAAAGTGCGTAGTTGATTCTACTCCGTGAGCCAGGTCTAGAACTACTTGAAGTGAGCATTTTCTTGCAATTTTTATGGTCAAATTAGTAATTAGAAATGAGAATATAGTTAGAGAACATGTTTTTAGAGTATAAAAATGCTAGGAAGCTTGTGCCATAGAGTCAATAAAAAGTCAAAGTGCAGAGTAAATTCCACTCCGAGAGCCGGTCAAGAAGTCCTTGAAGTGAGCATTTTATTTCCTTTTCTATGGAAAAATTAGTTATTATACTTGCTAATACTGTTGGATAACATGTTTTTAGAGTATATATCTACTGTGAAGCTTGTTTCATAGAGTCACTAAAAACTCACAGTGCAGAGCAGATTCTACTCTATGAGTCAGGTCAAGAACTCATAGAAGTGAGGATTTTCTAGCCATTTTTATGGTCAAGTTAGTTATTAAACATGAGAATAGAGTTGGAGAACATGTTTTCAACATATAAAAATGCTAGGAAACTTGCATCATAGAGTCACTAAAAAGTCAAAGCGCAGAGCTGATTCTACTCTGTGAGCAAGGTCAAGAACTTCTTGAAGTGAGCATTTTCTTGCCATTTTTATGGTTCAATTAGTTATTAGACATGAGAATTAGTTGGAGAACTTGTTTTATGAGTATAAAAATGCTAGGAAGCTTGCGCCATAGAGTCGAAAAATAGTCAAAGTGCAGAGCTGATTATACTCCGTGAGCCTGGACAAGAAGTCCTTGAAGAGAGCATTTTCTTTCCATTTTTATGGTCAAATTAGTTATTATACATGATTATAGTTGAAGAACATGTTTTCAGACTATATAACTACTACGAAGCTTGAGCCATTGAGTCACTAACAACACAAAGTGCAGAGTTGATTCTACTCCGTGAGCCAGGTCAAGAACTCCTTGACGTGAGCATTGTTTTGCCATATTTATAATTAGTTATTAGACATGAGAGTATTATTGAAGAGCATGTTTGCTGAGTATAAAAATGCAAGGAAGCTTGCAGAGTCACTAAAAAGTCAAAGTGCATAGTTGATTCTACTCCGTGATCCATGTCTAGAACTACTTGAAGTGAGCATTTTCTTGCCATTTTTATGGTCAAATTAATTATTAGACATGAGAATATAGTTTGAGAACATTTTTTCAGAGTATAAAAATTCTGGGAAGCTTTCGTCATAGAGTCACTAAAAAGTCAAAGTGCAGTGTCGATTCTACTCCGTGAGCCATTCAAGAAGTCCTTGAAATGAGCATTTTATTTCCTTTTCTATGGACAAATTAGTTATTAGATTTGCTAATACTGTTGGATAACATGTTATCAGAGTATAGAAATACTGTGAAGCTTGTTGCATAGAGTCACTAAAAACTCACAGTGCAGAGCTGATTCTACTCTATCAGCCAGGTCAAGAACTCATTGAAGTGAGTTTTTTTTTGCTATTTTTATGGTCAAGTTAGTTATTAGACATGAGAATAGAGTTGGAGAATATGTTTTCAGGATATAAAAAAGCTAGGAAGCTTTCATTATAGAGTCACTAAAAAATCAAAGTGCAGAGCTGATTCTACTCCGTGAGCCAAGTCAAGAACTCCTTGAAGTGAGCATTTTCTTGCCACTTTTATGGTGAAATTAGTTATTAGACATGAAAATTAGTTGGAAAACTTGTTTTATGAGTATAAAAATGCTAGGAAGCTTGTACCATAGAGTCGCTAAAAAGTTAAAGTGCAGAGCTGATTATACTTCGTGAGCCTGGACAATAAGTCCTTGAAGTGAGCATTTTCTTTCCATTTTTATTGTCAAATTAGTTATTATACATGATTACAGTTAGAGAACATGTTTTTAGACTATATAACTGCTACAAAGCTTGCGCCATAGAGTCACTAAAAACACAGTGCAGAGTTGATTATACTCCGTGAGCCAAGTCAAGAACTCCTTGATGTGAGTATTTTTTTGCCATATTTATAATTAGTTATTAGACATGAGAGTATTGTTGGAGAGCATGTTTCCAGAGTATAAAAATGCAAGGAAGCTTGCAGAGTCACTAAAAAGTCAAAGTGCATAGTTGATTATACTCCGTGAGCCAGGTCTAGAACTACTTGAAGTAAGCATTTTCTTGCCATTTTTATGGTCAAATTAGTTATTAGACATGAGAATATAGTTGGAGAATATTTTTTCAGAGTATAAAAATTCTGGGAAGCTTTCGCCATAGAGTCACTAAAAAGTCAAAGTGCAGAGTCGATTCTACTCCGTGAGCCAGTCAAGAAGTACTTGAAGTGAGCATTTTATTTCCTTTTCTATGGACAAATTAGTTATTAGATTTGCTAATACTGTTAGATAGCATGTTATTAGATTATAGAACTGCTGTGAAGCTTGTTGCATAGAGTCACTAAAAACTCACAGTGCAGAGCTGATTCTACACTATCAGCCAGGTCAAGAACTCATTGAAGTGAGGATTTCTTGCCATTTTTATGGTCAAGTTAGTTATTAGACATGAGAATAGAGTTGGACAACATGTTTTCTGGATATAAAAAAGCAAGGAAGCTTGCACCATAGAGTCACTAAAAAATCAAAGTGCAGAGCTGATTCTACTCCGTGAGCCAAGTCAAGAACTCCTTGAAGTGAGCATTTTCTTGTCACTTTTATGGTGAAATTAGTTATTAGACATGAGAATTAGTTGGAAAACTTGTTTTATGAGTATAAAAATGCTAGGAAGCTTGCGCCATAGAGTCGCTAAAAAGTTAAAGTGCAAAGCTGATTATACTCCGTGAGCCTGGACAAAAAGCCCTTGAAGTGAGCATTTTCTTTCCATTTTTATGGTCAAATTAGTTATTATACATGATTATAGTTGGAGAACATGTTTTCAGACTATATAACTGCTATGAAGCTTGCGCCATAGAGTCACTAAAAACACACAGTGCAGAGTTGATTCTACTTAATGTGAGTATTTTTTTGCCACATTTATAATTAGTTATTACACATGAGAGTATTGTTGGAGAGCATGTTTGCAGAGTATAAAAATGCAAGGAAGCTTGCAGAGTCACTAAAAAGTCAAAGTGCGTAGTTGATTCTACTTCGTGAGCCAGGTCTAGAACTACTTGAAGTGAGCATTTTCTTGCCATTTTTATGGTCAAATTAGTTATTAGACATGAGAATATAGTTGGAGAATATATTTTTCAGAGTATAAAAATTTTGGGAAGCTTTCGCCATAGAGTCACTAAAAAGTCAAAGTGCAGAGTTAAGTCTACTCCGTGAGCCAGTCAAGAAGTCTTTGAAGTGAGCATTTTATTTCCTTTTCTATGGAAAAATTAGCTATTATATTTGCTAATACTGTTGGATAACATGTTATTAGGGTATATAACTGCTGTGAAGCTTGTTGCATAGAGTCACTAAAAACTCACAGTGCAGCGTAGATTCTACTCTTTCAGCCAGGTCAAGAACTCATTGAAGTGAGGATTTTCTTGCCATTTTTATGGTCAAGTTAGTTATTAGATATGAGAATAGAGTTGGAGAACATATTTTCAGGATATAAAAATGCTAGGAAGCTTGCACCATAGGGTCACTAAAAAGTCAAAGTGCATAGCTGATTCTACTCTTTGAGCCAGGTCAAGAACTACTTGAAGTTAACATTTTCTTGCCACTTTTATGGTCAAATTAGTTATTAGACATGAGAATTAATTGGAAAACTTGTTTTATGAGTATAAAAATGCTAGGAAGCTTGTGCCATAGAGTCACTAAAAAGTTAAAGTGCAGAGCTGATTATACTTCGTGAGCCTGGAGAAGAAGTCCTTGAAGTGAGCATTTTCTTTCCATTTTTATAGTCAAATTAGTTATTAGACATGAGAATACAGTTGGAGAACATATTTTCAGGATATAAAAATACTAGGAAGCTTGTGCCATAGAGTCACTAAAAAGTTAAAGTGCAGAGCTGATTATATTTCATGAGCCTGGACAAGAAGTCCTTGAAGTGAGCATTTTATTTCCATTTTTATGGTCAAATTAGTTATTATACATGATTATAGTTGGAGAAAATGTTTTCAGGCTATATAACTGCTACAAAGCTTGCGCCATAGAGCCACTAAAAACACACAGTGCATAGTTGATTCTACTCCGTGAGCCAGGTCAAGAACTCCTTGATGTGAGCATTTTTTTGCCATATTTATGGTCGAATTAGTTATTAGACACGAGATTATTATTGGAGAGCATGTTCACAGAGTATAAAAATGTAAGGAAGCTTGCAGAGTCACTAAAGTCAAAGTGCATAGCTGATTCTAATCCGTGAGCCAGGTCTAGAACTACTTGAATTGAGCATTTTTTTGGCATTTTTATGGTCAAATTAGTTATTAGACATGAGAATTAGTTGGAAAAATTGTTTTATGAGTATAAAAATGCTAGGAAGCTTGTGCCATAGAGTCGCTAAAAAGTTAAAGTGCAGAGCTGATTATACTCCGTGAGCCTGTACAAGAAGTCCTTGAAGTGAGCATTTTGTTTCCATTTTTATGGTCAAATTAGTTATTATACATGATTATAGTTGGAGAACATGTTTTTAGACTATATAACTGCTATGAAGCTTGCGCCATAGAGACACTAAAAACACACAGTACAGAGTTGATTCTACTCCGTGAGCCAGTTCAAGAACTCCATGATGTGAAAATTTTTTAGGCATATTTATGACCAAATTAGTTATTAGACATGAGATTATTGTTGGAGAGCATGTTTGCAAAGTATAAAAATGGAAGGAAGCTTGCAGAGTCACTAAAAAGTCAAAGTGCATAGTAGATTCTACTCTGTGAACCAGGTCTAAAACTACTTGAAATGAGCATTTTCTTGCCATTTTTATGGTCAAATTAGTAATTAGAAAGGAGAATATAGTTGGAGAACATATTTTTAGAGTATAAAAATGCTAGGAAGCTTGCGCCATAGAGTCACTAAAAAGTCAAAGTGCAGAGTAAATTCCACTCCGAGAGCCGGTCAATAAGTCCTTGAAGTGAGCATTTTATTTCCTTTTCTATGGAAAAATTAGTTATTATACTTGCTAATACTGTTGGATAACATGTTTTTAGAGTATATATCTACTGTGAAGCTTGTTTCATAGAGTCACTAAAAACTCACAGTGCAGAGCTGATTCTACTCTATGAGTCAGGTCAAGAACTCATAGAAGTGAGGATTTTCCTTGCCATTTTTATGGTCAAGTTAGTTATTAAACATGAGAATAGAGTTGGAGAACATGTTTTCAACATATAAAAATGCTAGGAAACTTGCATCATAGAGTCACTAAAAAGTCAAAGCCAGAGCTGATTCTACTCTGTGAGCCAGGTCAAGAACTTCTTGAAGTGAGCATTTTCTTGCCATTTTTATGGTTCAATTAGTTATTAGACATGAGAATTAGTTGGAGAACTTGTTTTATGAGTATAAAAATGCTAGGAAGCTTGCGCCATAGAGTCGAAAAATAGTCAAAGTGCAGAGCTGATTATACTCCGTGAGCCTGGACAAGAAGTCCTTGAAGAGAGCATTTTCTTTCCATTTTTATGGTCAAATTAGTTATTATACATGATTATAGTTGAAGAACATGTTTTCAGACTATATAACTGCTACGAAGCTTGAGCCATAGAGTCACTAACAACACAAAGTGCAGAGTTGATTCTACTCCGTGAGCCAGGTCAAGAACTCCTTGATGTGAGCATTTTTTTGCCATATTTATAATTAGTTATTAGACATGAGAGTATTGTTGAAGAGCATGTTTGCTGAGTATAAAAATGCAAGGAAGCTTGCAGAGTCACTAAAAAGTCAAAGTGCATAGTTGATTCTACTCCGTGATCCAGGTCTAGAACTACTTGAAGTGAGCATTTTCTTGCCATTTTTATGGTCAAATTAATTATCAGACATGAGAATATAGTTTGAGAACATTTTTTCAGAGTATAAAAATTCTGGGAAGCTTTTGCCATAGAGTCACTAAAAAGTCAAAGTGCAGAGTCGATTCTACTCCGTGAGCCATTCAAGAAGTCCTTGAAATGAGCATTTTATTTCCTTTTCTATGGACAAATTAGTTATTAGATTTGCTAATACTATTGGATAACATGTTATTAGAGTATAGAAATACTTGGAAGCTTGTTGCACAAAGTCACTAAATACTCACAGTGCAGAGCTGATTCTACTCTTTCATCCAGGTCAAGAACTCATTGAAGTGAGGATTTTCTTGCATTTTTATGGTCAAGTTAGTTGTTAGACATGAGAATAGAGTTGGAAAACATATTTTCAGGATATAAAAATGCTAGGAAGCTTGCACCATAGAGTCACTAAAAAGTCAATGTGCAGAGTTGATTCTACTCTTTGAGCCAGGTCAAGAACTCCTTGAAGTGAGCATTTTCTTGCCACTTTTATGGTCAAATTAGTTATTAGACATGAGAATTAATTGGAAAACTTGTTTTATGAGTATAAAAATGCTAAGAAGCTTGTACCATAGAGTCACTAAAAAGTTAAAGTGCAGAGCTGATTATACTCCGTGAGCCTAGACAAGAAGTCCTTGAAGAGAGCATTTTCTTTCCATTTTTATGGTCAAATTAGTTATTATACATGATTATAGTTGAAGAACATGTTTTCAGACTATATAACTGCTACGAAGCTTGAGCCATAGAGTCACTAACAACACAAAGTGCAGAGTTGATTCTACTCCGTGAGCCAGGTCAAGAACTCCTTGATGTGAGCATTTTTTTGCCATATTTATAATTAGTTATTAGACATGAGAGTATTGTTGAAGAGCATGTTTGCTGAGTATAAAAATGCAAGGAAGCTTGCAGAGTCACTAAAAAGTCAAAGTGCATAGTTGATTCTACTCCGTGATCCAGTTCTAGAACTACTTGAAGTGAGCATTTTCTTGCCATTTTTATGGTCAAATTAATTATCAGACATGAGAATATAGTTTGAGAACATTTTTTCAGAGTATAAAAATTCTGGGAAGCTTTTGCCATAGAGTCACCAAAAAGTCAAAGTGCAGAGTCGATTCTACTCCGTGAGCCATTCAAGAAGTCCTTGAAATGAGCATTTTATTTCCTTTTCTATGGACAAATTAGTTATTAGATTTGCTAATACTATTGGATAACATGTTATTAGAGTATAGAAATACTGTGAAGCTTGTTGCACAAAGTCACTAAATACTCACAGTGCAGAGCTGATTCTACTCTTTCATCCAGGTCAAGAACTCATTGAAGTGAGGATTTTCTTGCATTTTTATGGTCAAGTTAGTTGTTAGACATGAGAATAGAGTTGGAAAACATATTTTCAGGATATAAAAATGCTAGGAAGCTTGCACCATAGAGTCACTAAAAAGTCAATGTGCAGAGTTGATTCTACTCTTTGAGCCAGGTCAAGAACTCCTTGAAGTGAGCATTTTCTTGCCACTTTTATGGTCAAATTAGTTATTAGACATGAGAATTAATTGGAAAACTTGTTTTATGAGTATAAAAATGCTAAGAAGCTTGTGCCATAGAGTCACTAAAAAGTTAAAGTGCAGAGCTGATTATACTCCGTGAGCCTGGACAAGAAGTCCTTGAAGTGAGCATTATTTTGGCATCTTTATGGTCGAATTAGTTATTAGACATGAGATTATTATTGGAGAGCATGTTCGCAGAGTATAAAAATGCAAGGAAGCTTGTAGAATCACTAAAAAGTCAAAGTGCATAGTTGATTCTAATTCGTGAGCCAGGTCTATAACTACTCGAAGGGAGCATTATTTTGGCATCTTTATGGTCAAATTAGTTATTAGACACGAGAATATAGTTGGACAGCATATTTTTAGAGTATAAAAATGCTAGGCAGCTTGCGCCATAGAGTCACTAAAAAGTCAAAGTGCAGAGCCGATTCTACTCCGTGAGACGGTCAAGAAGTCCTTGAAGTGAGAATTTTATTTCCTTTTCTATGGACAAATTAGTTATTATACTTGCTAATATTGTTGGATAACATGTTTTTAGAGTATATAACTGCTGTGAAGCTTGTTTCATAGAGTCACTAAAAACTCACAGTGCAGAGCTGGTTCTACTCTTTGAGTCAGGTCAAGAACTCATTGAAGTGAGGATTTTCTTGCCATTTTTATGGTCAAGTTAGTTATTAAACATGAGAATAGAGTTGGAGAACATGTTTTCAACATATAAAAATGCTAGGAAACTTGCACCATAGTCCCTAAAAAGTCAAAGCGCAGAGCTGATTCTACTCCGTGAGCCAGGTCAAGAACTTCTTGAAGTGAGCATTTTCTTGCCTTTTTATGGTTCAATTAGTTATTAGACATGAGAATTATTTGGAGAACTTGTTTTATGAGTATAAAAATGCGAGAAAGCTTGCGCCATAGAGTCGTTAAATAGTCAAAGTGCAGAGCTGATTATACTCCGTGAGCCTGGACAAGAAGTCCTTGAAGTGAGCATTTTCTTTCCATTTTTATTGTCAAATTAGTTATTATACATGATTATAGTTAGAGAACATGTTTTTAGACTATATAACTGCTACAAAGCTTGCGCCATAGAGTCACTAAAAACACAGTGCAGAGTTGATTCTACTCCGTGAGCCAAGTCAAGAACTCCTTGATGTGAATATTTTTTTGCCATATTTATAATTAGTTGTTAGACATGAGAGTATTGTTGGAGAGCATGTTTGCAGAGTATAAAAATGCAAGAAAGCTTGCAGAGTCACTAAAAAGTCAAAGTGCATAGTTGATTCTACTCCGTGAGCCAGGTCTAGAACTACTTGAAGTGAGCATTTTCTTGCCATTTTTATGGTCAAATTAGTTATTAGACATGAGAATATTGTTGGAGTATATTTTTTCAGAGTATTAAAATTCTGGCAAGCTTTCGCCATAGAGTCACTAAAAAGTCAAAGTGCAGAGTCGATTATACTCCGTGAGCCAGTCAAGAAGTCCTTGAAGTGAGCATTTTATTTCCTTTTCTGTGGACAAATTAGTTATTATATTTTCTAATACTTTTGTATAACATGTTATTAGAGTATATAACTGATGTGAAGCTTGTTGCACAGAGTCACTAAATACTCATAGTGCATAGCTAATTCTACTCTTTCATCCAGGTCAAGAACTCATTGAAGTGAGGATTTTCTTGCCATTTTATGGTCAAGTTAGTTATTAGACTTGAGAATAGAGTTGGAGAACATATTTTCAGGATATAAAAATGCTAGGAAGCTTGCACCATAGAGTCACTAAAAAGTCAAAGTTCAGAGTTGATTCTACTCTTTGAGCCAGGTCAAGAACTCCTTGAAGTGAGCATTTTCTTGCCACTTTTATGGTCAAATTAGTTATTAGACATGAGAATTAATTGGAAAACTTGTTTTATGAGTATAAAAATGCTAGGAAGCTTGTGCCATAGAGTCACTAAAAAGTTAAAGTGCAGAGCTGATTTTACTCCGTGAGCCAGGACAAGAAGTCCTTGAAGTGAGCATTTTCTTTCCATTTTTATAGTCAAATTAGTTATTGTACAAGATTATAGTTGGAGAACATGTTTTTAGGCCATATAACTGCTACGAAGCTTGCGCCATAGAGTCATTAAAAACACGCAGTGCAGAGTTGATTCTACTCCGTGAGCCAGGTCAAGAACTCCTTGATGTGAGCATTCTTTTGCCATATTTATGGTCGAATTAGTTATTAGACATGAGATTATTATTGGAGAGCATGTTCGCAAAGTATAAAAATGCAAGGAAGCTTGTTGAATCACAAAAAAGTCAAAGTGCATAGTTGATTCTAATTCGTGAGCCAGGTCTAGAACTACTTGAAGTGAGCATTTTTTTGGCATTTTTATGGTCAAATTAGTTATTAGACACGAGAATATAGTTGTAGAGCATATTTTTAGAGTATAAAAATGCTAGGCCGCTTGCGCCATAGAGTCACTAAAAAGTCAAAGTGCAGAGCCGATTCTACTCCGTGAGCCGGTCAAGAAGTCCTCGAAGTGAGAATTTTATTTCCTTTTCTATGGAAAAATTAGTTATTATACTTGCTAATACTGTTGGATAACATGTTTTTAGAGTATATAACTGCTGTGAAGCTTGTTTCATAGAGTCACTAAAAACTCACAGTGCAGAGCTGGTTCTACTCTTTGAGTCAGGTCAAGAACTCATTGAAGTGAGGATTTTCTTGCCATTTTTATGGTCAAGTTAGTTATTAAACATGAGAATAGAGTTGGAGAACATGTTTTCAACATATAAAAATGCTAGGAAACTTGCACCATAGTCCCTAAAAAGTCAAAGCGCAGAGCTGATTCTACTCCGTGAGCCAGGTCAAGAACTTCTTGAAGTGAGCATTTTCTTGCCTTTTTATGGTTCAATTAGTTATTAGACATGAGAATTATTTGGAGAACTTGTTTTATGAGTATAAAAATGCGAGAAAGCTTGCGCCATAGAGTCGTTAAATAGTCAAAGTGCAGAGCTGATTATACTCCGTGAGCCTGGACAAGAAGTCCTTGAAGTGAGCATTTTCTTTCCATTTTTATTGTCAAATTAGTTATTATACATGATTATAGTTAGAGAAAATGTTTTTAGACTATATAACTGCTACAAAGCTTGCGCCATAGAGTCACTAAAAACACAGTGCAGAGTTGATTCTACTCCGTGAGCCAAGTCAAGAACTCCTTGATGTGAATATTTTTTTGCCATATTTATAATTAGTTGTTAGACATGAGAGTATTGTTGGAGAGCATGTTTGCAGAGTATAAAAATGCAAGAAAGCTTGCAGAGTCACTAAAAAGTCAAAGTGCATAGTTGATTCTACTCCGTGAGCCAGGTCTAGAACTACTTGAAGTGAGCATTTTCTTGCCATTTTTATGGTCAAATTAGTTATTAGACATGAGAATATTGTTGGAGTATATTTTTTCAGAGTATTAAAATTCTGGCAAGCTTTCGCCATTGAGTCACTAAAAAGTCAAAGTGCAGAGTCGATTATACTCCGTGAGCCAGTCAAGAAGTCCTTGAAGTGAGCATTTTATTTCCTTTTCTGTGGACAAATTAGTTATTATATTTTCTAATACTTTTGTATAACATGTTATTAGAGTATATAACTGATGTGAAGCTTGTTGCACAGAGTCACTAAATACTCATAGTGCATAGCTAATTCTACTCTTTCATCCAGGTCAAGAACTCATTGAAGTGAGGATTTTCTTGCCATTTTATGGTCAAGTTAGTTATTAGACTTGAGAATAGAGTTGGAGAACATATTTTCAGGATATAAAAATGCTAGGAAACTTGCACCATAGAGTCACTAAAAAGTCAAAGTTCAGAGTTGATTCTACTCTTTGAGCCAGGTCAAGAACTCCTTGAAGTGAGCATTTTCTTGCCACTTTTATGGTCAAATTAGTTATTAGACATGAGAATTAATTGGAAAACTTATTTTATGAGTATAAAAATGCTAGGAAGCTTGTGCCATAGAGTCACTAAAAAGTTAAAGTGCAGAGCTGATTTTACTCCGTGAGCCAGGACAAGAAGTCCTTGAAGTGAGCATTTTCTTTCCATTTTATAGTCAAATTAGTTATTGTACAAGATTATAGTTGGAGAACATGTTTTTAGGCCATATAACTGCTACGAAGCTTGCGCCATAGAGTCATTAAAAACACGCAGTGCAGAGTTGATTCTACTCCGTGAGCCAGGTCAAGAACTCCTTGATGTGAGCATTCTTTTGCCATATTTATGGTCGAATTAGTTATTAGACATGAGATTATTATTGGAGAGCATGTTCGTAGAGTATAAAAATGCAAGGAAGCTTGTTGAATCACAAAAAAGTCAAAGTGCATAGTTGATTCTAATTCGTGAGCCAGGTCTAGAACTACTTGAAGTGAGCATTTTTTTGGCATTTTTATGGTCAAATTAGTTATTAGACACGAGAATATAGTTGTAGAGCATATTTTTAGAGTATAAAAATGCTAGGCCGCTTGCGCCATAGAGTCACTAAAAAGTCAAAGTGCAGAGCCGATTCTACTCCGTGAGCCGGTCAAGAAGTCCTTGAAGTGAGAATTTTATTTCCTTTTCTATGGAAAAATTAGTTATTATACTTGCTAATACTGTTGGATAACATGTTTTTAGAGTATATAACTGCTGTGAAGCTTGTTTCATAGAGTCACTAAAAACTCACAGTGCAGAGCTGGTTCTACTCTTTGAGTCAGGTCAAGAACTCATTGAAGTGAGGATTTTCTTGCCATTTTTATGGTCAAGTTAGTTATTAAACATGAGAATAGAGTTGGAGAACATGTTTTCAACATATAAAAATGCTAGGAAACTTGCACCATAGTCCCTAAAAAGTCAAAGCGCAGAGCTGATTCTACTCCGTGAGCCAGGTCAAGAACTTCTTGAAGTGAACATTTTCTTGCCTTTTTATGGTTCAATTAGTTATTAGACATGAGAATTATTTGGAGAACTTGTTTTATGAGTATAAAAATGCGAGAAAGCTTGCGCCATAGAGTCGTTAAATAGTCAAAGTGCAGAGCTGATTATACTCCGTGAGCCTGGACAAGAAGTCCTTGAAGTGAGCATTTTCTTTCCATTTTTATTGTCAAATTAGTTATTATACATGATTATAGTTAGAGAACATGTTTTTAGACTATATAACTGCTACAAAGCTTGCGCCATAGAGTCACTAAAAACACAGTGCAGAGTTGATTCTACTCCGTGAGCCAAGTCAAGAACTCCTTGATGTGAATATTTTTTTGCCATATTTATAATTAGTTGTTAGACATGAGAGTATTGTTGGAGAGCATGTTTGCAGAGTATAAAAATGCAAGAAAGCTTGCAGAGTCACTAAAAAGTCAAAGTGCATAGTTGATTCTACTCCGTGAGCCAGGTCTAGAACTACTTGAAGTGAGCATTTTCTTGCCATTTTTATGGTCAAATTAGTTATTAGACATGAGAATATTGTTGGAGTATATTTTTTCAGAGTATTAAAATTCTGGCAAGCTTTCGCCATAGAGTCACTAAAAAGTCAAAGTGCAGAGTCGATTATACTCCGTGAGCCAGTCAAGAAGTCCTTGAAGTGAGCATTTTATTTCCTTTTCTGTGGACAAATTAGTTATTATATTTTCTAATACTTTTGTATAACATGTTATTAGAGTATATAACTGATGTGAAGCTTGTTGCACAGAGTCACTAAATACTCATAGTGCATAGCTAATTCTACTCTTTCATCCAGGTCAAGAACTCATTGAAGTGAGGATTTTCTTGCCATTTTATGGTCAAGTTAGTTATTAGACTTGAGAATAGAGTTGGAGAACATATTTTCAGGATATAAAAATGCTAGGAAGCTTGCACCATAGAGTCACTAAAAAGTCAAAGTTCAGAGTTGATTCTACTCTTTGAGCCAGGTCAAGAACTCCTTGAAGTGAGCATTTTCTTGCCACTTTTATGGTCAAATTAGTTATTAGACATGAGAATTAATTGGAAAACTTGTTTTATGAGTATAAAAATGCTAGGAAGCTTGTGCCATAGAGTCACTAAAAAGTTAAAGTGCAGAGCTGATTTTACTCCGTGAGCCAGGACAAGAAGTCCTTGAAGTGAGCATTTTCTTTCCATTTTTATAGTCAAATTAGTTATTGTACAAGATTATAGTTGGAGAACATGTTTTTAGGCCATATAACTGCTACGAAGCTTGCGCCATAGAGTCATTAAAAACACGCAGTGCAGAGTTGGTTCTACTCCGTGAGCCAGGTCAAGAACTCCTTGATGTGAGCATTCTTTTGCCATATTTATGGTCGAATTAGTTATTAGACATGAGATTATTATTGGAGAGCATGTTCGCAGAGTATAAAAATGCAAGGAAGCTTGTTGAATCACAAAAAAGTCAAAGTGCATAGTTGATTCTAATTCGTGAGCCAGGTCTAGAACTACTTGAAGTGAGCATTTTTTTGGCATTTTTATGGTCAAATTAGTTATTAGACACGAGAATATAGTTGTAGAGCATATTTTTAGAGTATAAAAATGCTAGGCCGCTTGCGCCATAGAGTCACTAAAAAGTCAAAGTGCAGAGCCGATTCTACTCCGTGAGCCGGTCAAGAAGTCCTTGAAGTGAGAATTTTATTTCCTTTTCTATGGAAAAATTAGTTATTATACTTGCTAATACTGTTGGATAACATGTTTTTAGAGTATATAACTGCTGTGAAGCTTGTTTCATAGAGTCACTAAAAACTCACAGTGCAGAGCTGGTTCTACTCTTTGAGTCAGGTCAAGAACTCATTGAAGTGAGGATTTTCTTGCCATTTTTATGGTCAAGTTAGTTATTAAACATGAGAATAGAGTTGGAGAACATGTTTTCAACATATAAAAATGCTAGGAAACTTGCACCATAGTCCCTAAAAAGTCAAAGCGCAGAGCTGATTCTACTCCGTGAGCCAGGTCAAGAACTTCTTGAAGTGAGCATTTTCTTGCCTTTTTATGGTTCAATTAGTTATTAGACATGAGAATTATTTGGAGAACTTGTTTTATGAGTATAAAAATGCGAGAAAGCTTGCGCCATAGAGTCGTTAAATAGTCAAAGTGCAGAGCTGATTATACTCCGTGAGCCTGGACAAGAAGTCCTTGAAGTGAGCATTTTCTTTCCATTTTTATTGTCAAATTAGTTATTATACATGATTATAGTTAGAGAACATGTTTTTAGACTATATAACTGCTACAAAGCTTGCGCCATAGAGTCACTAAAAACACAGTGCAGAGTTGATTCTACTCCGTGAGCCAAGTCAAGAACTCCTTGATGTGAATATTTTTTTGCCATATTTATAAATAGTTGTTAGACATGAGAGTATTGTTGGAGAGCATGTTTGCAGAGTATAAAAATGCAAGAAAGCTTGCAGAGTCACTAAAAAGTCAAAGTGCATAGTTGATTCTACTCCGTGAGCCAGGTCTAGAACTACTTGAAGTGAGCATTTTCTTGCCATTTTTATGGTCAAATTAGTTATTAGACATGAGAATATTGTTGGAGTATATTTTTTCAGAGTATTAAAATTCTGGCAAGCTTTCGCCATTGAGTCACTAAAAAGTCAAAGTGCAGAGTCGATTATACTCCGTGAGCCAGTCAAGAAGTCCTTGAAGTGAGCATTTTATTTCCTTTTCTGTGGACAAATTAGTTATTATATTTTCTAATACTTTTGTATAACATGTTATTAGAGTATATAACTGATGTGAAGCTTGTTGCACAGAGTCACTAAATACTCATAGTGCATAGCTAATTCTACTCTTTCATCCAGGTCAAGAACTCATTGAAGTGAGGATTTTCTTGCCATTTTATGGTCAAGTTAGTTATTAGACTTGAGAATAGAGTTGGAGAACATATTTTCAGGATATAAAAATGCTAGGAAGCTTGCACCATAGAGTCACTAAAAAGTCAAAGTTCAGAGTTGATTCTACTCTTTGAGCCAGGTCAAGAACTCCTTGATGTGAGCATTTTCTTGCCACTTTTATGGTCAAATTAGTTATTAGACATGAGAATTAATTGGAAAACTTGTTTTATGAGTATAAAAATGCTAGGAAGCTTGTGCCATAGAGTCACTAAAATGTTAAAGTGCAGAGCTGATTTTACTCCGTGAGCCAGGACAAGAAGTCCTTGAAGTGAGCATTTTCTTTCCATTTTTATAGTCAAATTAGTTATTGTACAAGATTATAGTTGGAGAACATGTTTTTAGGCCATATAACTGCTACGAAGCTTGCGCCATAGAGTCACTAAAAACACGCAGTGCAGAGTTGATTCTACTCCGTGAGCCAGGTCAAGAACTCCTTGATGTGAGCATTCTTTTGCCATATTTATGGTCGAATTAGTTATTAGACATGAGATTATTATTGGAGAGCATGTTCGCAGAGTATAAAAATGCAAGGAAGCTTGTTGAATCACAAAAAAGTCAAAGTGCATAGTTGATTCTAATTCGTGAGCCAGGTCTAGAACTACTTGAAGTGAGCATTTTTTTGGCATTTTTATGGTCAAATTAGTTATTAGACACGAGAATATAGTTGTAGAGCATATTTTTAGAGTATAAAAATGCTAGGCCGCTTGCGCCATAGAGTCACTAAAAAGTCAAAGTGCAGAGCCGATTCTACTCCGTGAGCCGGTCAAGAAGTCCTTGAAGTGAGAATTTTATTTCCTTTTCTATGGAAAAATTAGTTATTATACTTGCTAATACTGTTGGATAACATGTTTTTAGAGTATATAACTGCTGTGAAGCTTGTTTCATAGAGTCACTAAAAACTCACAGTGCAGAGCTGGTTCTACTCTTTGAGTCAGGTCAAGAACTCATTGAAGTGAGGATTTTCTTGCCATTTTTATGGTCAAGTTAGTTATTAAACATGAGAATAGAGTTGGAGAACATGTTTTCAACATATAAAAATGCTAGGAAACTTGCACCATAGTCCCTAAAAAGTCAAAGCGCAGAGCTGATTCTACTCCGTGAGCCAGGTCAAGAACTTCTTGAAGTGAGCATTTTCTTGCCTTTTTATGGTTCAATTAGTTATTAGACATGAGAATTATTTGGAGAACTTGTTTTATGAGTATAAAAATGCGAGAAAGCTTGCGCCATAGAGTCGTTAAATAGTCAAAGTGCAGAGCTGATTATACTCCGTGAGCCTGGACAAGAAGTCCTTGAAGTGAGCATTTTCTTTCCATTTTTATTGTCAAATTAGTTATTATACATGATTATAGTTAGAGAACATGTTTTTAGACTATATAACTGCTACAAAGCTTGCGCCATAGAGTCACTAAAAACACAGTGCAGAGTTGATTCTACTCCGTGAGCCAAGTCAAGAACTCCTTGATGTGAATATTTTTTTGCCATATTTATAATTAGTTGTTAGACATGAGAGTATTGTTGGAGAGCATGTTTGCAGAGTATAAAAATGCAAGAAAGCTTGCAGAGTCACTAAAAAGTCAAAGTGCATAGTTGATTCTACTCCGTGAGCCAGGTCTAGAACTACTTGAAGTGAGCATTTTCTTGCCATTTTTATGGTCAAATTAGTTATTAGACATGAGAATATTGTTGGAGTATATTTTTTCAGAGTATTAAAATTCTGGCAAGCTTTCGCCATAGAGTCACTAAAAAGTCAAAGTGCAGAGTCGATTATACTCTGTGAGCCAGTCAAGAAGTCCTTGAAGTGAGCATTTTATTTCCTTTTCTGTGGACAAATTAGTTATTATATTTTCTAATACTTTTGTATAACATGTTATTAGAGTATATAACTGATGTGAAGCTTGTTGCACAGAGTCACTAAATACTCATAGTGCATAGCTAATTCTACTCTTTCATCCAGGTCAAGAACTCATTGAAGTGAGGATTTTCTTGCCATTTTATGGTCAAGTTAGTTATTAGACTTGAGAATAGAGTTGGAGAACATATTTTCAGGATATAAAAATGCTAGGAAGCTTGCACCATAGAGTCACTAAAAAGTCAAAGTTCAGAGTTGATTCTACTCTTTGAGCCAGGTCAAGAACTCCTTGAAGTGAGCATTTTCTTGCCACTTTTATGGTCAAATTAGTTATTAGACATGAGAATTAATTGGAAAACTTGTTTTATGAGTATAAAAATGCTAGGAAGCTTGTGCCATAGAGTCACTAAAAAGTTAAAGTGCAGAGCTGATTTTACTCCGTGAGCCAGGACAAGAAGTCCTTGAAGTGAGCATTTTCTTTCCATTTTTATAGTCAAATTAGTTATTGTACAAGATTATAGTTGGAGAACATGTTTTAGGGCCATATAACTGCTACGAAGCTTGCGCCATAGAGTCATTAAAAACACGCAGTGCAGAGTTGATTCTACTCCGTGAGCCAGGTCAAGAACTCCTTGATGTGAGCATTCTTTTGCCATATTTATGGTCGAATTAGTTATTAGACATGAGATTATTATTGGAGAGCATGTTCGCAGAGTATAAAAATGCAAGGAAGCTTGTTGAATCACAAAAAAGTCAAAGTGCATAGTTGATTCTAATTCGTGAGCCAGGTCTAGAACTACTTGAAGTGAGCATTTTTTTGGCATTTTTATGGTCAAATTAGTTATTAGACACGAGAATATAGTTGTAGAGCATATTTTTAGAGTATAAAAATGCTAGGCCGCTTGCGCCATAGAGTCACTAAAAAGTCAAAGTGCAGAGCCGATTCTACTCCGTGAGCCGGTCAAGAAGTCCTTGAAGTGAGAATTTTATTTCCTTTTCTATGGAAAAATTAGTTATTATACTTGCTAATACTGTTGGATAACATGTTTTTAGAGTATATAACTGCTGTGAAGCTTGTTTCATAGAGTCACTAAAAACTGACAGTGCAGAGCTGGTTCTGCTCTTTGAGTCAGGTCAAGAACTCATTGAAGTGAGGATTTTCTTGCATTTTTATGGTCAAGTTAGTTATTAAACATGAGAATAGAGTTGGAGAACATGTTTTCAACATATAAAAATGCTAGGAAACTTGCACCATAGTCCCTAAAAAGTCAAAGCGCAGAGCTGATTCTACTCCGTGAGCCAGGTCAAGAACTTCTTGAAGTGAGCATTTTCTTGCCTTTTTATGGTTCAATTAGTTATTAGACATGAGAATTATTTGGAGAACTTGTTTTATGAGTATAAAAATGCGAGAAAGCTTGCGCCATAGAGTCGTTAAATAGTCAAAGTGCAGAGCTGATTATACTCCGTGAGCCTGGACAAGAAGTCCTTGAAGTGAGCATTTTCTTTCCATTTTTATTGTCAAATTAGTTATTATACATGATTATAGTTAGAGAACATGTTTTTAGACTATATAACTGCTACAAAGCTTGCGCCATAGAGTCACTAATAACACAGTGCAGAGTTGATTCTACTCCGTGAGCCAAGTCAAGAACTCCTTGATGTGAATATTTTTTTGCCATATTTATAATTAGTTGTTAGACATGAGAGTATTGTTGGAGAGCATGTTTGCAGAGTATAAAAATGCAAGAAAGCTTGCAGAGTCACTAAAAAGTCAAAGTGCATAGTTGATTCTACTCCGTGAGCCAGGTCTAGAACTACTTGAAGTGAGCATTTTCTTGCCATTTTTATGGTCAAATTAGTTATTAGACATGAGAATATTGTTGGAGTATATTTTTTCAGAGTATTAAAATTCTGGCAAGCTTTCGCCATAGAGTCACTAAAAAGTCAAAGTGCAGAGTCGATTATACTCCGTGAGCCAGTCAAGAAGTCCTTGAAGTGAGCATTTTATTTCCTTTTCTGTGGACAAATTAGTTATTATATTTTCTAATACTTTTGTATAACATGTTATTAGAGTATATAACTGATGTGAAGCTTGTTGCACAGAGTCACTAAATACTCATAGTGCATAGCTAATTCTACTCTTTCATCCAGGTCAAGAACTCATTGAAGTGAGGATTTTCTTGCCATTTTATGGTCAAGTTAGTTATTAGACTTGAGAATAGAGTTGGAGAACATATTTTCAGGATATAAAAATGCTAGGAAGCTTGCACCATAGAGTCACTAAAAAGTCAAAGTTCAGAGTTGATTCTACTCTTTGAGCCAGGTCAAGAACTCCTTGAAGTGAGCATTTTCTTGCCACTTTTATGGTCAAATTAGTTATTAGACATGAGAATTAATTGGAAAACTTGTTTTATGAGTATAAAAATGCTAGGAAGCTTGTGCCATAGAGTCACTAAAAAGTTAAAGTGCAGAGCTGATTTTACTCCGTGAGCCAGGACAAGAAGTCCTTGAAGTGAGCATTTTCTTTCCATTTTTATAGTCAAATTAGTTATTGTACAAGATTATAGTTGGAGAACATGTTTTAGGGCCATATAACTGCTACGAAGCTTGCGCCATAGAGTCATTAAAAACACGCAGTGCAGAGTTGATTCTACTCCGTGAGCCAGGTCAAGAACTCCTTGATGTGAGCATTCTTTTGCCATATTTATGGTCGAATTAGTTATTAGACATGAGATTATTATTGGAGAGCATGTTCGCAGAGTATAAAAATGCAAGGAAGCTTGTTGAATCACAAAAAAGTCAAAGTGCATAGTTGATTCTAATTCGTGAGCCAGGTCTAGAACTACTTGAAGTGAGCATTTTTTTGGCATTTTTATGGTCAAATTAGTTATTAGACACGAGAATATAGTTGTAGAGCATATTTTTAGAGTATAAAAATGCTAGGCCGCTTGCGCCATAGAGTCACTAAAAAGTCAAAGTGCAGAGCCGATTCTACTCCGTGAGCCGGTCAAGAAGTCCTTGAAGTGAGAATTTTATTTCCTTTTCTATGGAAAAATTAGTTATTATACTTGCTAATACTGTTGGATAACATGTTTTTAGAGTATATAACTGCTGTGAAGCTTGTTTCATAGAGTCACTAAAAACTCACAGTGCAGAGCTGGTTCTACTCTTTGAGTCAAGAACTCATTGAAGTGAGGATTTTCTTGCCATTTTTATGGTCAAGTTAGTTATTAAACATGAGAATAGAGTTGGAGAACATGTTTTCAACATATAAAAATGCTAGGAAACTTGCACCATAGTCCCTAAAAAGTCAAAGCGCAGAGCTGATTCTACTCCGTGAGCCAGGTCAAGAACTTCTTGAAGTGAGCATTTTCTTGCCTTTTTATGGTTCAATTAGTTATTAGACATGAGAATTATTTGGAGAACTTGTTTTATGAGTATAAAAATGCGAGAAAGCTTGCGCCATAGAGTCGTTAAATAGTCAAAGTGCAGAGCTGATTATACTCCGTGAGCCTGGACAAGAAGTCCTTGAAGTGAGCATTTTCTTTCCATTTTTATTGTCAAATTAGTTATTATACATGATTATAGTTAGAGAACATGTTTTTAGACTATATAACTGCTACAAAGCTTGCGCCATAGAGTCACTAAAAACACAGTGCAGAGTTGATTCTACTCCGTGAGCCAAGTCAAGAACTCCTTGATGTGAATATTTTTTTGCCATATTTATAATTAGTTGATAGACATGAGAGTATTGTTGGAGAGCATGTTTGCAGAGTATAAAAATGCAAGGAAGCTTGCAGAGTCACTAAAAAGTCAAAGTGCATAGTTGATTCTACTCCATGAGCCAGGTCTAGAACTACTTGAAGTGAGCATTTTCTTGCCATTTTTATGGTCAAATTAGTTATTAGACATGAGAATATTGTTGGAGAATATTTTTTCAGAGTATAAAAATTCTGGCAAGCTTTCGCCATAGAGTCACTAAAAAGTCAAAGTGCAGAGTCGATTCTACTCCGTGAGCCAGTCAAGAAGTCCTTGAAGTGAGCATTTTATTTCCTTTTCTGTGGACAAATTAGTTATTATATTTTCTAATACTTTTGTATAACATGTTATAAGAGTATATAATTGATGTGAAGCTTGTTGCACAGAGTCACTAAATACTCACAGCGCAGAGCTAATTCTACTCTTTCATCCAGGTCAAGAACTCATTGAAGTGAGGATTTTCTTGCCATTTTTATGGTCAAGTTAGTTATTAGACATGAGAATAGAGTTGGAGAACATATTTTCAGGATATAAAAATGCTAGGAAGCTTGCACCATAGAGTCACTAAAAAGTCAAAGTGCAGAGTTGATTCTACTCTTTGAGCCAGGTCAAGAACTCCTTGAAGTGAGCATTTTCTTGCCACTTTTATGGTCAAATTAGTTATTAGACATGAGAATTAATTGGAAAACTTGTTTTATGAGTATAAAAAGGCTAGAAATCTTGTGCCATAGAGTCACTAAAAAGTTAAAGTGCAGAGCTGATTATACTCCGTGAGCCTGGACAAGAAGTCCTCGAAGTGAGCATTTTCTTTCCATTTTTATAGTCAAATTAGTTATTGTACAAGATTATAGTTGGAGAACATGTTTTTAGGCCATATAACTGCTACGAAGCTTGCGCCATAGAGTCACTAAAAACACGCAGTGCAGAGTTGATTCTACTCCGTGAGCCAGGTCAAGAACTCCTTGATGTGAGCATTCTTTTGCCATATTTATGGTCGAATTAGTTATTAGACATGAGATTATTATTGGAGAGCATGTTCGCAGAGTATAAAAATGCAAGGAAGCTTGTTGAATCACAAAAAAGTCAAAGTGCATAGTTGATTCTAATTCGTGAGCCAGGTCTAGAACTACTTGAAGTGAGCATTTTTTTGGCATTTTTATGGTCAAATTAGTTATTAGACACGAGAATATAGTTGTAGAGCATATTTTTAGAGTATAAAAATGCTAGGCCGCTTGCGCCATAGAGTCACTAAAAAGTCAAAGTGCAGAGCCGATTCTACTCCGTGAGCTGGTCAAGAAGTCCTTGAAGTGAGAATTTTATTTCCTTTTCTATGGAAAAATTAGTTATTATACTTGCTAATACTGTTGGATAACATGTTTTTAGAGTATATAACTGCTGTGAAGCTTGTTTCATAGAGTCACTAAAAACTCACAGTGCAGAGCTGGTTCTACTCTTTGAGTCAGGTCAAGAACTCATTGAAGTGAGGATTTTCTTGCCATTTTTATGGTCAAGTTAGTTATTAAACATGAGAATAGAGTTGGAGAACATGTTTTCAACATATAAAAATGCTAGGAAACTTGCACCATAGTCCCTAAAAAGTCAAAGCGCAGAGCTGATTCTACTCCGTGAGCCAGGTCAAGAACTTCTTGAAGTGAGCATTTTCTTGCCTTTTTATGGTTCAATTAGTTATTAGACATGAGAATTATTTGGAGAACTTGTTTTATGAGTATAAAAATGCGAGAAAGCTTGCGCCATAGAGTCGTTAAATAGTCAAAGTGCAGAGCTGATTATACTCCGTGAGCCTGGACAAGAAGTCCTTGAAGTGAGCATTTTCTTTCCATTTTTATTGTCAAATTAGTTATTATACATGATTATAGTTAGAGAACATGTTTTTAGACTATATAACTGCTACAAAGCTTGCGCCATAGAGTCACTAAAAACACAGTGCAGAGTTGATTCTACTCCGTGAGCCAAGTCAAGAACTCCTTGATGTGAATATTTTTTTGCCATATTTATAATTAGTTGATAGACATGAGAGTATTGTTGGAGAGCATGTTTGCAGAGTATAAAAATGCAAGGAAGCTTGCAGAGTCACTAAAAAGTCAAAGTGCATAGTTGATTCTACTCCATGAGCCAGGTCTAGAACTACTTGAAGTGAGCATTTTCTTGCCATTTTTATGGTCAAATTAGTTATTAGACATGAGAATATTGTTGGAGAATATTTTTTCAGAGTATAAAAATTCTGGCAAGCTTTCGCCATAGAGTCACTAAAAAGTCAAAGTGCAGAGTCGATTCTACTCCGTGAGCCAGTCAAGAAGTCCTTGAAGTGAGCATTTTATTTCCTTTTCTGTGGACAAATTAGTTATTATATTTTCTAATACTTTTGTATAACATGTTATAAGAGTATATAATTAATGTGAAGCTTGTTGCACAGAGTCACTAAATACTCACAGTGCAGAGCTAATTCTACTCTTTCATCCAGGTCAAGAACTCATTGAAGTGAGGATTTTCTTGCCATTTTTATGGTCAAGTTAGTTATTAGACATGAGAATAGAGTTGGAGAACATATTTTCAGGATATAAAAATGCTAGGAAGCTTGCACCATAGAGTCACTAAAAAGTCAAAGTGCAGAGTTGATTCTACTCTTTGAGCCAGGTCAAGAACTCCTTGAAGTGAGCATTTTCTTGCCACTTTTAAGGTCAAATTAGTTATTAGACATGAGAATTAATTGGAAAACTTGTTTTATGAGTATAAAAAGGCTAGGAATCTTGTGCCATAGAGTCACTAAAAAGTTAAAGTGCAGAGCTGATTATACTCCGTGAGCCTGGACAAGAAGTCCTCGAAGTGAGCATTTTCTTTCCATTTTTATAGTCAAATTAGTTATTGTACAAGATTATAGTTGGAGAACATGTTTTTAGGCCATATAACTGCTACGAAGCTTGCGCCATAGAGTCACTAAAAACACGCAGTGCAGAGTTGATTCTACTCCGTGAGCCAGGTCAAGAACTCCTTGATGTGAGCATTCTTTTGCCATATTTATGGTCGAATTAGTTATTAGACATGAGATTATTATTGGAGAGCATGTTCGCAGAGTATAAAAATGCAAGGAAGCTTGTTGAATCACAAAAAAGTCAAAGTGCATAGTTGATTCTAATTCGTGAGCCAGGTCTAGAACTACTTGAAGTGAGCATTTTTTTGGCATTTTTATGGTCAAATTAGTTATTAGACACGAGAATATAGTTGTAGAGCATATTTTTAGAGTATAAAAATGCTAGGCCGCTTGCGCCATAGAGTCACTAAAAAGTCAAAGTGCAGAGCCGATTCTACTCCGTGAGCCGGTCAAGAAGTCCTTGAAGTGAGAATTTTAATTCCTTTTCTATGGACAAATTAGTTATTATACTTGCTAATACTGTTGGATAACATGTTTTTAGAGTTATTAAAAACTCACTGACTTGGCGTGCGTTTTCTCAACACACAATTTAATCCCCAAGTGTGAAGGATATCAATTGTAGCTTCGAAGGTGACCAAGTTATTATCGTACCCAAGGGACGGATAAATATCAATTCAATTACGTTCTAGTAGATTAGGACTATGTTGAGAATTATAATTTGCTGGTTTGTAAACTAAGTAATAAGTAAATAGCAAATAAGTAACAATAACAAGAAAATAGTAGTTTTGATCAAATAAGATGATATGTAGTTCGTCAGGCCATCCAGTTTCATTCGTTAATTTATGCTTTCGTGTGTCGATGTCTGACTCTGCTTTGTGGTTTATGGACGCATCGCTAGACCATGCAAATCTATTCTGTAGACACAAATAGATAAGCTTTTGACACGTGTGAGTATCCTCAGAGCAAGACGCATACTTTACCTCCCTTTCTAGGTACTATCATAATTAATTATTTCCCGTGCACTTAGTACTCTAACCCGATTTGATCTCCCTTTATAGGTACTATAAAGTTATACTCTTTATCCTACTTATTAACCCGAATTCAATTCAATTAAAAAATATTCATATAAGACGGTTCTAATAAGACTTTGGAATCCCTTCACTTAGAATTATAACAATGAACCCTGCTCATTAGTGAACGCACTCAACCAATAACCATGTTATGCATTCAGACTCTACACAACGATTATTGATGCACAAAACAACTATGAGTATGGATTAAAAATGTGCAATCTTATATAAACTAAACCACAAGTAGTGTTGTACGGAGTATACACACGAAATACAAATTTAACTCATGAAACCTTCATAACCCTAGAACTACCGAAGTGGCTCTAGCCCATGATTGATCTAGGAGCAATCATGGTTAGATAGACCGATCTTACTTGAATCTCCAGCCGAACCTCTGTCTCACCCTCCTACTTTCTTCTAATGATTCACGATCTTGAGCTCTTCGTACTTGGATGAGATTCCATCTCTCTCTTGCCTGCATGATCCTTCTTTTATACTTGTTATCACGACTCTAGGGCTTGGAATGGGCTTTTCAAGTGATCCCATGTGTTTTGGCCTCGAAAAATCCGGATAAGGTAAGTTTTCGCACGTAGGTTCGACCTCGTCAAACAGGTCGAACCTCTGGCCACAGGTCGAACCCCAAGTCGAACCCCGCTACTGGAAGAATTCTGCACTGGTTCGACCTCTTGAACAGGTCGAACCTCTCAGGACTTGGTCGAACCCCAGGTCGAACCTTATCACTGGACAATTTCTTCTCTTGGTTCGGCCAACCGTCAGGTCGAACTCCCAATGTCGTGGTTGAACCCAGCTTCTCACGAACTGGTTCGACCATGGTTCGACCTGATGAACAGGTCGAACAACCTCGAGTCGTGGTCGAACCTACTTCCTGCACTTCTCCAACACTGGTTCGACCTGCTGAAGAGGTCGAACCCACCTCCAACAGGTCGAACCCACCTTTTTTCTTGGCGGTTCTCATGGTCTCGACTTCGTCTCTTCGATTCTTGGCACTTCCACTCCGTTTTTGCTATGAAAACCACTCAAATAGCTCTACTAACACCTGATTCATGCTAATTCACAATATATATAGGTTTTCTACCTATTTCTACATCAAAACTCTCCAAAACTAGCACAAAACATGGTGCTAAACTTGTGAATTTACACACTCATCAAACCCCCAAACTTACATGTTGCTCATCCCGAGGCAACCAAATCAAACCACCGGAGTCGTGTATAATTCACCAAGATAAAGTACAACACATATCACACATGCAACTTCATTAAATCAAACAAGTATTAATTGCTTCATATATATCACTCATGCAAAACCAATCCAATCACACACCATTCGGAGTACTATGTAATCTAGCTCACAAGATAAGTATTTATCCTCTTTCACTCAAGTGCGTGAGGCACTATTTAGGTTAATATAAACACTCATATCAATCCATATTCACGCGTAACCATAAGCTTGGCAAAGGTCTCAAAAATTAACTTAAAATCAACTCTTCACTAGGATCACAAAGGACTTGTTTTTGGGTTATAATGTTGGCTCTTTGGAAAAAGGTAGGAAAATTTAGGTAAAGTGACTTAAGACACTAGTAGAGAGTTACCTTGGAGGTTCTTGATTTCTACTTCTTACAGCAATATCTCCTCCAACTTCTCCTCTTCTTTTCATGGATTTTCCTTCTTTTTTGTGCATCAACATCATCTCTTTAGACAATTCGGGTACCAGTTTTAGGCACTACCCTTCTTCTCTTGTATAGGCCATCAGCTGCTAAGCTTCATGCACTAAGTATAAAATCTATCGGGGTACCAGTTTCAGGTACTACCCCTAAACAAGATTTAACCATATTCTTTTCATCCAACCATATTCTATCTTCCTCTTTCTTCTTGTAACACTTACTCACCTCAACTCTCTCCACTAATGAATAGGTTAATCAAGCTCAAATAAAGGTTTATAAGGTAATTTACTTTGGCTACCAAAGAAAAAGCTTTAATGGCTCAACAAGGCATCCAAGGGTTAATAAAATCATTATGAAGGATAAAATTTGGCTAAGTAGCTTAATCACAAAATAATGGCCTAAGATCATGTCCTAGCAATTTATCAATCATAAGTCTCACACAAGACTCCAAGCCAAGTTCTAGAATACGTTCATATGGATGATCCTCTCAAGAATAAAATAATCATGATCAAACATGATTAGAAAGCTCAAATCATCACATAGGTAATCCTAGTACTCCTCATAGCACATAATTAAGATCAATTCCACACAAACTCAACATACTTATCAAATTATACATGTCTTTCATCAATAGAAATTAACACATGAACATATGAATGCACAAAATCAACAAGCTCATACCCAATCAATCATACAAGCATCTATCAATCGATATCACTTATACATTCCACTCACGCATGAATCACACCCCAAAAGAAAAATAATGGAATCAAGATGAATTGGAGAAAACCAAAGAAAACCTGAACCAAACTACTCCTCCGGAGCATCATCATCCTCATCATCATCATCCTCATCATCAAGCCTCTGCTCCATAATCCGGTGTAGATCACCGATGTGTCTATCCAAGTAATCAACTCGATCACCCAACCTACCAACTTTTTCATTCAAAGCAGTATACTTCTCATTCAGCGTAGCATAGTTGGCGTTGGCGAGTGCGAGCTGTCGATTCGTCTCCTGCTGGCTAGCAACAATTGCGACCAGCTGCTTCTGAATAAGGCGGAGCTGCTCCCGTGTATTAATCGGGACAGCCCGCTGCTGACGCGGTGCTGGCTCATGCTGAGGTGCGTCGGGCTGCTCCTCTTCCGGAATTTCCATCTCTGGCTGCTCATCTTCCTGATGCTCGACCTCGGGCTGCTGTGGCCACTGAAGTTGCTGGTGCGGTGGCGGATGGTACTCTCCCTGTTCCATAATTTGCTGTAGCTCCTCCAACCTACCTTCGGCACACAACCTAGCCACGACTCTCCAATCCCCATTGGTCTTCACAGTCACGGACAGAGCAGTGTGTCTTAGGGAGTTCATCAACAAGTTCCTCGCCTCCCAGATAGTGTTCATGTTGCTCATGTCAAAGGGAAACATAAAGTCGAATGGCTTTGGTCCTCTCGTGAAGAACCAATCACCATCTCTAAAGTGTGCGAATCCTCTCTTTACACATGTGAGCATCACCAAATCGGGCTCTCCTCTAACAGGTGCAATGCCGGTGAAGCCATATTGTAGTGTTTAGCTACAATCGTTAGTAACCCTCCAATGTTCACCTTTTGAAATCCAATGGTCCTGAATCGATACAGCTGCGCGATGAAATATGTTCCCACATTGAAATTCACCCCATTCATCATACACCATAGGGCATAAAGCTCTCCTCTAGATACACAGCCACCCTTCGAACGAGCAAATAGTGTATTTTCGAGCACTCGATCCATATATTTCAACACGGGATTCTTGATCGAGGTCGCACGAGCCTGCCTAATCTTATAGTCTCTGATCTCCCCAGTTATCTCCCTCCAAAACTTATTAGCGTTGAAGTGTCCATTCTCCACTCGAGAAATCTCCAGAGGCATCTGAAAAAACTGATTAAAATCCTCAGCCGTCCATCTCCTTCGGACTCCTTCTAACTGAAATGAGCACTGATACGGGTAGCCAAGTGGGTCTTTTTTCCATCTCAAATGAGCAAACTACCTCCGCTGTAACGTGGAAGTAAGTCGGCTTCTTCAACTCCATAAATCTGCAGATCCCCACTCGATCGAACAACATCGTCATGTCATCCCTAATGCTCATAAGTATCATGGCCTCATCATCTTGGTATCTTGTCTGAGCTATCTTATCTGAGACTTCTTCCCACTTTTCTTTAATCTCGTCCCAGTTTTGCATTTGAATTTTGAAGTTCTCGGGTAAACGATCTTGTAGCCTCAGCTTCCTAGTCACTATATCCACATTCGAATGCCTGTCTTGCCTCTTCTTTGATCTTACTTCCTCTGCTCTACCTTTACCTTTACTTGATCCTTGTCCCTTTCCTGAAAACAACTATTTTAACACAACCAACAAGACAAGAACACAAGTATTTGACTAGCATAACCTATACTCTACTCAAACTTCAAGCATCCATGCATAATCACTCAAACTAACATCTCAACACCACTTGCTTATTCAACATGCTCAAAACATCTTCAGTCACACGTTCTTTAATCATCAAAATATAACCAACAAGCATGCATTAAGCAATTCAAGCAATTCCACCAAAAATTTCAACAATTGAACTTCATGAATCACTCCAACTATAATCAATTTGAACTAAACTAACATGCTTATCCTAATAGATGCACAAAATTGTTGATCAATTCACATAAACCATCAAGTTCAATCTATAATCAAACATTCTCCACCAACAAACATGAATTTATATGAATCAAATCAAATTATCAACATTTACCATGAAAACCAACCAAATTCAACCTCAATCCTCCTAACCACAACGAATTGCATACCTAAGCGTCCAATCCTAGAGTAATTGAGTTGGAAGAATGTACCTTTTGACTTGCCCATGGTAAACAAACGATCGAATCACACACACACTTAAGAATCGCGACTGGAGCCCTAATTTGGCGATGAAAATTGCCCAAATCCGCGCCCAATTCGTAAATTCAAGGTGTAATGTTGTGTAATTTGTGTGCAATCAAGTGTAATTGAAGAATTTGTGCAAGAGTGTAGAGGTTCGAAGAGGGTTCAGGCTTTGGTGTTTTGAAAAATTGATCGAACCCTTCTGAAAAATTGACTTAAAATGCGTACCTGGCTTGGTTCGACCTCAGGTTCGACCTCTTGAACAGGTCGAACCATGGATGACGAGGTCGAACCTTCCTTCTAGACAAATGCTCTTCTTGGTTCAACCTGGGTTTGACTTGCTGGACAGGTCGAACCACCCTTGTGTTGGTCGAACTAATCTTCTGGAAAACAGAGTGCTCTGAATGAACTGGTTCAACCTCGGGTTCGACCTTCCAAGCAGATCGAACCATATTGACTTAGGTCGAACCTCCATACTGCATGATTTAAGACCTCGGGTTCGACCTTGGTTTGATCTGTTAAACAGGTCGAACCTAGAATGATCTGGTCGAACCACCTCACTGGATGATTTTCTGCGTCGGTTTGACTTCCTCTGCTCGATTAAAATTTTAAATATGGCGCAAAAACCAACTCCCCTAACAAACATCACAAAGAAAAGATTATACTATCGGTGCTTATCAAGGTAAGTACATCACACCCCCCCAAACTTAGTAGAAACTATAGTTGAAACTAAGTTTGAAAAGAGATGTAATTGCCGATAAGTAAGCACTTCAAATATGAAAATTTCTTACTCACACAAAAGAAATAAAGCATTAAAACGGGAGGGAAAGCCCCCAACATGCGCTCATGTTTAACGTCGGAGAGTCACGACGATACCAACTCAAAACAAGGTATCCACAAAGATGACACAAACATCATCCGGCGACCTATAATGCTTCAAGCGATGTCCATTCGCCGCAAAAATATCTCCATCCTTGTCAATGAGCTCAAAACTCCCCCCACCTAAGGCTCGATGAATCATGAACGGTCCCGTCCACTTTGACTTCAACTTGCCTGCAAAAAGCTTTAAACGAGAGTTAAAGAGTAATACCTTGTCTCCTAGCTTGAACTCCTTATACCAGATCTTCGAATCATGCCACCTTTGAATCCTTTCCTGGTAAATCTCTGAATTCTTATATGCACGACTCCGAAACTCATCCAAAAGATTGATGTGAGTAATCCTCAACTCCTTCACATCCTTGAGAGTCAAGTTAAAGCTTCGCAAAGCCCAAAATGCTTTGTGTTGAATCTCTACAGGTAAGTTGCACGGCTTTCCATAGACAATCTGATACGGTGACATATCTAACACCGTCTTGTACGCGGTCCAGAATCCCCACACGACATCATCGAGCTTCCAAGCCCAATCCTTTCTATTGGTTCGACCACTTTCTCCAGAATCTGTTTGACTTGACGGTTAGAGACCTCCGCTTGCCCATTCGCTTGAGGATGATAGGGTGTAGTAACCCTATGCTTAACACCATACCCTTTAAGCACCTTCTCAAGAAATTTATTTATGAAGTGAGTACCTCCATCACTAACAAGGGCTCTAGGGACTCCAAAACAGGCAAAGATATGCTTCTTCAAGAAAGATATAACAGTTTTCGAATCATTCAAGTGAGTAGGAATCGCTTCCACCCACTTAGAAACATAATCCACCGCAAGTAGAATGTAGAGAAATCTATTAGATGGGGGAAAAGGCCCCATAAAATCGATTCCCCACACATCAAAAATCTCGACCACTATGCTCGGCTGAAGTGGCATCAACATCATCGAGAGTGTTCGGAGTAGCAACAGGCAAATTCTGGTGGGATTCGACCAGGGTTCGACCTGTGGAACAGGTCGAACCAGGTATGTACTGGTCAAACCTTGCTTCTGGACAACGGCTCTCTTTTTGAATTTGAGGTTCGACCTGGGTTCGACCTGTGGAATAGGTCGAACCACGGGCACCTAGGTCGAACCTACCTACTGTACCCCTTCCACCATCCGGTTCGACTAGGGTTCAACCTGTTTGATAGGTCGAACCATGAACGTCGTGGTCGAACCGTTGCTGTGACAAAATAGAGTGCTCCTGGCTGTTCGGTTCGACCTGGGTTCGACCTGTTTGATAGGTCGAACCATGATTGATTTGGTCAAACTGGTGTTCTGGAAAAATAGAGTGCTCCGAGTTGTCGGGTTCGACCAAGGTTCGACCTGTATGCCAAGTCGAACCATCTGCAGTTTGGTCGAACCGATACTGCAATCTCTCCTGATCATGTCCAGTGTGTTGGTTCGACCTCCCCTGTATGGTTTGACCTTCAATGTTGGTCGAATCATGGTCGAACCTGGCCCTAGACATGTCTAAATTTGATTCCGGCCTCATGGGTCCCTCGTACTGCATTCCCGACTTTAATGTGATGGCGTTTCAGGACCTTGGATTCTCAATACTTTGAGACGGGAACTTCCCCTTCTCAAGAGTTTGAGTAAGCTTGTTAACACTTCCTGCCATATCCCCCATCAATAACGTAAGGTCCTTCACCTGCTTAGATATAACCTCATGGTTTGCATCGATTTTGTTCTCAAGTTTTGCCTCAAGGCGGTTAACTCTTTCATCATTCTTGGCAATATACCTATTCACAGTATCCTCAAGACCCAGTTTCCCTTCTTCCACCTTAGCACCCGGATCAACACCCATTGGAGGTTGAATCGCATTATTCGGATTGCTCAATGAGAACTCCGGCCTCCTCGGTTGTTGATAACCACCCGGGGGACCACGATTATTAAAGTTTCCTCGATAGTTCCCTTGGTAGTTCCGGTTTCCTTGATCTTGATACCTAGCCCCTTGAATACTTTGACCCATGGCATAGTGTGCCTCTTCCAACTCCTCTTGGATTGGTCCCTCTTTCATTAGTTCCTGCTGCATGATTGGTACGCGCTGAGATAATTTGCTGATTTGCTTCTGTTGGGACTCAAGTAGCTTATTGATATTGGACAAGCTAGAGACGATCTCATCCTCTCTACTTGCTTTTACCTTTGCTTGTTCAACCTGAGCTACCTTCCTAAGGACATATTTACCTCTCACTCTATAAGTTGGCCAATCCCCCGAATTCATCGAAATATCTTCAAACAACTTCTCGGCCTCTACGGATGACTTTGTAAGCAATGCTCCATTAGAAGAAGCATCCAATAACACTTGTGAATCATAGTCTAATCCGTTATAGAATATACTGATATATTGAGCTTTAGATAGCCCATGTTGAGGACACTTCCTTAGCATGTCCTTGAGTCTATCCCACGCTTCATGAAATTTTCACCTCCACCGATAGCAAATTGGTTAATGTCTTGCTTCATCCTAAACACCTTTGAAGGTAGCATGTACCTCTCCAAGAACCTTAACTTCAGTTGCTCCCAAGTGGTACACTCAGCACCGTTGATTGTGTCATACCAATCTCTCGCCTTTTCAGTAAGCGAGAATTTGAACAAGAGGATCTTCCTAGCATCTTCATGTTCTCCTGCATCTTTTTGAGTACTTGCATAGCCCAGGAACTTGTTCAGATGCTGCTGCGGATCCTCGAAAGACCCTCCTGAAAAGGAGTTTCTTTCTATCATGCTAATAAGAGCGGGATGAAGATCGAAAGCTGCATTAGTTCCCCTCGCTCCTAGAAGCCCAAAATTTCCAGCCCCATTATTTTTGAAAACCTCTCGAATGGCTAGATTATCCGGATTCGCTGCCATGTTGACTGTCTCTACCCCCAAATTAACTTCAGTTGTAGCTTCAATCGTCTGTGAAATCTGCTCGTCAACTTCAACTCCAAAATTCAGAGCTTCAGCTGGATCAATAGTCTTTTCCTTTCTCTTCTTCTTCTTCTTCTTCTTTCTTAACGATGCTCCGATCTAAGGATTATAGGGTTCAAGTTCACCTTTCTTTGATCTCGTGAGCATACACCTAAAAAGAACTAGAATTAAAACAGCAAATCAAGTTAAATATCCCTAACAAACTAGAAATAACAAAAAGATATTTTACGCCGTCCCCAGCAACGGCGCCATTGACTTGGCGTGCGTTTTCTCAACCACAATTTAATCCCCAAGTGTGAAGGATATCAATTGTAGCTTCGAAGGTGACCAAGTTATTATCGTACCCAAGGGACATATAAATATCAATTCAATTACATTCTAGTAGATTAGGACTATGTTGAGAATTATAATTTGTT
The DNA here is from genome assembly GCA_023678885.1 of Pogostemon cablin. Taxonomy (NCBI): domain Eukaryota; kingdom Viridiplantae; phylum Streptophyta; class Magnoliopsida; order Lamiales; family Lamiaceae; genus Pogostemon; species Pogostemon cablin. Next base: position 5,910,442 of record CM042951.1, on the reverse strand, counting down.
GGTTTGTAAAATAAGTAATAATTAAATAGCAAATAAGTAACAATAACAAGAAAATAGTAGTTTTGATCAAATAAGATGATAGGTAGTTCGTCGGGCCATCCACTTTCATTCGTTAATTTATGCTTTCGTGTGTCGATGTCCGACTCTGCCTTGTGGTTTATGGATGCATCGCTAGACCATGCAAATCTATTCTATAGACACAAATATATAAGCTTTTGACACATGTGAGTGTCCTCAGAGCAAGACGCATACTTTACCTCCCTTTCTAGGTACTATCATAATCAATTATTTCCCGTGCACTTAGTACTCTAACCCGATTTGATCTCCCTTTATAGGTACTATAAAGTTATACTCTTTATCCTATTTGTTAACCCGAATTCAATTCAATTAACAAATATTCATATAAGACTGTTCTAATAAGACTTTGTAATCCCTTCACTTAGAATTATAACAATGAACCCTGCTCATTAGTGAACGCACTCAACCAATAACCATGTTATGCATTCAGACTCTACATAACGATTATTGATGCACAAAACAACTATGAGTATGGATTAAAACGTGCAATCTTATATAAACTAAACCACAAGTAGTGTTGTACGAAGTATACACACGAAATACAAATTTAACTCATGAAACCTTCATAACCCTAGAACTACCGAAGTGGCTCTAGCCCATGATTGATCTAGGAGCAATCATGGTTAGATAGACCGATCTTACTTGAATCTCCAGCCAAACCTCTGTCTCAGCCCTCCTACTCCGTTTTTGCTATGAAAACCACTCAAATAGCTCTGCTAACACCTGATTCATGCTAATTCACAATATATATAGGTTTTCCACCTATTTCCACATCAAAACTCTCCAAAACTAGCACAAAACATGGTGCTAAACTTGTGAATTTACATACTCATCACTCACAGTGCAGAGCTGATTCTACTCTTTAAGTCAGGTCAAGAACTAATAGAAGTGAGGATTTTCTTGCCATTTTTATGGTCAAGTTAGTTATTAAACATGAGAATAGAGTTGGAGAACATGTTTTCAACATATAAAAATGCTAGGAAACTTGCATCATAGAGTCACTAAAAAGTCAAAGCGCAGAGCTAATTCTACTCTGTGAGCCAGGTCAAGAACTTCTTGAAGTGATTATTTTCTTGCCATTTTTATGGTTCAATTAGTTATTAGACATGAGAATTAGTTGGAGAACTTGTTTTATGAGTATAAAAATGCTAGAAAGCTTGCGCCATAGAGTCGCAAAATAGTCAAAGTGCAGAGCTGATTATACTCCGTGAGCCTGGATTATAGTTGATTATAGTTATTATACATGATTATAGTTGAAGAACATGTTTTCAGACTATATAACTGCTACGAAGCTTGCGCCATAGAGTCACTAACAACACAAAGTGCAGAGTTGATTCTACTCCGTGAGCCAGGTCAAGAACTCCTTGATGTGAGCATTTTTTTGCCATATTTATAATTAGTTATTAGACATGAGAGCATTGTTGAAGAGCATGTTTGCTGAGTATAAAAATGCAAGGAAGCTTGCAGAGTCACTAAAAAGTCAAAGTGCATAGTTGATTCTACTCCATGAGCCAGGTCTAGAACTACTTGAAGTGAGCATTTTCTTGCCATTTTTATGGTCAAATTAGTTATTAGACATGAGAATATTTTTGGAGAACATTTTTTCAGAGTATAAAAATTCTGGGAAGCTTTCGCCATAGAGTCACTAAAAAGTCAAAGTGCAGAGTCTATTATACTCCGTGAGCCATTCAAGAAGTCCTTGAAGTGAGCATTTTATTTCCTTTTCTATGGACAAATTAGTTATTAGATTTGCTAATACTGTTGGATAACATGTTATTAGAGTATAGAACTACTGTGAAGCTTGTTGCATAGAGTCACTAAAAACTCAAAGTGCAGAGCTGATTCTACTCTATCAGCCAGGTCAAGAACTCATTGAAGTGAGGATTTTTTTGCCATTTTTATGGTCAAGTTAGTTATTAGACATGAGAATAGAGTTGGAGAACATGTTTTCAGGATATAAAAAAGCTAGGAAGCTTGCACCATAGAGTCACTAAAAAATCAAAGTGCAGAGCAGATTCTATTCCGCGAGCCAAGTCAAGAACTCCTTGAAGTGAGCATTTTCTTGCCACTTTTATGGTGAAATTAGTTATTAGACATGAGAATTAGTTGGAAAACTTGTTTTATGAGTATAAAAATGCTAGGAAGCTTGTGCCATAGAGTCGCTAAAAAGTTAAAGTGCAGAGCTGATTATACTCCGTGAGCCTGGACAAGAAGTCCTTGAAGTGAGCATTTTATTTCCATTTTTATGGTCAAATTAGTTATTATACATGATTATAGTTGGAGAACATGTTTTCAGGTTATATAACTGCTATGAAGCTTGCGCCATAGAGTCACTAAAAACACACAGTGCAGAGTTGATTATACTCCGTGAGCCAGGTCAAGAACTCCTTGATGTGAGCATTTTTTTGCCATATTTATGGTCAAATTTGTTATTAGACTTGAGATTATTATTGGAGAGCATGTTTGCAGAGTATAAAAATGCAAGGAAGCTTGCAGAGTCACTAAAAAGTCAAAGTGCAGAGCCGATTCTACTCCGTGAGCCGGTCAAGAAGTCCTTGAAGTGAGAATTTTATTTCCTTTTCTATGGACAAATTAGTTATTATACTTGCTAATACTGTTGGATAACATATTTTTAGAGTATATAACTGCTGTGAAGCTTGTTTCATAGAGTCACTAAAAACTCACAGTGCAGAGCTGATTCTACTCTTTGAGTCAGGTCAAGAACTCATTGAAGTGAGGATTTTCTTGCCATTTTTATGGTCAAGTTAGTTATTAAACATGAGAATAGAGTTGGAGAACATGTTTTCAACATATAAAAATGCTAGGAAACTTGCACCATAGAGTCCCTAAAAAGTCAAAGCGCAGAGCTGATTCTACTCCGTGAGCCAGGTCAATAACTTCTTGAAGTGAGCATTTTCTTGCCATTTTTATGGTTCAATTAGTTATTAGACATGAGAATTAGTTGGAGAACTTGTTTTATAAGTATAAAAATGATAGAAAGCTTACGCCATAGAGTCGCTAAATAGTAAAAGTGCAGAGCTGATTATACTCCGTGAGCCTGGACAAGAAGTCCTTGAAGTGAGCATTTTCTTTCCATTTTTATGGTCAAATTAGTTATTATACATGATTATAGTTGGAGAACATGTTTTCAGACTATATAACTGCTACAAAGCTTGCGCCATAGAGTCACTAAAAACACAGTGCAGAGTTGATTCTACTCCGTGAGCCAAGTCAAGAACTCCTTGATGTGAGTATTTTTTTGCCATATTTATAATTAGTTATTAGACATGAGAGTATTGTTGGAGAGCATGTTTGCAGAGTATAAAATGCAAGGAAGCTTGCAGAGTCACTAAAAAGTCAGAGTGCATAGTTGATTCTACTCCGTGAGCCAGGTCTAGAACTACTTGAAGTGAGCATTTTCTTGCCATTTTTATGGTAAAATTAGTTATTAGACATGAGAATATAGTTGGAGAATATTTTTTCAGAGTATAAAAATTCTGGGAAGCTTTCGCCATAGAGTCACTAAAAAGTCAAAGTACAGAGTCGATTCTACTCCGTGAGCCAGTCATGAAGTCCTTGAAGTGAGCATTTTATTTACTTTTCTATGGACAAATTAGTTATTATATTTTCTAATACTGTTGTATTACATGTTATTAGAGTATATAACTGCTGTGAAGCTTGTTGCACAGAGTCACTAAATACTCACAGTGTAGAGCTGATTCTACTCTTTCAGCCAGGTCAAGAACTCATTGAAGTGAGGATTTTCTTGCCATTTTTATGGTCAAGTTAGTTATTAGACATGAGAATAGAGTTGAACATATTTTCAGGATATAAAAATGCTAGGAAGCTTGCACCATAGAGACACTAAAAAGTCAAAGTGCAGAGTTGATTCTACTCCGTGAGCCAGGTCAAGAACTTCTTGAAGTGAGCATTTTCTTGCCATTTTTATGGTTCAATTTGTTATTAGACATAAGAATTAGTTGGAGAACTTGTTTTATGAGTATAAAAAAGCTAGAAAGCTTGCATCATAGAGTCACTAAATAGTCAAAGTGCAGAGCTGATTATACTCCGTGAGCCTGGACAAGAAGTCATTGAAGTGAGCATTTTCTTTCCATTTTTATGGTCAAATTAGCTATTATACATGATTATAGTTGGAGAACATGTTTTCAGACTATATAACTACTATGAAGCTTTCGCCATATAGTCATTAAAAACTCACAGTGCAGAGCTGATTCTACTTTATCAGCCAGGTCAAGAACTCATTGTAGTGAGGATTTTCCTGCCATTTTTATTGTCAAGTTAATTATTAGACATGTGAATAGAGTTGGAGAACATGTTTTTAGGATATAAAAATGCTAGGAAGCTTGCACCATAGAGTCACTAAAAAGTTAAAGTGCAGAGTTGATTCTACTCCGTGAGCCAGGTCAAGAACTCCTTGAAGTGAGCATTTTCTTGCCACTTTTATGGTCAAATTAGTTATTAGACATCAGAATTAGTTGGAAAGCTTGTTTTATGAGTATAAAAATGCTAGGAAGCTTGTGCCATAGAGTCGCTAAAAAGTTAAAGTGCATAGCTGATTATACTCCGTGAGCCTGGACAAGAAGTCCTTGAAGTGAGCATTTTCTTTCCATTTTTATGGTCAAATTAGTTATTATACATGATTATAATTGAAGAACATGTTTTTAGGCTATATAACTGCCACGAAGCTTGCGCCATAGAGTCACTAACAACACAAAGTGCTGAGTTGATTCTACTCCGTGAGCCAGGTCAAGAATTCCTTGATGTGAGCATTTTTTTGCCATATTTATGATTAGTTATTAGACATGAGAGTATTGTTGGAGAGCATGTTTCCTGAGTATAAAAATGCAAGGAAGCTTGCAGAGTCACTAAAAAGTCAAAGTGCATAGTTGATTCTACTCCATGAGCCAGGTCTAGAACTACTTGAAGTGAGCATTTTCTTGCCATTTTAATGGTCAAATTAGTCATTAGACATGAGAATATAGTTGAAGATCATTTTTTCAGAGTATAAAAATTCTGGGAAGCTTTCGCCATAGAGTCACTAAAAAGTCAAAGTGCAGAGTCGATTCTACTCCGTGAGCCAGTCAAGAAGTCCTTGAAGTGAGCATTTTATTTCCTTTTCTTTGGACAAATTAGTTATTAAATTTGCTAATACTGTTGGATAACATGTTATTAGAGTATAGAACCGCTGTGAATCTTGTTGCATAGAGTCACTAAAAACTCACAGTGCAGAGTTGATTCTACTCTATCAGCCAGGTCAAGAACTCATTGAAGTGAGGATTTTCTTGCCATTTTTATGGTTCAATTAGTTATTAGACATGAGAATTAGTTGGAGAACTTGTTTTATGAGTATAAAAATGCTAGAAAACTTAAGCCATAGAGTCGCTAAATAGTCAAAGTGCAGAGCTGATTATACTCCGTGAGCCTGGACAAGAAGTCATTGAAGTGAGTATTTTATTTCCATTTTTATGGTCAAATTAGCTATTATACATAATTATAGTTGGAGAATATGTTTTCAGACTATATAACTACTATAAAGCTTGCGCCATAGAGTCACTAAAAACTCATAGTGCAGAGTTGATTCTACTCTATCAGCCAGGTCAAGAACTCATTGAAGTGAGGATTTTCTTGCCATTTTTATTATCAATTTAGTTATTAGACATGTGAATAGAGTTGGAGGACATGTTTTCAGGATATAAAAATGCTAGGAAGCTTGCACCATAGAGTCACTAAAAAGTCAAAGTGCAGAGCTGATTCTACTCTGTGAGCCAGGTCAAGAACTCCTTGAAGTGAGCATTTTCTTGCCACTTTTATGGTCAAATTAGTTATTAGACATGAGAATTAGTTGGAAAACTTGTTTTATGAGTATAAAAATACTAGGAAGCTTGTGCCATAGAGTCGCTAAAAAGTTAAAGTGCAGAGCTGATTATACTCCGTGAGCCTGGACAAGAAGTCCTTTAAGTGAGCATTTTCTTTCCATTTTTATGGTCAAATTAGTTATTATATATGATTATAGTTGGAGAACATGTTTTTAGTCTATATAAATGCTATGAAGCTTGCACCATAGAGTCACTAAAAACACACAGTGCAGAGTTGATTCTACTCCGCGAGCCAGGTCAAGAACTCCTTGATGTGAGGATTTTTTAGGCATATTTATGATCAAATTAGTTATTAGTCATGAGATTATTATTGGAGAGCATGTTTGAAAAGTATAAAAATGGAAGGAAGCTTGCAGAGTCACTAAAAAGTCAAAGTGCATAGCTGATTCTATTCCGTGAGCCAGGTCAAGAACTACTTGAAGTGAGCATTTTTTTACCATTTTATGGTCAATTTAGTAATTAGAAATGATAATATAGTTGGAGAACATGTTTTTAGAGTATAAAAATGCTAGGAAGCTTGCGCCATAGAGTCACTAAAAAGTCAAAGTGCAGAGCCGATTCTACTCCGTGAGCCGGTCAAGAAGTCCTTGAAGTGAGCATTTTATTTCCTTTTCTATGGACAAATTAGTTATTATACTTGCTAGTACTATTGGATAACATGCTATTAGAGTATAGAACTGTTGTGAAGCTTGTTGCATAGAGTCACTAAAAACTCAAAGTGCAGAGCTGATTCTACTCTATCAGCCAGGTCAAGAACTCATTGAAGTGAGGATTTTTTTGCCATTTTTATGGTCAAGTTAGTTATTAGACATGAGAATAGAGTTGGATAACATGTTTTCAGGATATAAAAAAGCTAGGAAGCTTGCACCATAGAGTCACTAAAAAATCAAAGTGCAGAGCTGATTCTATTCCGCGAGCCAAGTCAAGAACTCCTTGAAGTGAGCATTTTCTTGCCACTTTTATGGTGAAATTAGTTATTAGACATGAGAATTAGTTGGAAAACTTGTTTTATGAGTATAAAAATGTTAGGAAGCTTGTGCCATAGAGTCGCTAAAAAGTTAAAGTGCAGAGCTGATTATACTCCGTGAGCCTGGACAAGAAGTCCTTGAAGTGAGCATTTTATTTCCATTTTTATGGCCAAATTAGTTATTATACATGATTATAGTTGGAGAACATGTTTTCAGGTTATATAACTGCTATGAAGCTTGCGCCATAGAGTCACTAAAAACACACAGTGCAGAGTTGATTATACTCCGTGAGCCAGGTCAAGAACTCCTTGATGTGAGCATTTTTTTGCCATATTTATGGTCAAATTTGTTATTAGACATGAGATTATTATTGGAGAGCATGTTTGCAGAGTATAAAAATGCAAGGAAGGTTGCAGGGTCACTAAAAAGTCAAAGTGCAGAGCCGATTCTACTCCGTGAGTCGGTCAAGAAGTCCTTGAAGTGAGAATTTTATTTCCTTTTCTATGGACAAATTAGTTATTATACTTGCTAATACTGTTGGATAACATATTTTTAGAGTATATAACTGCTGTGAAGCTAGTTTCATAGAGTCACTAAAAACTCACAGTGCAGAGCTGATTCTACTCTTTGAGTCAGGTCAAAAACTCATTGAAGTGAGGATTTTCTTGCCATTTTTATGGTCAAGTTAGTTATTAAACATGAGAATAGAGTTGGAGAACATGTTTTCAACATATAAAAATGCTAGGAAACTTGCACCATAGAGTCCCTAAAAAGTCAAAGCGCAGAGCTGATTCTACTCCGTGAGCCAGGTCAATAACTTCTTGAAGTGATCATTTTCTTGCCATTTTTATGGTTCAATTAGTTATTAGACATGAGAATTAGTTGGAGAACTTGTTTTATGAGTATAAAAATGATAGAAAGCTTACGCCATAGAGTCGCTAAATAGTCAAAGTGCAGAGCTGATTATACTCCGTGAGCCTGGACAAGAAGTCCTTGAAGTGAGCATTTTCTTTCCATTTTTATGGTCAAATTAGTTATTATACATGATTATAGTTGGAGAACATGTTTTCAGACTATATAACTGCTACAAAGCTTGCGCCATAGAGTCACTAAAAACACAGTGCAGAGTTGATTCTACTCCGTGAGCCAAGTCAAGAACTCCTTGATGTGAGTATTTTTTTGCCATATTTATAATTATTTATTAGACATGAGAGTATTGTTGGAGAGCATGTTTGCAGAGTATAAAATGCAAGGAAGCTTGCAGAGTCACTAAAAAGTCAGAGTGCATAGTTGATTCTACTCCGTGAGCCAGGTCTAGAACTACTTGAAGTGAGCATTTTCTTGCCATTTTTATGGTAAAATTAGTTATTAGACATGAGAATATAGTTGGAGAATATTTTTTCAGAGTATAAAAATTCTGGGAAGCTTTCGCCATAGAGTCACTAAAAAGTCAAAGTGCAGAGTCGATTCTACTCCGTGAGCAAGTCATGAAGTCCTTGAAGTGAGCATTTTATTTACTTTTCTATGGACAAATTAGTTATTATATTTTCTAATACTGTTGTATTACATGTTATTAGAGTATATAACTGCTGTGAAGCTTGTTGCACAGAGTCACTAAATACTCACAGTGTAGAGCTGATTCTACTCTTTCAGCCAGGTCAAGAACTCATTGAAGTGAGGATTTTCTTGCCATTTTTATGGTCAAGTTAGTTATTAGACATGAGAATAGAGTTGAACATATTTTCAGGATATAAAAATGCTAGGAAGCTTGCACCATAGAGTCACTAAAAAGTCAAAGTGCAGAGTTGATTCTACTCCGTGAGCCAGGTCAAGAACTTCTTGAAGTGAGCATTTTCTTGCCATTTTTATGGTTCAATTTGTTATTAGACATAAGAATTAGTTGGAGAACTTGTTTTATGAGTATAAAAATGCTAGAAAGCTTGCATCATAGAGTCGCTAAATAGTCAAAGTGCAGAGCTGATTATACTCCGTGAGCCTGGACAAGAAGTCATTGAAGTGAGCATTTTCTTTCCATTTTTATGGTCAAATTAGCTATTATACATGATTATAGTTGGAGAACATGTTTTCAGACTATATAACTACTATGAAGCTTTCGCCATATAGTCATTAAAAACTCACAGTGCAGAGCTGATTCTACTCTATCAGCCAGGTCAAGAACTCATTGAAGTGAGGATTTTCTTGCCATTTTTATTATCAATTTAGTTATTAGACATGTGAATAGAGTTGGAGGACATGTTTTCAGGATATAAAAATGCTAGGAAGCTTGCACCATAGAGTCACTAAAAAGTCAAAGTGCAGAGCTGATTCTACTCTGTGAGCCAGGTCAAGAACTCCTTGAAGTGAGCATTTTCTTGCCACTTTTATGGTCAAATTAGTTATTAGACATGAGAATTAGTTGGAAAGCTTGTTTTATGAGTATAAAAATGCTAGGAAGCTTGTGCCATAGAGTCGCTAAAAAGTTAAAGTGCAGAGCTGATTATACTCCGTGAGCCTGGACAAGAAGTCCTTTAAGTGAGCATTTTCTTTCCATTTTTATGGTCAAATTAGTTATTATATATGATTATAGTTGGAGAACATGTTTTCAGACTATATAAATGCTATGAAGCTTGCACCATAGAGTCACTAAAAACACACAGTGCAGAGTTGATTCTACTCCGCGAGCCAGGTCAAGAACTCCTTGATGTGAGGATTTTTTAGGCATATTTATGATCAAATTAGTTATTAGTCATGAGATTATTATTGGAGAGCATGTTTGAAAAGTATAAAAATGGAAGGAAGCTTGCAGAGTCACTAAAAAGTCAAAGTGCATAGCTGATTCTATTCCGTGAGCCAGGTCAAGAACTACTTGAAGTGAGCATTTTTTTACCATTTTATGGTCAATTTAGTAATTAGAAATGATAATATAGTTGGAGAACATGTTTTTAGAGTATAAAAATGCTAGGAAGCTTGCGCCATAGAGTCACTAAAAAGTCAAAGTGCAGAGCCGATTCTACTCCGTGAGCCGGTCAAGAAGTCCTTGAAGTGAGCATTTTATTTCCTTTTCTATGGACAAATTAGTTATTATACTTGCTAGTACTATTGGATAACATGTTATTAGAGTATAGAACTGTTGTGAAGCTTGTTGCATAGAGTCACTAAAAACTCAAAGTGCAGAGCTGATTCTACTCTATCAGCCAGGTCAAGAACTCATGAAGTGAGGATTTTCTTGCCATTTTTATGGTCAAGTTAGTTATTAGACATGTGAATAGAGTTGGAGAACATGTTTTCAGGATATAAAAAAACTAGGAAGCTTGCACCATAGAGTCACTAAAAAATCAATGTGCAGAGCTGATTCTACTCTGTGAGCCAAGTCAAGAACTCCTTGAAGTGAGCATTTTATTTCCTTTTCTATGGACAAATTAGTTATTAGATTTGCTAATACTGTTGGATAACATGTTATTAGAGTATAGAACTATTGTGAAGCTTGTTGCATAGAGTCACTAAAAACTCAAAGTGCAGGGCTGATTCTACTCTATCAGCCTGGTCAAGAACTCATTGAAGTGAGGATTTTCTTGCCATTTTTATGGTCAAGTTAGTTATTAGACATGTGAATAGAGTTGGAGAACATGTTTTCTGGATATAAAAATACTAGGAAGCTTGCACCATAGAGTCACTAAAAAATCAAAGTGTAGAGCTGATTCTACTCTGTGAGCCAAGTCAAGAACTCCTTGAAGTGAGCATTTTCTTGCCGCTTTTATGGTGAAATTAGTTATTAGACATGAGAATTAGTTGGAAAACTTGTTTTATGAGAATAAAATGCTAAGAAGCTTGTGCCATAGAGTCGCTAAAAAGTTAAAGTGCAGAGCTGATTATACTCCGTGAGCTTGGACAAGAAGTCCTTGAAGTGAGTATTTTCTTTCCATTTTTATGGTCAAATTAGTTATTATACATGATTATAGTTGGAGATCATGTTTACAGACTATATCACTGCTACGAAGCTTGCGTCATAGAGTCACTAAAAACACACAATGCAGAGTTGATTCTACTCTGTGAGCCAGGTCAAGAACTCCTTGATGTAAGGATTTTTTTTGGCATATTTATGATCAAATTAGTTATTAGACATGATATTATTGTTGGAGAGCATGTTTGCAGAGTATAAAAATGTACAGAAGCTTGCAGAGTCCCTAAAAAGTCAAAGTGCATAACTGATTCTACTCCGTGAGCCAGGTCTAGAACTACTTGAAGTGAGCATTTTTTTGCCATTTTTATGGTCAAATTAGTTATTAGACATGAGAATATAGTTGGAGAACATGTTTTAGAGTATAAAAATGCTAGGAAGCTTGCGCCATAGAGTCACTAAAAAGTCAAAGTGCAGAGCCGATTCTACTCCATGAACCGATCAAGAAGTCCTTGAAGTGAGCATTTTATTTCCTTTTATATGGACAAATTAGTTATTATACTTGCTAATACTATTGGATAACATGTTTTTAGAGTATATATCTACTGTGAAGCTTGTTTCATAGAGTCACTAAAACACACAGTGCAGAGCTGATTCTACTCTATGAGTCAGGTCAAGAACTCATTGAAGTGAGGATTTTCTTGCCATTTTTATGGTCAAGTTAGTTATTAAACATGAGAATACACTTGGAGAACATGTTTTCAATATATAAAAATGCTAGGAAACTTGCACCATAGAGTCACTAAAAAGTCAAAGCGCAGAGCTGATTCTACTCCGTGAGCCAGGTCAAGAACTTCTTGAAGTGAGCATTTTCTTGCCATTTTTATGGTTCAATTAGTTATTAGACATGAGAAATAGTTGGAGAACTTATTTTATGAGTATAAAAATGCTAGGAAGCTTGCACCATAGAGTCACTAAATAGTCAAAGTGCGAACTGATTATACTCCGTGAGCCTGGAAAAGAAGTTCTTGAAGTGAGAATTTTATTTCCATTTTTATGGTCAAATTAGTTATTATAAATGATTATAGTTGGAGAACATGTTTTTAGACTATATAACTATTATGAAGCTTGCGCCATAGAGACACTAACAACACACAGTGCAGAGTTGATTCTACTCCGTGAGACAGGTCAATAACTCCTTGATGTGAGCATTTTTTGGCCATATTTATAATTAGTTATTAGACATGAGAGTATTATTGGAGAGCATGTTTGAAGAGTATAAAAATGCAAGGAAGCTTACAGAGTCACTAAAAAGTCAAAGTGCATAGCTGATTCTACTCCGTGAGCCAAGTCTAGAACTACTTGAAGTGAGCATTTTTTTGCCATTTTTATGGTCAAATTAGTTATTAGACATGAGAATATAGTTGCAGAACATGTTTTTAGAGTATAAAAATGCTAGGATGCTTGCGCCATAGAGTCACTAAAAAGTTAAAGTGCAGAGTCGATTCTACTCCGTGAGCCGGTCGAGAAGTCCTTGAAGTGAGCATTTTATTTCCTTTTATATGGACAAATTAGTTATTATACTTGCTAATATTGTTGGATAACATGTTTTTAGAGTATATATCTACTGTGAAGCTTGTTTCATAGAGTCACTAAAAACGCACAGTGCAGACCTGATTCTACTCTATGAGTCAGGTCAAGAACTCATTAAAGTGAGGATTTTATTGCAATTTTTATGGTCAAGTTAGTTATTAAACATGAGAATACTCTTGGAGAACATGTTTTCAACATATAAAAATGTTAGGAAACTTGCACCATGGGGTCACTAAAAAGTCAAAGCGCAGAGATGATTCTACTCCATGAGCCAGGTCAAGAACTTCTTGAAGTGAGCATTTTCTTGCCATTTTTATGGTTCATTTATTTATTAGACATGAGAAATAGTTGGAGAACTTGTTTTATGAGTATAAAAATGCTAGGAAGCTTTCACCATAGAGTCACTAAATAGTCAAAGTGCAGAATTGATTATACTCCGTGAGCCTGGACAAGAAGTTCTTGAAGTGAGAATTTTATTTCCATTTTTATGGTCAAATTAGTTATTATAAATGATTATAGTTGGAGAACATGTTTTCAGACTATATAACTGCTTGAAGCTTGCGCCATAGAGACACTAACAACACAGTGCAGAGTTGATTCTACTCCGTGAGACAGGTCAAGAACTCCTTGATGTGAGCATTTTTTGCCATATTTATAATTAGTTATTAGACATGAAAGTATTATTGGAGAGCATGTTTGCAGAGTATAAAAATGCAAGGAAGCTTGCAGAGTCACTAAAAAGTCAAAGTGCATAGCTGATTCTACTCCGTGAGCCAAGTCTAGAACTACTTGAAGTGAGCATTTTTTTGCCATTTTTATGGTCAAATTAGTTATTAGACACGAGAATATAGTTGGCGAACATGTTTTTAGAGTATAAAAATGCTAGGAAGCTTGCGCCATAGAGTCACTAAAATGTCAAAGTGCAGAGCCGATTCTACTCCGTGAGCCGGTCAAGAAGTCCTTGAAGTGAGCATTTTATTGTTGGATTGTATACTAAAAGTCTAGCTTTAGTATGAACAATGTCATAACAATATTTGAAATGAGAATCATTGATCAAATGATTGCGTCTTATAATTTATTTTATATGCATGACGCAATAGTCCATTTACTTTATACTGTAGATAATATGTTGTGCGACAACACGCAGAAGATCATATTATCGGTTTCCTTATAAAGTATAAACAGATGCTCACAACTGAGATAGACGGGGACTCTCTATCGGTATGGTTGTAGTGTGGTTTGGTATTAGCTTGTCTTGGCTATAGAATCACATTAGTGCACTTGTGTGTATTGAGCAGGACCACCTGAGATCGTTCTTCTTATACTGACTATATAGTAGAACTTGATCTCTGTTATTATGGAAGTTCGTACTCTTAATCCCTATACAATAACCTCGACACGTAGGGAACTATGTATTTCTTTGATTCATCAATGGGTGAGATTTATAAGTATTAAATCAACAAACTCAGTGAGTTGGGAAATAGTGCTGTATCTATGGTGTGCTGTTGATTGTAGAAGGAATCCATGTCCGTTATAAGTTGATGATGTCCCCTTGAGGAGCTCATAAGGTTTATCATGTAAATCTTGCAAGTGGATTAATTTCCGGCATGATAATAAGGTTGAGTGGTACTACTCTCGGATGAGATATTAATTAATTTGAGTTGTCAGTAACTTAATTAATTAATGGACATTGTTTTTCTTAAACATGGGGAGACTATCGGGCTTATAATAAGAAGGAGCCCAGAACATAATTTTGGGGTTGGACGGGTAGTGCAATAATAATATTTTAGTGGACTATATTATTATTATTGGATTTAATTAAAAGCTTTGGACTAAGCTTGGTTAATTAAATTCAATTGAGGCCCAGCCCAATTTCTCCTCCTGGTCCCTGCTGTAGCCCAATATATATAGTCATCTCAGCTTCTGGAAACCTAAGTAATTGCGCCTCTTTCAACGTGAGTTAGGAAAAGAAGCTGATTGAGAGAATCCTGCAGATTGTTGCCCATACAACAGCAGGATTTGACTTGGGTCATACAGCAGAAGATCGAGAGGTGGTTCTCTGCAACGATCAACCTCTACACCAACCCAGAAGTACGGTAAACGGTTTAATTATGCTTCCGCTATTTTTGTTAATCTATTTTTCCTAATGAATCACGTTGAACCACATGATCCAATTGCCAACAATTGGTATCAGAGCTCTGGTTTCGTGGTGAAACGTGAACCGTAAGGTTGGGTTTTTGTGATTATTTGATTATGTGAAATAATCTGTTAATAATTGCCTGTGTGAATAGGGGTTAGTTATTATTTTATGCATATATCCCTATCTGCTTTGTGTGGTTTTTGCTGGTTGTTGACTGAACATAAAATTCAATAATTGTAAAACACACACGACTGCCTCTGGATAATTTGTCTATGTTTCTACACACACACAACTGCTCATGGGCGACGGATGTATGGATCGTGTCGGGCTGGTGATGGCTATCCGACTACTGCTCCCGAGGCGAGTCGAATGCATGGACAGGCCGCGTCCTCGGAGGTTCCGGCGAGAAATCGACTGAAGATTGCGGCTGTCTGCCGCTGGTTGGTGGTATTCAGTCGATTGGAAGAGGAACTGGGTGAGAATAGGCTGCAATCGGGCGAGTCTATCAATCGGTTTGAAGAAGCTTCCGAGCGCGTCTGCTGCAATTTCCAGTCGGATCTGAGGCGCTTTCAGATCAGGTTTGTTTGCAAGATGCAACTGATGATCGGAGAAGGGGTTCCATTGACTGGAAGCAACTCTCGGAGCTGATCGAAAGCAGCAGCGGCATTTTTTTTTTCGCCTGTGGTTCCTGTGGGATGTTGAGAACGGTCATCTTCGCGAAGGCTGGACCTGCAACTCCAGTCGACGACGCTGATGGGCAGACGCAGCGTGGCAGATCTGTCGGGCCTTGACGGAGCTAGGCAAACTCCGATTGCGTCCAGCTGCTTCCAGGCGAGCGCGGGCGGTGGCAGTCTCCGGCACAGTAGATCATCTGTTTGACAGGTCACCATCGTGGATGGCGGTCCGAATCTGGTTGGGCCGCCGGGTGTCTTCTGGGTGTGATGGAAGATGGGTGCGGGCGGCGGCAGTCGTCGGCGACAGCGCGATGGTTCCGGAGAGCTATGCAGCGAGAAAACAAGGCGTCTGGCAGCGAGGAAACAAGGCGGCTGTCGGCGCGGCTCGATTTCGGTGGCTGTCGGCTGGTCCGCCGGTTGATGCACCGCCAAGATGCGCCGCTGCTGCTGGTGTATGGAAGGAGTGTTGTGGCTGTTTTTAATTAGGGCAGTAATTTGGTTTTGGGCTGGAATTTGGGCCCAAATATTAATTAAAAGGAAATGGGGCTGCTGGGCCCTATTTTAATTAAGGTGTTTTTGGGCTTGATTCACTAGATCATGGGTGGTTGGTTTAATTAAAGGGCCCAATTCAGTAATATATTAGGGGCTGCTCATTTATTTAATTTGTTTTTGGGCTTTTGGGCCCAAATTTTAATTAAATGGTAAATGGGCTGCTGGGCTATTATTTTATTGCTGGTTTTAATTAATTGTGAGTAATGGGCCAAGCATGATTAATTAATTTTATTAATGGACTGATTTTGTGCTAGTGGGCTTATGGACTTAATTTAATTTTGGGCTAAGATTATGGGCCATGGATAATGGGCTTGATTAATTATTTAATCTGCTGCTCATTTTGTGCTTATTTGTTGCTCTTGGGCCCAAATTAATTAATCCACTATTTATGCAATTAATTAATGTTATATAACTGATTAATTGATTTAATTGTCAATTATTGTTGTATATGTGTAAGACATGTTCTATGTAATTTATTTATTTAAATTGCTGTTAATAGAAGCATGTCTAAGTTGTATATTTTATTCTGGAATATTATATGCATGTTAAAAACCCTCGGTGTTTAAATAACTAAGTGGGAGAGGGGATTGGTAATTAATTCCCGCGGCCTCCATTATTGGTTTGTAAGTGATGTGAGTAAACTTGCGCGTTGGCAATAGAGCCTTCCTCCCTAACGGATGAGTTTATTCATGGATCACTGGTACAAACTTCTTTAAATAATTATTGTTTGTAATGTGTTGCATATGGGCTTGCGCGTTGGCTATAGTGCCTTCCTCCCTAACGGATGAGCTTATATGCGGTTCACTAGTACAAACTTATATAATTGATGGTTGTAGAAAGTTATCTAAGCACGTGTGTACTTCTCTAACAGTAAGGCACATAAGCTTGGGCAGCGGACTTGGGATCAAATAATGGTGTACACTTAGATGTGAATAATTAGTATCCTCCCCAACGGAGTCACTGCTATTGTTTGCATGGCTAAAGAGGAACCGACTATTAATTATTTTGTCATAAAGTTAGGTTGACAAATGAAATTAATGGGTAAAACCTTCTCTTGTAAATGTTCGGGTTTGTAAACGTACACCCTAACGTGGCTTGCAGACTCACGTTGCTTGAGATGTCGGTGAATTTTATTTTATATTGTTTTGAGGGAATCAATATAAAAGGATAAAATTCGAAGATTTGATCGGAATATTTATTTGAGATTCTCTAATTTCAAATGGTTTTATTTTACTAATTATTAATTAAAAGACATTATATTTACTTGTCCAAATTAAATGATTAGAAAAGAATCTTTGTTTTGAAAATTACTGCTTAAGAAAATACATGTGTATTCTCACAAAGGACGTCTCATGATGCCTATTAAAGTCTCTAGTGAAGAGATGAGAGGTTCATAGAAATATGATGGTCTCATGTAACTCTTCGGATACTTGAGTAAATTAAAAAGGCAGAAGATCATGGTTGAATTGATGAATGAATTGGAAGAGCTTGGAATAGAAATTGAAAGGGAAACCTAAATCAATTTATTCTTCACAATTTGCCTGGATGTTTTGAGCAAGTTCTACCTGAAATACGAAAGGTTGTATATGGTGGGAAACTTCTAACAAAACATGTGGCAAAAGAAAGCCAATTTTCATCATGACCTGAACAAGGTTAATATCTTATTTACTAATGGTTTAAACATGATTAGTGATGGCATCTACTGACACGAAGTATGTAGATACTGGAATCACTAAATGTTTATCACTGAGTAAGGATAAGATAGTTAATAATATGGGTAAAACTACAAAGGTAGTGGCTATTGCAGTGGGAGTTGTTTATTTATCTCATGATAAGAATAAACGATTGATTATGAGAAATTATCTTTACGTACGTTTCATAGAAAGAATTTAATTTCGGTTTCTATGCATTAACGGATGGATACTTCATTTTATTTAAATGACATGGTCATAGTAATGAGGAATGAGGCTATAATCCGTTAAAATATATTGGTGGATAAAAAGTATACTCTTGAATCATGTACATCCCACAGATGCAATAAATAGTAATTAAATAATGCATCTTCTAATATTAGTAAGAGAAAGGAACCTTCGGAAATGAACTAAACATACATTTGGCGTCTATGACTAATTCATTTTACTTAAGTAGGATTCAAAAGTTGATAGCCGATAGACCGTAAGGTTTATCTGAAGTGGAAACTATCGGACTTGCGAGTCTTGCTTGGAAGTAAAAATGATTAACTGCCTTTTCAAGGCTGTGGGGTGTAGAGCCAAAGATATATATGTTGGAATTAGTTCATTCTGATTCAAGAGAACCTAATATTATCCAGACGAGAGGAGGTTATGAATATTCGAAGATTATTCTGGAAACCAATATATTTATATGATGCACTGCATGTCTAAGTTCTTTGATTAATTTAAGAATTGTAAGGCTGGTACAGTGAAGCGTCATGGAAAATATATTAAGTCATTATGATTCAATCATGATGGCGAATACCTCTTGGGATAGTTAGGAGCTATTAATTAGATGTTGAGATTAAATCTCAAGTTGACTACACCGGGTATGCCCCAGCTGAATGGTGTGGTGGGTAGAAGGTATTAGACTCTTATGGTTATAATTAGATAGATGATGAATTATTTGGAATAATTAAAATTCATTTTATGGATATGCCCTAGACAAAGTAATTCGTGAAACGTTTGTCTGTATATGGGATATTCTAGAAAAATGGAGGGTGATTTATTTAGTCCAAAAGATCGAAGGGTGACTGTTAACACAAACACCAGATTTTTGGAAAAGGACTATGTAATAAATCACAAACCCATGTATAAGTTGTTCTAAAGGAAGTGAGAGGAAAACACTAAGTAAAAGTACCAAGTGTACAAGAGGATATACCACAAGGTAAACTGCAACGCGTGTCACGTCTGATACACAATTACATGTAGTGCCTTGTCATAGTGGGAGGATTGTTTGACAACCCATAAAATATATGTTTTGGGAAAGTCGTAAGACTTGATCCCTAGTAAACATGGTATTGTCCCACGGATACGACGTAACACTACAAGATTAAAATGCGGAATCTTAGTAAGTTGCAATGTATGTTGAAATAGAATCTACGGATTCTAAATTAAGTCTGGAGCTTGAAAGATCACTAAAATGGTGTAAAAGCCATTACAAGTGGTCATAGGAAATAAAAGAGGATCATATGGAAAGGTGAAAACCTTGGAAGCAAAGCTTGTTGCGAAAAAGTGTACTCAGAAAGAAATGGTTCGATTATGAGGAAACATGTTCGCTGGTAGCTATGCTTATGTTGATCCGGATTCTTTTATTGCTACTATGAGGAACAGCAAATAGATGTCAAGACAGCTTTCCTGATTGGAAGTCTTGAGGAAAACATCTATGTGAAGCAACCAGAGTGATTAATTGCAAAGTACTAATAGCATTTTAATAGTAAGCTTAATATTGTCCAGCGATGGACTAAAGCAAGCTTTAAGATCATGAAGCATCTGTTTTGATTAGGTAATCCAGTGGCATGGATTTAAATCAATGAGCGGATGAGTCTTGTGTGTTGTAAAGAGTGACAGAAACGTGGTGGTGTTTCTTGTACTATACGTAGATAGTATCTTGCTCATTGGAGACAGTGAAAGAGTATTATCTGGCGTATGGGTACGGTTAATAAAACGATAGAGATGAAGGACTTAAGAAAGGCAAAATATATCCTTTTGATCACGGTAATACGGATCACAAGAAAGGATATTATGCTTATCTCAAGTTTCATAAAATGATACAGTCCATACTCGTTTAGCATATAAATTTATCTAAGTGAATGTGTCTTTGAGACACAAGAAGAAGATAAATAGGATGAAAGCGGTTCCTTATGCTTCGGCGAATAAGGAAACTTAATCTAAGGAATGCTATGAACGATGTTGGATATCTGTTTTGCTGAATGCATGAACAGTGGGTATCAACGTAACCCGGAACAAGAATGATGAACTGTGGTGAGACATTTATAAAGTGCCTGAGAAGGACTGGAAATTATATGTGGACTTACTGGACAGATTCACTGCTTCTTGTGGATTACGTAGATTCGGATTTTTTAGTCAGATTGGACGGCAGTAAATTCACCTCAAAGGTTATGTGTTTAATCTTAGGAAGTAGAGTCATAATGTGGAGGAGTGTTATATAGAAATATATTTCAGACTCCGGACTCCATCATGGAAAGATGATAAATTGGAGCCTATGAGGCAGCCAAAGTATCTATATGACTCTAGAGACTTCATGATGGATTTGAAGTGTTTCTAAGTTTGCCCAAGGTAATCACAATTTACATTGATGATATTGGTGCAGTTGCAAACTTGAAGAAATCACAAGTCCATAAGGCAATTAAACACATGGAGCGCGAGTACCACCTGTTACGAGAAATCGTATGATGAGGAGAAGGTTGTTGTCGCCTAGATTACATCAGATAATGACCTAGTAAACCATTTACAAGGACCTTAAGGCGAGAGCTTTTAATGGTCGTAAGTGGGAGTAGGAATCAGATGTATGGCAGAAGACATGACAATATAGTCTTTTAGTATAAGTGGGAGATTGTTGGATTATATACTAAAAGTCTAGCTTTAGTATGAACAATGTCATAACAATATTTGAAATGAGAATCATTGATCAAATGATTGCATCTTATAATTTATTTATATTCATACTAATAGATAACATATTTTTATACTCGCTAATACTGTTGGATAACATATTTTTAGAGTATATATCTACTGTGAAGCTTGTTTCATAGAGTCACTAAAAACACACAGTGCAGAGTTGATTCTACTCTATGAGTCAGGTCAAGAACTCATTGAAGTGAGGATTTTCTTGCCATTTTTATGGTCAAGTTAGTTATTAAACATGAGAATACAGTTAGAGAACATATTTTCAACATATAAAATGCTAGGAAACTGGCACCATAGAGTCACTAAAAAGTTAAAGCGCAGAGCTGATTCTACTCCGTGAGCCAGGTCAAGAACTTCTTGAAGTGAGCATTTTCTTGCTATTTTTATGGTTCAATTAGTTATTAGACATGAGAAATAGTTGGAGAACTTGTTTTATGAGTATAAAAATACTAGGAAGCTTGTGTCATAGAGTCGCTAAAAAGTTAAAGTGCAGAGCTGATTATACTCCGTGAGCCTGGAAAAAGAAGTCCTTGAAGTGAGCATTTTCTTTCTATTTTTATGGTCAAATTAGTTATTATACATGATTATAGTTGGAGAACATGTTTTCAGACTATATTATTGCTATGAAGCTTGCACCATAGAGTCACTAAAAACACACAGCGCATAGTTAATTCTACTCCATGAGCCAGGTCAAGAACTCCTTGATATGAGGATTTTTTAGGCATATTTATGATCGAATTAGTTATTAGACATGAGATTATTGTTGGAGAGCATGTTTGCAAAGTATAAAAATGGAAGGAAGCTTGCAGAGTCACTAAAAAGTCAAAGTGCATAGCTGATTCTACTCCGTGAGCCAGGTCTAGAACTACTTGAAGTTAGCATTTTATTGCCATTTTTATGGTCAAATTAGTAATTAGAAATGAGAATATAGTTGGAGAACATGTTTTTAGGGTATAAAAATGCTAGGAAGCTTGCGCCATAGAGTCACTAAATAGTCAAAGTGCAGAACTGATTATACTCCGTGAGCTTGGACAAGAAGTCCTTGAAGTGAGCATTTTCTTTCCATTTTTATGGTCAAATTAGTTATTATACATGATTATAGTTGGAGAACATGTTTTCAGACTATATCACTGCTACGAAACTTGCATCATAGAGTCACTAAAAACACACAGCGCATAGTTAATTCTACTCCATTAGCCAGGTCAAGAACTCCTTGGTGTGAGGATTTTTTAGGCATATTTATGATCGAATTAGTTATTAGACATGAGATTATTGTTGGAGAGCATGTTTGCAAAGTATAAAAATAGAAGGAAGCTTGCAGAGTCACTAAAAAGTCAAAGTGCATAGCTGATTCTACTCCGTGAGCCAGGTCTATAACTACTTGATGTGAGCATTTTTTTTGCCATTTTTATGGTTCAATTAGTTATTAGACATGAGAATTAGTTGGAGAACTTGTTTTATGAGTATAAAAATGCTAGGAAGCTTGCGCCATAGAGTCACTAAATAGTCAAAGTGCAGAACTGATTATACTCCGTGAGCCTGGACAAGAAGTCCTTGAAGTGAGCATTTTCTTTCCATTTTTATGGTCAAATTAGTTATTATACATGATTATAGTTGGAGAACATGTTTTCAGACTATATCACTGCTACGAAGCTTGCGCCATAGAGTCACTAAAAACACACAGCGCATAGTTAATTCTATTCCGTGAGCCAGGTCAAGAACTCCTTGATGTGAGGATTTTTTAGGCATATTTATGATCGAATTAGTTATTAGACATGAGATTATTGTTGGAGAGCATGTTTGGAAAGTATAAAAATGGAAGGAAGCTTGCAGAGTCACTAAAAAGTCAAATTGCATAGCTGATCCTACTCCGTGAGCCAGGTCTAGAACTACTTGAAGTGAGCATTTTTTTGCCGTTTTTATGGTCAAATTAGTAATTAGAAATGAGAATATAGTTGGAGAACATGTTTTTAGAGTATAAAAATGCTAGGAAGCTTGCGCCATAGAGTCACTAAAAAGTCAAAGTGCATAGCCGATTCTACTGTTGGCAATTGGATCTTATGGTGAATGCGATTCAATAAGAAAAACAGATAATCAGATGCAGCGGAAGCATAAAACAATTATCTGTCTTCTGGATTGGTGTAGAGGATGATGATCTGTGAAGAACACCTCTGATCTTCTACAGTATGTCCCAAAATCAACTCTCTGGTATTGTGTGGTCAACAATCTCCAGAGAGTTCTCAATCTGCTCCTAATCTGTTCTCTACGTAAGTGGCGCAGACTTAGGTTATTAGGAACTGAGATAACTTATATACTTGGGCTACTGCAGCGACCAGGAGGAGAAATTGGGCTGGGCCTCAATCAGATTTAATTAACCAAGCTTAGCCCAAAGCTTTTAATTAAATCCAATAATAATAATATAGTCCACTAAAATATTATTATTGCACTAAGCATCCAATCCCAAAATTACGTTCTGGGCTCCTTCTTATTATGAGCCCGATAGTCTCCCCATGTTTAAGATATACAATGCCTATTAATTAGTTAAGTTACTGACAACTCAAATTAATTAATATCTCATCCGAGAGTAGTACCACTCAACCTTATTATCATGCCGGAAATTAATCCACTTGCAAGATTTACATGATAAACCTTATGAGCTCCTCAAGGGGACATCATCAACCTATATCGGACATGGATTCCTTCTACAATCAACAGCACACCATAGAGACAACACTACTTCCCAACTCACCGAGTTTGTTGATTTAATACATTTAAATCTCACCCATTGATGAATCAAAGAAATATATACTGCCTTACGTGTCGAGGTTATTGTATAGGGATTAAGAGCACGAACATCCATAATAACAGAGATCAAGCTCTTCTATATAGATGGTACAAGTCGAACGATCTCAGACGGTCCTACTCAATACACAAAGCAGTGTACTAATGTGGTTCTATAGTCAAGACAAACTAATACCAAACCACACTACAACCACACCGATAGATAGTCCCCGTCTATCTCGGTTGTGAGCATCTGTTTATACTTTATAAGAAAACTGATAATATGATCTTCCGCGTATTGTCGGACAACATATTATCTACAGTATAAAGTAAATGGACTTTTGCACAAACATATAAATAAATAATTTATAATATGCAAAATAGTTTGATCATATGATTCTCATTTCAAATAAAATCGTAATTACATAGTTCAATACAAAAGCAAGGCTTTTAGTATACAAATCTAACAATCTCCCACTTATACTAAAAGACTACGCTGCCTAATCAGCTGACACGCATCTAATCCCCATTCCTTCTACATGCCCATCGAACGCTTTCGCAGGAAGGCTCTTAGTAAAAGGATCAGCTAGGTTATCCTCAGATGCTATCTTAGCAACAATGACTTCCCCTCTTTTAACGATGTCTCGTATCAGGTGGTACTTGCGCTCAATGTGTTTACTTGCCTTATGGGCTCGTGGTTCCTTCGAGTTTGCTACTGCACCACTGTTATCACAATAAATTGTGATTGCTTTGGGCAAACCAGGAATCACATCCAAGTCCATTAAGAAGTTTCTGAGCCATACTGCTTCTTTTGCCGCCTCAGAGGCTGCTACATATTCAGCTTCCACGGTAGAGTTCGCAAAGCATTTTTGCTTTACACTTCTCCATATTACGGCTCTTCCTCCGAGAGTATACACATAACCCGAGGTGGATTTACTAGCATCCCTATCTAACTGGAAATCTGAATCAGTATAACCCAAAGGTAACAAAGTATCTGCTCGGTAAACCAGCACATAATCCCTAGTCGTTCGTGGGTACTTCAAAATATGCTTTACCGCAGTCCAATGCCCTTGTCCTGGATTACTTTGATACCTACTGACCATGCCCACGGCATAACAGATATCTGGTCTCGTACATAGCATAGCATACATGAGACTTCCCACTGCCAAAGCATAAGGGACCAGCTTCATTGCCTCTATTTCATGTTGTGTCTTTGGACACATTTCCTTAGATAGAGGTATTCCATGTCTGAAAGGTAGAAAACCTTTCTTGGAATCTTGCATGCTAAAACGAGTCAGGATTGTATCAATATATGAAGCTTGGGATAAGCACAACATTCTTTTCTTGCGATCCCTTATTAATTTGATCCCAAGAATGTGTCCGGCCTCTCCCAAGTCCTTCATCTCAAACTGCTTGGACAACTGATAGGGGTTTTCTCAACACAAAAATTAATCCTCAAGTATAAGGATATCAATTGTAGTCGCGAAGATGACCAAGTTACAATATCGAACCCAAGGGATGGTTAAATATCAATTTTGTTATATTCTAGTATACTTTAGACTATGTTTGGTAATTGTAATGGTTTAAGGAATAATAACTTCTAATCGAAATAGCAAAAAGAAATAGTAAGAGTAGAGAAAAGTGAGTTGTGATCAATAAGAATAGTAGGTAGTTCGTCCGGTAATCCAGTTTCACTAGCAATTCATATTTTCATGTGATGGTGTCCGACTCTGCCCTATGGTTTGTGGATGCATCACTAGACTATGCAAGTTTACTCTATAGACACAAGTAAATATGCGCTTGACACATGTGAATAACCTCAGAGCAAGAGATATACTTCACCCCCCTTTCTAGGTACTATCATAATCAATTATCTTCTACGTCTAGAATCTAACCCGATTTGATCTCCCTTTTTAGATACTATAAAGTTATACTCTTCATCCTATTCATCAACTCGAATTTAATTCAATTCATGAATATTCATATAAGACGGTTCTAATAAGACTTCGGAATCCCTTCACTTAGAATTATAACAATAAACCCTGCTCAGTAGTGAACGCACTCAATCAATAACCATGTTATGTATTCAGACTCTACACAACAATCATTGATGCACAAAACGACTATGAGTACGGATTAAATATGCAATCTTATATAAAACAAACCACAGGTAGTGTTGTACGGAGTTTTACACACGAAATATGAATTACATCATGAAACTTTCATAACCCTAGAACTACCAAGGCGGTTCTAGCCCATGATTGATCTAGGAACAATCATGGTTAGATTGATCATTCTTACTTGAATCTTCAGCGAACTTCTGTCACAGCCCTCCGGATGGATCACCACCTCTACTCTTGTCTCTCTTATGATTGATGATCAAAAGCTCTCTTCAATCGCTGTATGAGCCTCCTTTTATACTTGTAATCACGTCTCTAGGGCTTGGAATGGGCTTTCTAAGTGATCTCACGCGTTTCGGCCTCGAAAATTCGGATAAGGTAAGTTCTCGCACGCAGGTTCGACCTCGTCAACAGGTCGAACAAACTAGCCACAGGTCGAACAACAGGTCGAACCCCGCTACTGGAAGAATTCTGCACTGGTTCGACCTCTTGAATAGGTCGAACAACTTAGGCCTTGGTCGAGCCCCCGGTCGAACCTCATCACTGGACAATTCCCGCTCCCGATTCGACCAACTGGCAAGTCGAACTCAAACGTCGTGGTCGAATCCTCTTTTCTGCGAACTGGTTCGACCATGGTTTGACCTGATGGACAGGTCGAACCATTTGAGTCGTGGTCGAATCCTCTTCTTTCAGCTCGGCAATGCTGGTTCGACCTGCTGGAGAGGTCGAACCCTCCTCCAACCAGGTCGAACCCTCCTTATTCTTGGGCGGTTCGCATGGCTTCGACTCCATCTCTTCGATTCTTGGCACTTTCACTCCATTTTTGCTACAAAACTACTCAAATAGCTCCACTAACACCTGATTCATGCTAATTCACAATATATATAGGTTTTCCACCTATTTCCACATCAAAACTCTCCAAAACTAGCACAAAACATAGCGCTAAACTTGTGAATTTACACACTCATTAAACCCCCAAACTTGCATGTTGCTCGTCCCGGGGCAACCAATTAAAACCACAAAAGTCGTGTATAATTCAACAAGATCAAGTACAACACATATTACACATGCCACTTCATTGAATCAAACAAGAATTACTTGCATCATATATTTCACTCATGTAAAATCAATCCAACCACACACTATTCGGAGTACTAAGTAATCTCGCTGACAAATTAAATCTTTACTCTCTTTCGCTCACGTGCGTGAGGCACTATAGGCTAGTATAAACACTCATATCAATTCATATTCACGCGTAACCATAAGCTTGTCAAAGGTCTCAAAAAGCAACTCACATCAAATTAATACTAGGATCACAAAGGACTTGTTTCTAGGTTGTAATGTTGGCTCTTTGGAAAGGGTAGGAAAATTTGGACATAGTGACTTAAGACACTAGTAGAGAGTTACCTTGGAGGTTCTTGATTTCTCGTTCTGCTTCATATTCTCCTCCAATTCTTCTCTTGCACTTGCAATTTTAGATTTTCCTTCTCTTCCTTGCATCAACATCATTCTTCTTTTGATCGCTCGGGTACCAGTTGTAGGCACTACCCTTCTCGAACATCATTCGGCTGCTTCTTAAAACTTCAAGCCCCATGTATAAGCAATTCGGAGTACCAGTTTCAGGCACTACCCCTAACAAGATTTAACCATGTACTTTTCTTACTAAACCTCATTCCATCTTCCTTTCCTTCTCGCACACTTATTCACCTTACTCTCTCTACCAATGAATAGGGTATTTTCAAAACTCAAATAAGGTAATTAAGGCTCTTTTATTTGGCTTGCTAAAAAAAAACTTTTAAAAGGCTCAAACTGGGCTACCAAAGGTTTATAAAATCATTAGGAAAGATAAAATTTGGCTAAGTGACTCAATTAATCAAAAAATGGCCTAAGATCATATCCTAGTATTTCATCAATTGTAAGTCTCACACAAGACTCCAGGCCAAGTTCTAGAATACGTTCATATGAATGATTCTCTCAAAAATAAACTATCATGATCAATCATGATAGAGGCCCAAATCCTCACATAGGTAATCAATTCCTAGTACTCCTCATAACACATAATCAAGATCAATTTCTCATGAATTCCATATACTTAACAAATTATACATGCTCTTTCCAATGAAAATAAAAACGTAAACACATGAATGCACAGAATCAATAACCCATATACAAATCAATGATACAAGATCAACTATATCAAGTACATGCCACTCACAAATGAATCACACCCCAATCTGTAAGAATAAAAAGAAGAATGGGAGATAAGATGAATCGGAGAAGCCAAAAGAAAACCTGAAACTACTCCCTAGGAGCATCATCCTCTTTATCATCCTCATCCATCCTATTCTCCACAGCTCGGCACAGACTGGTAATGTGCCTGTCCATCATATCCACTCGACTACTCACTCTACCAACACGCTCATCCAAGGCAGAGTACCTCTCGTTCAGCGTGGCGTAGTTGGCATTAGCGAGCACGAGCTGCTTATTCGTCTCCTGCTGTGCAGCTACTACTGCGACCAGCTGCTCATGAATCAAGCGAAGCTGCTCCCGGGTACCTGTAACTACTCGCCGCTGCTGCGGTACCGGAGCATGCTGAGGCGCATCATGCTGCTCTTCTTCCGGAATCTCCATCTCCGGCTGCTCATCTACCTGATCCACCTCTTCAGGCTGCTGTGGCTGAGGTGGACAGAACTTTCCTTGATCAATGATCTGCTGTAACTCAGCCATCCTCCCCTCAGCACACATCTGCGCTACTACTCTCCAATCACCACTTGATTTCACTGCCACGGATAAGGCGGTATGTCCAAGAGAATTCATCAACTTATTCCATGCTTCCCGAATAGTTGTCAAGTTGCTCACGTCGAAGGGGAACATAAATTCGAAAGGCTTGAGACCCCTCGTGAAAAACCAATCTCCATCTCTAAAATAGGCAAATCCTCCCTTCATGCACGTGCTCATCATCAAATCGGGTTCTCCTTCTACTGGTGTAAAGCCGGTGAGATCCAAGTTGTAATGCTCAGCCACGATCGTCAGTAACCCTCCAATATTCACCTTTTGAAATCTAATGGTCTTGAATCGATGCAGCTGCGCAATGAAATAAGCTCCAACATTGAACTTCACTCCGTTTAGCATACACCAAAGGGCGTAAAGCTCTCCTCTAGGTACAACACTCCCCTCCGAGCGGGCGAATGACGTGTTGCTCAGGACGCGGTCCATGTACCTCAAGACTGGGTTCTTTATTGCGGAAGCACGAGCCTGTCTGATTTTATAATCTCAAATCTCCCCGGTGATCTCCTTCTAAAACCGATTTGTACCGAATGCAGAATTTTCTAATCGAGGGATCTCCAAAGGCGTCTCAAACACCTCGTTGAAATCCTCAGACGTCCATTTCCTACTCACTCCGCCAAGCTGAAACGTACACTGATATGGGTAACCAAGCGGGTCCTTCTCCATCTCAAACGAGCAAACTACTTCCGCTGTAACATGGAAGTACGTCGGCCTCTTCAACTCCATGAATATTCGGATCCCTACTTGATCAAACATCCAGAATATGTCATCCCCTATTCTCATTATCCTCATCGCTTCATCATCTTGGTATCGAGTGTGAGCTATTTTGTCAGAAACTTCCTCCCACTTCTCTTTTATCTCATCCCAATCTTGCATATGAATCTTGAAATTTTTGGGTAAATGATCTTGCAGCCTCAGTTTCCTTGTCACTTTGTCCAAATTCGAAGGCCTGTCATGCCTCTTCTTCGATCTTTCCTCCTCTGCCTTTCCCTTACCTTTACTTGATCCTTGTCCCTTTCTTGAAAACAAATACTTCAATCCAACCAACAAGACAAGAAAGCAAGTATTTTACTAGCACATCACATACTCTACTCAAGACTTCAAGCATCAATGCATCTTTACTCCAACTATCGTCTCAACACCACTTTCTTATTCAACATGCTCAAAACATTTTCAATCACACTTTTTTAAATAACCAACAAGCATGCATCAACAATTCAAGCAATTAAATAAAAAATTCAACATGTTTCCCTTAATGAACTACTTCAATTTCAACAATTTAAAACCAAATCAACATGCTCATTCTAATAGATGTTCTATATCCTTGATCAAACCTCATAAAAATTCAAGTTCTATCAATAATCAAACAACCTAAAACCAAGAAACAAGAATTAATATGAAGCAAGTCACAATATCAACATTCACCATGAAATTCAACCATACTCAACATCAATCCTCTTATTCACAATGAATTTCATATCTAAACCTTCAATCCTAGAGTAATTGAGTTGGAACAACATACCTTTTGACTTGCCCATGGTGAATAATCGATCAACAACACTCAACAACCAAAAATCGCGACCAAGCCCTAATTTGCGACGAAAATTGCCCAAATCCGCGACCAACTCGTAAATTCAAGGTGTAATGTTGTGTAATCGGAGTGCAATCAAGTGTAATCGAAGAATTTGTGTAATGGTGTAGAGGTTCGAAGAGTTTGAAGAGGGTTCGAGGTTTGGTATTTCGAAAAAGTGATCGAACCATCCAAAAAAATTGAACTTAAATTGCGTACCTGGCTTGGTTCGACCTCAGGTTCGACCTCCTGTGCAGGTTGAACAATGACTGATGAGGTCGAACCTACCTTCTGGACAAATGCTCTTCTCAGTTCGACCTGGGGTTCGACTTGCTGATCAGGTCGAACAATGACTGAATTGGTCGTACCCAGTTTCTGGAAAATAGAGTGCTTTGAACTGACTAGTTCGACCTCCTAAACAGGTCGAACAAATATGGCTTAGGTCGAACCACCTCTCTGGACAACTTTCGACTCTGATTCGACTTCCTCTGCTTTTGTTCAACCTCCGGCACTGGTCGAACCACTCCTGGTGTTGGTCGAACCATCCTTCTGACCTTCAAAACTGAGTGTTCTTCATTCACTACACACTTCAAGCTTCAACACAACTCCTTAGGTACAATCTAGAGCACAACTTCAGAAATTATTCCACAAAACATCATTCATGAGTAACTCCGTAAAAGAAAACACAACCAAAAACCACTGAACATTAGGCAAGTTGTAAAAAATCGTCACATCAAAATCGATTAAATTTCAATATGGCCGCAAAAACCAACTCCTCTAACAAACAATACAAAGAAAAGATTATACTATTAATCCTTTAATGAGGTAATAACATCACACCCCCCCAAACTTAGTAAAAACATAAGTCGAAACTAAGTTTGAAAAGAGATGTAATTGTCGATTAGTAAGCACTTTAAATATAAAAATTTCTTACTCACACAAAAGAAATAAAGCAATAAAAAGGAAGAGTAAGCTCTCAACAAGCGCTCATATTTAACGTCGGAGAGTCACGATGGTACCAAATCAGATCAAGGTATCATCAAAAATGACACACGCATCATCCGGCGACCTATGATGCTTCAACCAATGCCCATTCGCCGCGATAATGTCTCCATATTTGTCAATAAGTTCAAAACTCCCCCCTCCTAAGGCTCGATGAATCATGAACGGACCCGTCCACTTAGACTTCAACTTGCCTGCAAAAACTTCAATTGAGAGTTAAAAAGTAGTACCTCATCTCCTTGCTTGAACTCCTTGTATGAAATCTTAGAATCATGCCACCTCTTCATTCTTTCCTTATAAATCTCTGAATTCTTGTAAGCACGACTCCTAAATTCATCCAATTGATTCATGTGAGTTATCCTCAACTCCTTCACATCCTTGAGGGTCAAGTTCAAGTGTCGCAAAGCCCAAAACGCTTTATGTTGAATCTCTACGGGTAAGTGGCACGGCTTCCCATAGATAATTTGATATGGTGACATATCTAACATCGTCTTGTAAGTGGTTCGGAACCCCCATAACACATCATCGAGCTTCATAGCCCAATCCTTTCTATTAGTTCCTACCACTTTCTCCAGAATTTGTTTGACTTGACGGTTGGAGACCTCTGCTTGCCCATTCGCTTGCGGATGATAGGGTGTAGTAACCCTATGCTTAATACCATAATCCTTAAGCACCTTCTCAAAAAATTTATTGACGAAGTGGGAACCTCCATCACTAACTAGTGCTCTAGGAACTCCATAATGGGCAAAAATATGCTTCTTCAAGAAAGATAGAATAATTTTCGAATCATTTACACTAGTAGGAATTGCTTCCACCCACTTCAAAACATAATCCACAGCAAGAAGAATGTAGAGAAACCCATTCAACGGGGGAAAAGGCCCCATAAAATCGATCCCCATACATCAAATATCTCCACAACTATGCTAGGCTGCAGTGGCATCTCATCTCTCCTACCTATATTTCCCATGCGCTGACATCTATCGCAAGACGCCACATAGTTATCACTATCTCTAAACAATGTAGGCCAATAAAGAGTGGATTGAAGTACCTTAGCTGCAGTCTTTTGCGCTCCGAAATGCCCCCCATTTGGTTGTGCATGGCAGAACTCAAGCACACTCTCCATTTCCATCTCGGGTACACATCTTCGGACAATAGAATATGTACATATCTTGTAAATAAACGGATCATACCATATAAATGTCTCAACTTCTCTCCTAAATCTCGCAAGTTGATATCGGTTGAGATCCCTTTGAATTTCTCCAATAACAATGTAATTAACATAATCCGCGTACCATGGATCCATACCTTGCGCTGCGACCACACATGCTCGCTCAGCCCCTTCAACAGCCACAGCCATGATCTTCTCATCAGGGAACATCTCTTCAATATACTCAAAAGAATTATCACAATGCTCCCTAGTCTCCAACCTTGACAAGTGATCTGCCAACACATTTTCTGTTCCTTTCTTATCCCGAATCTCCATGTTAAATTCCTGAAGTAGTAGAATCCACCTTATAATTCTAGGCTTCGTCTCCTTCTTCTCCATCAAATATCGAACCGCTGAATGATCCGTATACACAATCGTCTTCATGCCAACCAAGTACTGACGAAACTTATCGAATGCAAACATAACAGCCAAAAACTCCTTTTCAGTCACCGTGTAATTCTTCTGTGCCGCATCGAAAGTCTTACTCGCGTAGTAAATGGCGCAGAACTTCTTCTCCCTTAGCTGCCCAAGCATTACACCCAGTGCTACATCACTTGCATCACACATAAGTACAAACGGTTGAGTCCAGTCCGATGTGATCAAGATGGGGGCAGTAATTAGCGCCTCCTTCAAAACTTGAAAAGCTGTTACACACTCATCATTAAACACAAAAGGAATATCCTTTTCAAGTAAATGAGATAAGGGCTTAGAGTATTTTGAGAAGTCTTTTATGAATCTCCTGTAAAAACCGGCATGTCCAAGGAAGGACCGCACTCTTCTTTCATTGGTCGGTGGTGGAAGCTTCTCAATTGCCACCACTTTAGTACGATCTACTTGCAATCCCTTGGCAGAAACATGATGCCCAAGAACAATCCCATCCTTCACCATGAAGTGGCACTTCTCCCAATTCAAGACAAGATTAGTTTCTTGACACCTCTTCAAAACAATAGCAAGGTTAGACAAACAAATATCAAAAGAAGATCCAAAAACTGAAAAATCATCCATGAATACTTCTATGATCTTTTCTATCAAACCATCAAAAATTGCCATCATGCATATCTGAAAAGTAGCAGGTGCATTACACAATCCAAACGGCATCTTCCTAAAAGCAAAGGTCCCGTAGGGCAAGTAAAAGTGGTCTTTTCTTGATCCTCGGGAGCAATCATGATTTGGTTGTACCCCGAGTATCCATCCAAGAAACAATAAAACTCATACCCTGCAAGATGATCTAACATTTGATCCATAAAAGGAAGAGGAAAATGGTCCTTACACGTGTTCTCATTTAATTTCCTGTAATCCACATATGTACGCCATCCTGTAGGAATCCTCGTGGCTATAGCTTCTCCATCCTCAGCCTTCACTACAGTCATGCCCCCCTTTTTAGCAACTACATGCAATGGACTCACATGGGGACTATCACTAATAGGATATATAATTCCGGCATCCAACCATGTAAGGATTTGCTTTCTTATCACCTCTTGAATTGCGGGATTCACCCTACGCTGATTTTGAACACTCGCCTTAGCTTCATCCAACAACCTAATCCAATGCATACAATACGAAGGACTAATAACTTTCAAATCATCAAGTGACCACCCTATTGCAGACTTGTACTTCCTTAAGACATCTAATAACTCCTCAAGTTGATCATCATTAAGGGAAGAAGATACAATTACCGGATATTTTTCATTATCACCAAGAAAAGCATACTTCAAGTGTTCCGGCAATGGTTTCAACTCCTCTTTCCTTTCTTCCACTGGAGCGCTTTCGTTATCCAAAGGCAAGTACCTCCTGGTCCATTTGACTTCTTCCACCTTAGTTCCTTCCAATTCAAACCTGTCATCACCCAAAGCAAGTAAGTTTTCAAGAAATTCAATACATACCTCATTAGAAAGTCCGTCAAGCTCCGTAGTGGGATAAGTAAGAGACTCCATCAAATATGTCTCAAGAGAATCCTTTGACAAGATCAGAGACATATCCTCCTTAAAATCTCCTCCACCACGTCAATACTATAACACTGGGACTTCATTGGCATCTTCATTGCTTTGTCCAAGTTGAAAAGTACTTATTCTTTGTCCATTTGTAGCTTAAGTTCTCCCTTCCGAACATCTATCATAGCTCCAGCCGTAGAAAGAAATGGCCTTCCCAAGATTAAAGGAACATTATCCTTGTCATCATCCATTTCTAGTACAAGGAAATCCACAGGAAAGACTAGTTTCTCCACCTTTACAAGAACATCTTCAACAATACCTTTCAGAAATGTCATTGATCTATCTGCCAATTGGAGAGCCACAGTCGTCGGGGTCAACTCCCCCAAACCAAGCTTCTGAAAGATAGACAACGGCATCAAATTGATGCTTGCCCCTAGATCGCACAAAGCTCGCCGTGCTGGCCCTTTCCCGATCTCACATAGAATCGTAAAGCTCCCCGAATCTTTCATCTTTGGTGGCAACTTATTTTGAATAATTGAGCTACAATTCTCAGATAAGTTTACCGTTTCAATTCCGGTTAAGCTTCGCTTCTTCATCAATATGTCTTTAAGGAATCGAGAATAATATGGCATCTCCATGATTGCCTCTGAAAAAGGGATGTTCAAGCTTATTTTGTTCATTATCTCTGAAAACTTCTTGAACTTCTCTTCCAATCCCTTCTTCACTAGCTTGTAGGGAAACGGTGGAGGTATCTTTATTTTGGGAATCCCCCACTCATCACGATCAACCTTCTCCGCTTTCTCCTTTTCGGCTCTTAATCGCTTAGCTCTTTCCCATTTTTTCTCAGCTATTATATCTGTACTTTGCTCATTCCGTACCACTGGAGTTGCATCGACATCAAAAGGAACATCAGGTGCATCAATAAAAATATCTTGGTGAGGTTCGACTAGGGTTTGACCAGTTTGTAAGGTTGAACACGATTTGAATTGGTCGAACCTCTCTCCTGGAAGACTGATCTCATTCTGCTCTTGAGGTTCGACTTGGGTTCAACCAACATTGTAGGTCAAACAATTGCCCTCGTGGTCGAACCGCTTCACTGTATAATTTCTATCCTCCGGTTCGACCTGGGTTTGACCTGATAGGTTGGTCGAACAATCACGATCGTGGTCGAACCGTTCCTGCGACAAAACAGAGTGCTCTTGCAGATGAGGTTCGACCATGGTTCGATCTGTATGCCAGGTCGAACCCTCTGAGTGTTGGTCGAACCGAGGCTTAGAAGATTCCAACTTTGATTCCGGCCTTATTGGTCCATCGTACTGCGTTCCCGACCTCAGTGTGATGGCATTACACGACTTTGGATTCTCTATACTCTGAGATGGAAACTTCCCTTTGCCTACAGATTGAGTCAATGTATTCACATTCTCTGCAATTGTACCCATCAACAATGTGAGATCTTTCACTTGAGTGGACAAATCTCTGTGGTGATCATCAATCTTTTTATCAAGTTTGGCCTCCAGGCGGTTCACTCTTTAATCATTCTTTACCATGTACCTGTTCACAGTATCCTCAAAACCAGGCTTCCCTTCTTCCACCTTTTCTCTAGGATCAACACCCATCGGAAGTTGCACTGTATTGTTCGTATTGCTCCATGAAAATTTGGGCCTCCTTGGTTGCTGTTGATAACTACCAGAGGGACCACGATTGTTAAATTTTCCTCGATAGTTCCCTTGGTAATTCCAGTTTCCTTGATTTGGGTACCTCGTTCCTTGAATACTTTGACCCATGGCATAATTTGCTTCCTCCAATTCTTCTTGGATGGTTCCATTATTCATCATCTCTTGCTGCATGATTGGCACTCGTTGAGATATCTCGCTGATCTGCTTCTGTTGAGACTCAAGTAGCTTGTTGATATTAGACAAGCTCGAAACGATCTCATCCTCTCTCTTTGTTTTCACTATTGCTTGTTCAACCTGAGCTACCTTTCCAAGAACATACGTACCTCTAACTCTATCAGTAGGCCAATCCCTCGAATTCATCGATATGTCTTCAAACAATTTCTCGGCCTCAACGGATGACTTTGTAAGCAATGCTCCATTAGAAGAAGCATCAAGTAACACTCTTGATTCACAGTCCAATCCATTATAGAATATACTAATATATTGGGCTTTAGATAACCCATGTTAAGGACACTTCCTGAGCATGTCCTTGAATCTATCCCACGCTTCATGAAATTTCTCACCTCCACTTATAGCAAATTGGTTAATATCTTGCTTCATTTTAAACACCTTCGAAGGTGGCATATACCTTTCCAAGAACCTTAACTTCAATTGCTCCCACGTGGTGCACTCAGCTGTATTAATAGTATCGTACCAATCCCTCGCCTTCTTAGTAAGCGAGAATTTGAACAAAAGGATCTTCCTAGCATCTTCATGTTCTCCTACGTCTTTTTGAGTACTTGCATAACCTAAGAACTTGTTCAGATGGTGCTGCGGATCCTCGAAAGACCCTCCTGAAAAAGAGTTTCTTTCGATCATGCTAATAAGAGCAGGATGAAGATCGAAAGCTGAGTTAGTTCCCCTTGCTCCTAAAAGCTCATAATTTCCAGCCCCATTATTTCTGAAAACCTCTCGGATGGCTAGATTATCTGGATTCACTGCCATGTTGACTGTTTCTACTTCCAAATTAACTTCAGTTGTAGCCTCAATTGTTTGCAAAATCTGCTCGTCAACCTTGGCTCCAAAATTCAGAGCTTCAGTT
Source organism: Pogostemon cablin (assembly GCA_023678885.1). Classification (NCBI taxonomy): domain Eukaryota; kingdom Viridiplantae; phylum Streptophyta; class Magnoliopsida; order Lamiales; family Lamiaceae; genus Pogostemon; species Pogostemon cablin. The sequence goes on along the minus strand of CM042951.1, from coordinate 5,873,826 downwards.
GGGTCAATTGTCTTTGCCTTGCTCTTATTCTTCTTCTTCTTTCTTGATGATGCTCCAATCTCAGGATTATACGGTTCAAGATTACCTTTCTTTGATCTTGTGAGCATACACCTAAAACGAATAAGAAAGAAAACAACAAAATAAGATAAATAGTCCTAATAAACTAGAAATAATATAAAAAGATATTTTACGCCATCCCCGGCAACGGCGCCAAGAACTAGATAGGGGTTTTCTCAACACACAAATTAATCCTCAAGTATAAGGATATCAATTGTAGTCGCGAAGATGACCAAGTTACAATATCAAACCCAAGAGACAGTTAAATATCAATTTTGTTATATTCTAGTATACTTTAGACTATGTTTGGTAATTGTAATGGTTTAAGGAATAATAACTTCCAATCGAAATAGCAAAAAGAAATAGTAAGAGTAGAGAAAAGTGAGTTGTGATCAATAAGAATAGTAGGTAGTTCGTCGGGTAATCTAGTTTCACTAGCAATTCATATTTTCATGTGATGGTGTCCAACTCTGCCCTGTGGTTTGTGGATGCAACACTAGACCATGCAAGTTTACTCTATAGACACAAGTAAATATGCGCTTGACACGTGTGAATAACCTCGGAGCAAGAGATATACTTCACCCCCCTTTCTAGGTACTATCATAATCAATTATCTTCTACGTCTAGAATCTAACCCGATTTGATCTCTCTTTTTAGGTACTATAAAGTTATACTCTTCATCCTATTCATCAACCCGAATTTAATTCAATTCATGAATATTCATATAAGACGGTTCTAATAAGACTTCAGAATCCCTTCACTTAGAATTATAACAATAAACCCAGCTCAGTAGTGAACGCACTCAATCAATAACCATGTTATGTATTCAGACTCTACACAACGATCATTGATGCACAAAACGACTATGAGTATAGATTAAATATGCAATCTTATATAAAACAAGCCACAAGTAGTGTTGTACGGAGTTTTACACACGAAATATGAATTACATCATGAAACTTTCATAACCCTAGAACTACCAAGGCGGTTCTAGCCCATGATTGATCTAGGAACAATCATGGTTAGATTGATCATTCTTACTTGAACCTTCAGCGAACTTCTGTCACAGCCCTCCAGATGGATCACCACCTCTACTCTTGTCTCTCTTATGATTGATGATAAAAAGCTCTCTTTAATCTCTGTATGAGCCTCCTTTTATACTTGTAATCACGTCTCTAGGGCTTGGAATGGGCTTTCTAAGTGATCTCACGCATTTCGGCCTCGAAAATCCGGATAAGGTAAGTTCTCGCACGCAGGTTCGACGTCGTCAACAGGTCGAACAAACTGGCCACAGGTCGAACAACAGGTCGAACCCCGCTACTGGAAGAATTCTGCACTGGTTCGACCTCTTGAACAGGTCGAACAACTTAGGCCTTGGTCGTGTTGGCAATTGGATCATGCGGTTAAACATGATCCGTTAGGATGAAACAGGCAAACAAATCAGCGAAAGCAATTTAAACGTGTTTACCGTACTTCTGGGTTGATGTAGAGGATGAACAACAGAGAACCACCTCTCAATCTTCTGTTGTATGTCCCAAGTCGAATCCTGCTGTTGTGTGGGCAACAATCCACAAGATTCTCTCAATCTGCTCCTGTTCTTTTCTAACTGTCAAATGAGGCACTGACTTAGGGTTAACAGGAGCTGAGATAACTTCTATAGTTGGGCTACAGCAGGGACCAGGAGGAGAAATTGGGCTGGGCCTCAATTTAATTTAATTAACTAAGCTTAGCCCAAAGCTTTTAATTAAATCCAATAATAATAATATAGTCCACTAAAATATTATTACTGCACTACCCGTCCAATCCCAAAATTATGTTCTGGGCTCCTTCTTATTATAAGCCCGATAGTCTCCCCATGTTTAAGATATACAATGTCCATTAATTAATTAAGTTACTGACAACTCAAATTAATTAATATCTCATCCGAGAGTAGTACCACTCAACTTTATTATCATGCCGGAAATTAATCCACTTGCAAGATTTACATGATAAACCTTATGAGCTCCTCAATGGGACATCATCAACCTATGACGGACATGGATTCCTTCTACAATCAACAGCACACCATAGATACATCACTACTTCCCAACTCATCGAGTTTGTTGATTTAATACTATAAATCTCACACATTGATGAATCAAAGAAATACATATTGCCCTACGTGTCGAGGTTATTGTATAGGGATTAAAGCACGAACTTCCATAATAACAGAGATCAAGTTCTACTATATAGTCAGTATAAGAAGAACGATCTCAAGCGGTCCTGCTCAATACACACAAGTGCACTAATGTGATTCTATAGCTAAGACAAGCTAATACCAAACCACACTACAACCATACCGATAGAGAGTCCCCGTCTATCTCAGTTGTGATCATATGTTTATACTTTATAAGGAAACCGATAATATGATCTTCCGCGTGTTGTCGCACAACATATTATCTACAGTATAAAGTAAGTGGACTATTGCATCATGAATATAAATAAATTATAAGATGCAATCATTTGATCAATGATTCTCATTTCAAATATTGTTATGACATTGTTCATACTAAAGTTAGACTTTTAGTATACAATCCAACAATCTCCCACTTATACTAAAAGACTATGCTGTCATGTCTTCTGCCATACATCTGATTCCTACTCCCACTTACGCGACCATTAAAAGCTCTCGCCTTAAGGTCCTTGTAAATTGATTTACTAGGTCATCATCCGATGCAATCTAGGCTACAACAACCTACCCTCATCATATGATTTCTCGTAACATGTGGTACTCACTCTCCATGTGTTTAATTGCCTTATGGACTTGTGATTTCTTCAAGTTTGCAACTGCACCAATATCATCAATGTAAATTGTGATTACCTTGGGCAAACTTAGAAACACTTCAAAGTCCATCATGAAGTCTCTAGAGTCATATAGATACTTTGGCTGCCTCATAGGCTCCAATTCATCATCTTTCCATGATGGAGTCCGGAGACTGAAATATATTTCTATATAACACTCCTCCACATTATGACTCTACTTTCTTAGATTAAACACATAACCTTTGAGGTGAATTTACTGTCGTCCAATCTGACTAAAAAATCTAAATCTACATAATCCACAAGAAGCAGTGAATCTGTCCAGTAAGTCCACATATAATTTCCAGTCCTTCTCAGGCACTTTATATATGTCTTACCACAGTTCATCATTCTTGTTCCGAGTTACGTTGATACCCACTGTTCTTGCATTTAGCAAAACAGATATCCAACATCGTTCATAGCATTCCTTAGATTAAGCTTCCTTATTCGCCGAAGCATAAGGAACCGCTTTCATATTCTTTATCTTCTTCTTGTGTCTCAAAGACACATTCACTTAGATAAATTTACATGCTAAACGAGTATGGACTGTATCATTTTATGAAACTTGAGATACGCATAATATCCTTTCTTGTGATCTGTATTACTGTGATCAAAAGGATATATTTTGCCTTTCTTAAGTCCTTCATCTCTACCGCTTTATTAACCGTACCCATACGCCCGATAATACTCTTTCATTGTCTCCAATGAGCAAGATACTATCTACGTATAGTACAAGAAACACCACCACGTTTCCATCACTCTTTACAACACACAAGACTTATCTGCTCATTGATTTAAATCCATGCTACTGGATTACCTAATCAAAACAGATGCTTCACGATCTTAAAGCTTGCTTTAGTCCATCGCGGAACAATTTTAAGCTTACTATCAAAATGCTATTAGTACTTTGCAATGAATCACTCTGGTTGCTTCACATAGATGTTTTCCTCGAGACTTCCAATCAGGAAAGCTGTCTTTGACATCTATTTGTTGTTCCTCATAGCAGCAATAAAAGAATCCGGATCAACATAAGCATAGCTACCAACGAACATGTTTTCTCATAATCGAACCATTTCTTTCTGAGCACACTTTTTCGCAACAAGCTTTGCTTCCAAGGTTTTCACCTTTCCATATGATCCTCTTTTATTTCCTTTGACCACTTGCAATGGTTTTTACACCATTTAGTGGTCATACAAGTTCCCAGACTTAATATAGAATCCGTAGATTCTATTTCAACATTCATTGCAACTTACTAAGATTCTGCATTTTCATCTTGTAGTGCTACGTCGTATCCGTGGGATAATACCATGTTCACTAGGGATCAAGTCTCACGACTCTCCCAAAACATATATTTATGGGTTGTCATACAACCCTCCCACTACGACAAGGCACTACATGTAATTGTGTATCAGACGTGACACGCGTTGCAGTTTACCTTGTGGTATATCCTCTTGTACACTTGGTACTTATACTTAGTGTTTTCCTCTCACTTCCTTTAGAACAACTTATACATGGGTTTGTGATTTATTACATAGTCCTTTTCCAAAAATCTAGTTATTGAGTTAACAATTATCCTTCGATCTTTTGGACTAAATAAATCACCCTCCATTTTTCTAGGATATCCCATATACAGACAAACGTTTCACGAATTACTGTATCTAGGGCATATCCATAAAATGAATTTAATTATTCCAAATAATTCATCATCTATCTAATCATTACCATAAGAGCCTTATACCACCACACCATTCAGCTGGGGCTCGCCCGGTGTAGACTACTTGAGATTTAATCTCAACTTCTGATCAATAGCTCCTAACTATCCCAAGAGGTATTCGCCATCATGATTGAATCGTAATGACTTAATATATTTTCCATGACGCTTCACTGTACCAGCCTTACAATTCTTGAATTAATCAAAGAACTTAGACATGCAGTGCATCATATAAATATATTGGTTTCCAGAATAATCTTCGAATATTCATAACCATCTCTCGCCTGGATAATATTAGGTTCGCTTGAATCAGAATGAACTAATTCCAACATATATATCTTTGGCTCTACACCCCACAACCTTGAAAAGGCAGTTAATCAATTTTACTTCTAAGCAAGACTCGCAAGTCCGATAGTTTCCACTTCAGATAAACCTTACGGTCTATCGGCTATCAACTTTTGAATCATACTCAAGTAAAATGAATTAGTCATAGACGTCAAATGTATGTTTAGTTCATTTCCGAAGGTTCCTTTCTCTTACTAATATTAGAAGATGCATTATTTAATTACTATTTATTGCATCTGTGGGATGTACATGATTTAAGAGTATACTTTTTATCCTTCAACGTACTTTAACGGATTATAGCCTCATTCCTCATTACTATGACCATGTCATTTAAATGAAATGAAGTATCCATCCGTTAATGCATAGAAACCGAAATTAAATTCTTTCTATGAAACGTACGTAAAAACAATTTCTCATAATCAATCGTTTATTCTTATCATGAGATAAATAAACCACTCCCACTGCAATAGTCACTATCTTTGTAGTTTTACCCATGTTATTAACAATCTTATCCTTACTCAGTGATAAACATTTAGTAATTCCAGTATCTACATACTTTGTGTCAGTAGATGCCATCACTAATCATGTTTAAACCATTAGTAAATAAGATATTAAACTTGTTCACATCATGATGAAAAATGGCTTTCTTTTGCCACATGTTTTGTTAGAAGTTTCCCACCATATACAACCTTTCGTATTTCAAGTAGAACTTGCTCAAAACATCCAGGCAAATTGTGAAGAATAAATTGATTTAGGTTTCCCTTTCAATTTCTATTCCAAGCTTTTCCAATTCATTCATCAAATTCTATCATGATCTTGCACCTTTTAAATCACTCAAGTATCCGAAGAGTTACATGAGACCATCATATTTCTATGAACATCTCATCTCTTCACTAGAAACTTTAATAGGCATCATGAGACGTCTTTTGTGAGAACACACATGTATTTACTTTAAGTAGTAAATTTCAAAAACAAGATTCTTTCTAATCATCTAATTTGGACAAGTAAATATAATGTCTTTTAGTTAACAATTAGTGAAATAAAACCATTCAAAATTCAGAGAATCACAAATAAATTTACCGATCAAATTTTTGAATTTTATTCTTTTATATTGATTCCCTCAAAACAATATAAAATAAAATCCACCGACATCTCAAGCACCGTGAGTCTGCAAGCCACGATAGTGTGGACATTTACAAACCCGAACATTTACAAGAGAAGGTTTTACTCATTAATTTTATTTGTCAACCCTACTTTATGACAAAATAATAAATAGTCGGTTCCTTTTTAGCCATGGAAATAAAAGCAGTGACTCCGATGGGAGGATACTTATTATTTACATCTAAGTGTACACCATTATTTGACCCCAAGTCCGCGGCCCAAGCTTATGTGCCTTACAGATAGAGAAGTGCACACGCGCTCGGATAACTTCCTACAGTCATCAATTACAAGTTTGTACCAGTGAACCGCATATAAACTCATCCGATAGGGAGGAAGGTCTAAGCCAACGCGCAAGTTCATATGCATCACATTACAAACGTAATTATTTAATGAAGTCTGTTCCAGCAATCCATGAATAAACTCATCCGATGGGGAGGAAGGCTCTAATGCCGACGCGCAAGTCTATTCACATCGCTAACAAACCAATAATGGAGGCCGCGGGAATTTATTACCAATCCCCTCTCCCACTTAGTTATTTAATACCGAGGGTTTTTAAACATGCATATACTATTCCATAATAAAATATACAACTAAGACATGCTTCTATTAACAGCAATTTAAATAAGTAAATCACATAGAACATGCCTTACATATATAACAATTAATTGTCAAGTTAAAACAATTAACTCAGTTATATATAATAATTAATTGTATAATATGTTGGATCAATTAAATGGGCCATAGAGCATCAAATAAGCACAAAATGAGTAGCAGATTAATTAATTAATCATGCTCATTATCTATGGCCCATAATCTTAGCCCAAAACTAAATTAATCCCACCAAGCCCACTAGCACAAAATTAGTCCATTAATTAAAATTAATTTATAATGCTTGGCCCATTACTCACAATTAATTAAATTAATTAGTCCAGGAGCCCATTTCCATTTTAATTAAATTTGGGCCAACAGCCCAAAACCAAATTAAAATTGAGCAGCCTTATGGCCCAGCAACCCAACACAAGCATTGCAATTAATAAATTGGGCCCAAAGGGGGCAGCCCAAGACCATAAGAATTAAAAGGCCAGGGGCAGCCCAATGTCAAATTGCTGCCCTAAACACCTTCTCACAGCCGCCGATTCCTGCAAGACGCACCACACCGCCAGCAAGCTGCTCCCGGGGTAGGAGTTTGTCTGGCGCCGTCAAGACCCAACAGCTCCACCGGAGACGCGCCGTCAAGACTCCATCGAGACTGACCCTCGACACGCGTCTGCAACCATCCTCACCGGACGCTAGACTTTCCAGCAACGCCGCGCCAGCCAGCCACGATAGTCCCTTGCCTCCTTCCAGATTCAGCAGCGCCAACCAACGTCGACTGGCAGACGACATGTGCAACCTTGCCGTGAGGCTGCTCCATCGCCCGCAGGTCAGTGGTCTCAGCGACCCACTCGGAAAATAGGATCGGAAGCTTCACAAGACATACTCGGAAGAGGCCAGGTATGTAGCCGCCATTCGTAACCTGCACACATCGCCAGCAAACGACCGGCATAAATAGGCACCGCTGCTACTGCAGCCCACCATCGTGCGATGATCCAGTGTGCCGACGCCCGTCGCTGCCAGCATCTGCCCGGCGTCCAGAACTTGCCGTCTCGTATCCGCCGTGCACCAGTCAAAATAGGCACCGTTCTTCATCCGCCTCGATTGGCAACCACACAGCAGACCCGCTCGGAGAAGATGAAGCCTCATCCAAAAACCACCAGAAATCCACCTGCACGCCATTGCCGTTGACCACTGCTCTCAGCAGTTCACACCAACTGCATCATCATCCATGGACACGCTGCCCATCAGCCTGCTTCGATCAGCCCACGACACCATGCCTCTAGGCCCATCGCCGTCGCGCCGACAGCAATTGTCAAGGATCATCAGTCATCCACAAACAACAAAAACCCAATCAGCAATGATGAAGGTTCGATCTGTAACCCATTGACCCTATAATCGACTTGCCATGGAGACCTTCTCCCATCGTTCAGTTCTTGCTTTCATCAGCCATCAAGCCGTGTGTGTGTGTGAGAGTCGCGTACAGTAGGCGAATCTTTCACCGATAGTTTATCCGTGTGTGTACAGAGCATTCAATACAATAAACACACAGCCATATTATCGACAAAACACACATATGATTCATAAAACATGCGATTACATCCAGATCAAATCAATTAATCTTATAATCACATAAACCCCAACCTTACAGTTCACGTTTCACCACGAAACCAACGCTCTGATACCAATTGTTGGCAATTAGATCGTGCGGTTCAACGTGATCCGTTTGGATGAAACAGGCAAACAAATCAGCAGAAGCAATTTAAACGTGTTTACCGTACTTCTGGGTTGATGTAGAGGATGAACAGCAGAGAACCAACTCTTAATCTTCTGCTGTATTTCCCAAGTCGAATCCTGCTATTGTGTGGGCAACAATCCGCAGGATTCTCTCAATCTGCTCCTGTTCTTTTCTAACTGTCAAATGAGGCACTGACTTAGGGTTAACAGGAGCTGAGATGACTTATATAGTTGGGCTACAGTAGGGACCAGGAGGAGAAATTGGGCTGGGCCTCAATTGAATTTAATTAACCAATCTTAGCCCAAAGCTTTTAATTAAATCCAATAATAATAATATAGTCCACTAAAATATTATTACTGCACTACCCGTCCAATCCCAAAATTATGTTCTGGGCTCCTTCTTATTATAAGCCCGATAGTCTCCCCATGTTTAAGATATACAATGTCCATTAATTAATTAAGTTACTGACAACTCAAATTAATTAATATCTCATCCGAGAGTAGTACCACTCAACCTTATTATCATGCCGAAAATTAATCCACTTGTAAGATTTACATGATAAACCTTATGAGCTCCTCAAGGGGACATCATCAACCTATGACGGACATGGATTCCTTCTACAATCAACAGCACACCATAGATACAGCACTACTTCCCAACTCACCGAGTTTGTTGATTTAATACTATAAATCTCACCCATTGATGAATCAAAGAAATACATACTGTCATACGTGTCGAGGTTATTGTATAGGGATTAAGAGCACGAACTTCCATAATAACAGAGATCAAGTTCTACTATATAGTCAGTATAAGAAGAACGATCTCAAGCGGTCCTGCTCAATACACACAAGTGCACTAATGTGATTCTATAGCCAAGACAAGCTGATACCAAACCGCACTACAACCATACTGATAGAGAGTCCCCGTCTATCTCAGTTGTGAGCATCTATTTATACTTTATAAGGAAACCGATAATATGATCTTCCGCGTGTTGTCGCACAACATATTATCTACAGTATAAAGTAAGTGGACTATTGCATCATGAATATAAATAAATTATAAGATGCAATCATTTGATCAATGATTCTCATTTCAAATATTGTTATGACATTGTTCATACTAAAGTTAGACTTTTAGTATACAATCCAACAGGTCGAACCCCTGGTCGAACCTCATCACTGGACAATTCCCGCTCCTGATTCGACCAACTGGCAAGTCGAACTCAAACGTCATGGTCGAATCCTCTTTTCCACGAACTGGTTCGACCATGGTTCGACCTGATGGACAGGTCGAACCACTTGAGTCATGGTCGAATCCTCATCTTTCAGCTCGGCAATGCTGGTTCGACCTGCTGGAGAGGTCGAACCCTCCTCCAACCAGGTCGAACCCTCCTTATTCTTGGGCGGTTCGCATGGCTTCGACTCCGTCTCTTCGATTCTTGGCACTTTCACTCTGTTTTTGCTAAGAAACCACTCAAATAGCTCCACTAACACCTGATTCATGCTAATTCACAATATATATAGGTTTTCCACCTATTTCCACATCAAAACTCTCCAAAACTAGCATTAAACATAGCGCCAAACTTGTGAATTTACACACTCATCAACAGCCATACCCTTACGCCCGACAATACCTTTACATTGTTTCCAATGAGCAGAATATCATCCACGTAGAGTACAAGAAATACCACTACGTTTCCGTCACACTTCTTGTATACACATGATTCATCCGGACATTGAATAAATTCATATGACTGGATTACTTCATCAAAATGGATGTTCCATGATCTTGAAGCTTGTTTAAATCCATAAATGGACTTTTTAAGCTTACACACAAGATGCTCTTCGCCCTTTGCAATGAAACCCTCTGGTTGCTTCATATAGATGTTTTCCTCAAGACTTCCATTCAAGAAAGTTGTCTTGACATCCATCTGCCATACCTCATAATCCATATGAGCAGCAATAGACAAAAGAATCCGGATCGACTTAAGCATGGCCACTGGCGAGAAGGTTTCCTCATAATCGATTCCTTCTTTCTGAGTATATCCTTTAGCCACAAGCCTTGCTTTAAAGGTTTCCACCATACCGTCAGATCCTCTTTTTCTCTTATAGATCCACTTGCATCCAATAGCTTTTACACCATTGGGTGGTTCTACAAGCTCCCAGACTTGATTAGAATACATGGATTCTATCTCAGATTTCGTTGCGTTTTGCCATAATAGAGCATCTTTATCCTGTAGTGCCTCGTTGAAATTCCATGGGTCAATTTCATGTTCACCTGGGACCAAGTCGGATGACTCTCCCAATCCCATGAATCTATCCAGTTGTCTAGCAACCCTCCCACTACGACGAGGCTCCGCAGGCAATTGTGTATCAGGTGTGACATGCGGTTCAGTGTCCTGTGGTATATCCTCTTACACAGTTGGTATTATATTTGGTGTTTCCTCTCTTACTTCATCTAGAACAATTTTACTCATGGGTTTGTGGTTCATTACATAATCCTCTTCCAAAAATCTAGCATTCGTGCTAACGATCACCTTTTGGTCCTTTGGATTATAAAACAAACCACCCTTTGTTCCTTTAGGATATCCTACAAACAGACAAACTTCCGTGCGTGACTATAACTTATCAGTATCCATCTTCAACACGTGCCGGAGCACCCCAAATCCGAAAGTGTTTCAGACTAGGTTTTCGCTTAGTCCACAATTCAATGGGTGTGGAAGTTACTGATTTAGAAGGTACTAAGTTTAGAATGTAAGCCGCTGTTTCTAAGGCATATCCCCAAAACGAATTAGATAGTTCCGAATAACTCATCATAGATCTTACCATTTCCATAAGAGTCCTATTCCTTCTTTCCGCTACACCATTCTGCTGGGGTGTGCCCGGTGCAGACAATTGGGATTCAATCCCATTCTCTAATAAATAACTCTTAAACTCTCCATAGAGGTATTCACCACCACGATCAGATCGTAGTGTTTTGATATATTTTCCAAGTTGCTTTTCCACATCAGCCTTGTATTCTTTGAATTTATCAAAGCATTCAGACTTGCGGCGCATCAAATAAATATACCCGTATCTAGAATAATCATCAATAAAAGTGACGAAATATTCATAACCACCTCTTGCCTGGACAGACATAGGACCACATAAATCAGAATGAACCAATTCCAACAGATCCTTGGCTCTATACCCCTTTGCCTTGAAAGGCCTTTTTGTCATTTTTCCTTCCAAGCAGGATTCGCAAGTTGGATAATTTTCAACTTCTAATGAACTCAGAGGTCCATCAGCTATCAACCTTTGAATCCTACTCAAGTTAATATGACCTAGTCTTAGATGCCAAAGATATGTTTAGTTCATTTTAGAAGGTTCTTTTCTCTTATTAGTAGATGTATCATTCGTTTCAAATTGTTGCATCGTGGGAGAAATTGGATTAAGAGTATACAAATTATCTAACAATGCACCATCACAGATAATAATTCTATCTTTCCTTATAATAACCTTGTCATTAAAAGAAATAGAATATCCATCCATAAATAATTTAGAAACTGAAATTAAATTATTTTTAAAATGCGGTACATAAAGACAATTCCTCAAAATAAGAGTTTTATTCTTTTTGAAAAATAAATAAACGTCTCCCACTGCGACAGCTGCTACTCTTGTAGCATTCCCCATGAGTATGGTAATCTCTCCATCACTGAGCTGTCGGGTTTGGTGGAACCCCTGCAAAGGATTGCAGACATGGTCAGTGGCTCCTGTATCTACACACCAAGTGTCAGCAGATACAGCCGCTAAACACAATTCAACAACTAGTATATAAGACTTACCATTCCTGTTCCCCTTCAGAAGAGGGCAGTCTGCCTTGTAGTGTCCCGGCTGCTTGCATTTGAAGCACTTGCCTTTAGGATTCTTGACTGCACCAGTCTTTGCTTTCACTTTATTCACCGGTGCTGAATTTCCTTGCTTCTTCTTCTTCCTTCCGCCTATCGGCCTAGGATGAGGAGCATTTTCAGCAACATGAACCTGAGGAGGTCTATGAAACAGTTCTTCCGCCGCCACAAGTTCTGTCAGAAGTTCCGCCAACGTATACATGCGTTTGTTCATACCATAGCTCAGGCGGAACTGCTCAAAACTCCTAGGCAAGCTTTGGAGTATGATATCGACCTGGGTTTCCCCATCGATTTCAGCTCTAAGAACTTCCAACTCGTTGAGTTGGCCAATCATCCTAAGGACATGTTCCCTTACGGGAGTACCCTCAGCCATTTTGGTGTTCATTAAGACCGACATGCCCTTCGACCTAGCAGGACGACTCTGATGTTCGAAGAGTTCCCTAAGATTATGCATCATATCATAGGCGGTCTCCATAGCTTGATGCTGAGTCTGAAGCACATTTCACATTGAAGCCAAAATGTAACACTTAGCCATCCTATCAGCTTTGACCCACTTATTATAAGCAACTCTTTGCTCTTCAGTAGAGAAATCAGTAGGTGCCGTAGGACATTCCTCAGTGAGAACAAAGATATAGTCTTCAGCAGTTAAAACAATGTCCATGTTTCGCTTCCAGTCAACATAGTTTGTTCCAGTAAGTTTATGTTCTTTAAGTATTACAGAAAGTGAGTTGAGAGCCATTTGAAAATCCTGAGAATCATAAATTAAATAAACAGATCAAACACTTCGAATTTATCAATTTATATTGAATCCCTCAAAACAATATAAAATAAAATTCACCAACATCTCAAGCACCGTGAATTTGCATGCCACGTTAGTGTGGACGTATACAAACACAAACATTTACAAGAGAAGGCTTTACCCATTAATTTCATTTATCAACCTAACTTTATGATAAAATAATTAATAGTCGGTTCCTTTTTAGCCATGCAAATAACAGTAGTGACTCCGTTGGGGAGGATACTGATTATTTACATCTAAGTGTGTACCATTATTTGATCCCAAGTCCATTGCGCAAGCTTATGTGCCTTACAGTTAGAGAAGTACACACGCGCTTGGATAACTTCCTACGATCATCACAAAGAAGTTTGTACCAGTGATCCGTGAATAAACCCATCCGTTGTGGAGGAAGGCCTGTTGCCAACACGCAGGTTTACTCACATCACTTACAAACCAATAATGGAGGCTATGGGAATTTATACACCAATCCCCTCTCCCACTTAGTTATTTAGCACAGAGGGTTTTTAACATGCATATAATATTTCATAATAAAATATACAACTTAGCATGCTTCTATTAAAGTAATTTAAAATTAAATAAATCACATAGAACATGCCTTTCACATATATAACAATTAATTGTCAAGCAAAACAATTAAATCAATTATATAAAATAATTAATTGCACAAAAATGTTGGATCAATAATGGGCCCAGCAATCCCAAACATAATAAGCATAAATGAGCAGCCCAATATACAATAAATAAAGCCCATTCATCCTGCTTATTTCAGCATGAGGAAAAACAGCCCATTTTAAAAAAATAGCCCAACTCAAATCCAACAATAAATAAAAATACAGTAATTAAAAATTGGGCCCAATAATTAAATCAGATTTGAGCCCAACAGCAAACAAATATAAGGCTCAACTATCACTTAAATAAAACATGCCCAAAAGCAGCCCAAAAAGGCCTGAAGCCCTAGGAAGAGCAGCCGCCCACTCCTCTTCTTACTCCAGGGTCACCGGTGCAACCAGTCACCGCCGAGCTGCTGTCTCCAGTGGCGCCGCCAAATGACCACCGGAATTTCACCGTTAGCCCACCGACGAGCAGCTACCGGCCGCAGTCTCCTTCCAGTCATAGCTTCACTGCCAGCAATCGATGGCTGGAAGCAACACCGCTGTGGCAACCGGCGGCCGCGCCCACAGCCATTTGCTGTCGCGCTGTCAGTCCGCCCAGAATCGCTTCCTCCGCCCACTGTCGTGCTGGCCCCGCACCGGAGACCTCGCAGCAGCATCGACCAGCACCGCCTCGCACTGCCGCGCACCGCCGCAGATAGACCAGCTGCGCTCTTCCCTTGCCAATCCCGTAAATCGACGATTTCCGCCACCCCCGTCTGTGTCCAGACCGCCTATGCAGTCCACGCTTCAGAGGCCGCATCGATTCCGTAGCCATCCATGACACGCCTTTAGATTTGCACCGATCTGCTCCGATTCGACTGGGATCGGGTGGAACTCAATCGGATCCCTCTGTCGGACACCGCCACGAACACACCCGGGAGCAACAACAGTGGCCCCGCCACGCTTTCTGCTTCGACGATCGACACGCGTTGCCGGAACTACATGGATTCGTCAAGAGTCTGCATGAACGTACCGCCATCATCAGTCCGTGTGACTCCGATCCATTCGAAGCCAATCACCATACAAGTGCCGCCGTGACTGATTTGGTCCGACCGAGGCCACTACCCGTTGATTGTCGGCGCCGGTCAAAATCAGCCTCCTTGTCAGACGACCACACGCCACCGGGAAGAACACACATCGTGTAGTCTGCGCGTGTGTGATATAGACAATACAGATTGTATTTGTGAATGACAATAGTGTGTACAGTGCATATAATAAAAATACACATGAATAAAAGGAACACACATCAAATCAAACATACAAGTCAATTTATCTCCAGTTTGAACACACGAAAAGTTCCAATGAACATGTGATTAAAACCAGATTAAAACAATTAATCAAATAATCACAAAAACATCCTTACAAATCACGTTTCACCAAGAAAACATGCTCTGATACCAATTGTTGGCAATTGGATCTTATGGTGAACACGATTCAATAAGCAAAACAGATAATCAGATACAGCGGAAGCATAAAACAATTACCTGTCTTCTGGATTGGTGTAGAGGATGATGATCTGTGAAGAACACCTCTGATCTTCTACAGTATGTCCCAAAATCAACTCTCTGGTGTTGTGTGGTCAACAATCTCCAGAGAGTTCTCAATCTGCTCCTAATCTGTTCTCTATGTAAGTGGCGCAGACTTAGGTTATCAGGAACTGAGATAACTTATATACTTGGGCTACTGCAGGGACCAGGAGGAGAAATTGGGATGGGCCTCAATCAGATTTAATTAACCAAGCTTAGCCCAAAGCTTTTAATTAAATCCAATAATAATAATATAGTCCACTAAAATATTATTATTGCACTACCCATCCAATCCCAAAATTATGTTCTGGGCTCCTTCTTATTATGAGCCCGATAGTCTCCCCATGTTTAAGATATACAATGCCCATTAATTAATTAAGTTACTGACAACTCAAATTAATTAATATCTCATCTGAGAGTAGTACCACTCAACCTTATTATCATGCCGAAAATTAATCCACTTGCAAGATTTACATGATAAACCTTATGAGCTCCTCAAGGGGACATCATCAACCTATATCGGACATAGATTCCTTCTACAATCAACAGCACACCATAGAGACAGCACTACTTCCCAACTCACCGAGTTTGTTGATTTAATACATTTAAATCTCACCCATTGATGAATCAAAGAAATATATACTGACTTACGTGTCGAGGTTATTGTATAGGGATTAAGAGCACGAACATCCATAATAACAGAGATCAAGCTCTTCTATATAGACAGTACAAGTCGAACGATCTCAGACGGTCCTACTCAATACATAAAGCAATGTACTAATGTGGTTCTATAGTCAAGACAAACTAATACCAAACCACACTACAACCATACCGATAGATAGTCCCCGTCTATCTCGGTTGTGAGCATCTGTTTATACTTTATAATGAAACTGATAATATGATCTTCCGCGTGTTGTCGCACAATATATTATCTACAGTATAAAGTAAATGGACTTTTGCACAAACATATAAATAAATAATTTATAATATGCAAAACATTTTGATCATATGATTCTCATTTCAAATAAAATCGTAATTACATAGTTCAATACAAAAGCAAGGCTTTTAGTATACAAATCTAACATCTATTCCATGAGCCGGTCAAGCAGTCCTTGAAGTGAGCATTTTATTTCATTTTCTATGGACAAATTAGTTATTATACTTGCTAATACTGTTGGATAACATGTTTTTAGAGTATATATCTATTGTGAAGCTTGTTTCATAGAGTCACTAAAAACTCATAGTGCAGAGCCGATTCTACTCTATGAGTCAGTTCAAGAACTCATAGAAGTGAGGATTTTCATGCCATTTTTATGGTCAAGTTAGTTATTAAACATGATAATACAGTTGGAGAACATGTTCTCAACATATAAAAATGCTAAGAAACTTGCACCATAGAGTCTATAAAAAGTCAAAGCGCAGAGCTGATTCTACTCCGTGAGCCAGGTCAAGAACTTCTTGAAGTGAACATTTTCTTGCCATTTTTATGGTTCAATTAGTTATTAGACATGAGAAATAGTTTGAGAACATGTTTTATGAGTATAAAAATGCTAGGAAGCTTGCACCATAGAGTCACTAAATAGTCAAAGTGCAGAACAGATTATACTCCGTGAGTCTGGACAAGAAGTTCTTGAAGTGAGCATTTTTTTTCCATTTTTATGGTCAAATTACTTATTATACATGATTATAGTTGGAGAACATGTTTTCAGACTATATAAATGCTATAAAACTTGTGCCATAGAGTCACTAACAACACAGAGTGTAGAGTTGATTCTACTCCGTGAGACAGGTCAAAAACTCCTTGATGTGAGCATTTTTTTGCCATATTTATAATTAGTTATTAGACATGAGAGTATTGTTGGAGAGCATGTTTGCAGAGTATAAAAATGCAAGGAAGGTTGCAGAGTTACTAAAAAGTCAAAGTGCATAGTTGATTCTACTCCGTGAGCCAGGTCTAGAACTACTTGAAGTGAGTATTTTCTTGCCATTTTATGGTCAAATTAGTTATTAGAAATGAGAATATAGTTGGAGAACATTTTTAAAGAGTATAAAAATTCTGGGAAGCTTTCGCCATAGAGTCACTAAAAAGTCAAAGTGCAGAGTCGATTCTACTCCGTGAGCCAGTCAAGAAGTCCTTGAAGTGAGCATTTTATTTCCTTTTCTATGGACAAATTAGTTATTAGATTTGCTAATACTGTTGGATAACATGTTATTAGAGTATATAACTGCTGTGAAGCTTGTTGCATAGAGTCATTAAAAACTCACAGTACAGAGCTGATTCTACTCTATCAGCCAGGTAAAGAACTCATTGAAGTGAGAATTTTCTTGCCGTTTTTATAGTCAAGTTAGTTATTAGACATGAGAATAGAGTAGGAGAACATGTTTTAAGGATAAAAAAATGCTAGGAAGCCTGCACCATAGAGTCACTAAAAAGTCAAAGTGCAGAGCTGAATCTACTCCGTGATCCAGGTCAAGGACCCCTTGAAGTGAGCATTTTCTTGCCATTTTCATGGTCAAATTAGTTATTAGAAATGAGAATATAGTTGGAGAACAGATTTTCAGAGAATCAAAATGCTAGGAAGCATGCGTCATAGTCTCATAGAGTCACTAAAAAGTCAAAGTGTTGAGAATATTCTACTCAGTGAGCCAGGTCAAAAAGTCCTTGAAGTGAGCCTTTATTTCATTTTTATGGACAAATTAGTTATTAAACATGCTAATATTGATGGATAAAATATTTTTAGAGTGAATAACAGCTACGAAACTTGCACCATAGAGTTACTAAAAACTCACAGTGCAGAGCTGATTCTACTCTTTGACCATGTCAAGAACTCCTTGAAGTGAGCATTTTCTTGCCATTTTTATGGTTAAATTAGTTATTAGACATGAGAATATAGTTGGAAAATATGTTTTAAGATTATGAAAATACTAAGAAGCTTGGGCCATAGTGTCACTAAAAAATAAAAGTGTGGAGCTTATTCTACTCTGTGAGCCAGGTTAGGAAGTCATTGAAGTGAGCATTTTTTCTTTCCATTTTTATAGTCAAATTAGTTATTATACAAGAGTATATAGGTGGAGAACATGTTTCAGAGTATATAACTGCTATGAAGCTTGCGCCATAGAATCACTAAAAACACACAGTGCAGAGTTGATTCTACTCCGCGAGCCAGGTCAAAAACTCCATATAGTGAGCACTTTCTATCCATTTTATGGTCATATTAGTTATTAGACATGAGAATCTTGTTGGAGAACATATTTGCAGAGTATAAAAATCCTAGGAAGCTTGCACCATAGAGTCACTAAAAAGTCAAAGTGCAGAGCTGATTCTACTCTGTGAGCCAGGACTAGAACAACTTAAAGTGAGCATTTTCTTGCCATTTTTATTGTCAAATAAGTTATTAGACATTAGAATATAGTTGGAGAACATATTTTCAGAGTATCAAAATTCTAGGAAGCTAGAGCCATAGAGTCACAAAAAAGTCAAAGTGCAGAGCTTATTCTACTCCGTGAGCCAGTTCAAGAAGTACTTGAAGAGAGCAATTTATTTCCTTTTTTATGGAAAAATTAGTAATTAAACTTGCTAATATTGATGGAAAAATGTTTTTAGAGTATATAACTGCTACGAAACTTGCACCATAGAGTCAGTAAAAACTCACAGTGCAGAGCAGATTCTACTATTTGGGCCAAGTCAAGAACTCCTTGAAGTGAGCATTTTCTTGCCATTTTTATGGTCAAATTAGTTACTAGAAATGAGAATATAGTTGGATAACATATTTTCAGAGTATCAAAATGCTAGGAAGCTTGCTCCATAGAGTCACTAAAAAGTTAAAGTGCAGCGCTTATTCTACTCTTTGAGCCAGGTCAAGAAGTCCTTGAAGAGAGCATTTTATTTCCTTTTTTATGGACAAATTAGTTATTAAACTTGCTAATATTGATGGAAAAAATGTTTTTAGAGTATATAACTTCTACGAAACTTTCACCATAGAGTCACTAAAAACTCACAGTGCAGAGTTGATTCTTCTCTTTTGGCCAAGTCAAGAACTCCTTGAAGTGAGCTTTTTCTTGCCATTTTTATGGTCAAATTAGTTATTAGAAATGAGAATATAGTTGATAACATATTTTCAGAGTATCAAAATGCTAGGAAGCTTGCGCCATAGAGTCACTAAAAAGTCAAAGTGCAGAGCTTATTCTACTCCGTGAGCCAGGTCAAGAAGTCCTTGAAGAGAGTATTTTATTTCCTTTTTTATGGACAAATTAGTTATTAAACTTGCTAATATTGATGGAAAAAATGTTTTTAGAGTATATAACTACTACGAAACTTGCACCATAGAGTCACTAAAAACTCACAGTGCAGAGCTGATTCTACTCTTCGGGCCAAGTCACGAACTCCTTGAAGTGAGCATTTTCTAGCCATTTTTAAGGTCAAATTAGTTATTAGAAATGAGAATATAGTTGGAGAACATATGTTCAAAGTATCAAAATGCTAGAAAGCTTGCGCCATAGTCTCATAGAGTCACTAAAAATTTAAAGTGTAGAGATTATTCTACTCCGTGAGCCAGGTCAAGAAGTCCTTGAAGTGAGCATTTTATTTCCTTTTTTATGGACAAATTTGTTATTAAAATTGCTAATATTGATGGATAAAATATTTTTAGAATATATAACTGCTACGAAACTTGCACCAAAGAGTCACTAAAAACTCACAGTGCAAAGCTGATTCTACTCTTTGAGCCAAGTCAATAACTCCTTGAAGTGAGCATTTTCTTGCCATTTTTATGGTCAAATTATTTATTAGACATGAGAATATAGTTTGAAAATATGTTTTTAGATTATAAAAATGCTAGGAAGCTTGCGCCATAGTGTCACTAAAAAGTCAAAGTGCGGAGCTTATTCTACTCTGTGGCTAGGTCAGGAAGTCATTGAAGTGAGCATTTTTTCTTTCCATTTTTATAGTCAAATAAGTTATTATACAAGAGTATATAGGTGGAGAACATGTTTTCAAAGTATATAACTGCTACCAGGCTTGCGCCATAGAGTCACTAAAAACACACAGTGCAGAGTTGATTCTACTCCGTGAGCCAGGTCAAGAACTCCGTGTAATGAGCATTTTCTTTCCATTTTTATGGTCATATTAGTTATTCGACATGAGAATCTTGTTGGAGAACATGTTTTCAGAGTATAAAAATCCTAGGAAGCTTGCACCATAGAGTCAATGAAAAGTCAAAGTGCAGAGCTGATTCTACTCCGTGAGCCAGGTCTAAAACTACTTGAAGTGAGCATTTTCTTTCCCTTTTTTATGGTCAAATTAGTTATTAGACATGAGAATATAGTTGGAGAACAAATTTTTTCAGAGTATCAAAATACTAGGAAGCTAGCGCCATAGAGTCACTAAAAAGTCAAAGTGCAGAGCTTATTCTACTCCGTGAGCCAGGTCAAGAAGTCCTTGAAGAGAGCAATTTATTTCCTTTTTTAAGGACAAATTAGTTGTTAAACTTGCTAATATTGATGGAATAATATTTTTTAGGGTTTATAACTACTACGAAACATGCATCATAGAGTCACTAAAAGCTCACAGTGCAGAGCTGATTCTACTCTTTGGGCCAAGTCAAGAACTCCATGAAGTGAGCATTTTCTTGCCATTTTTATGGTCAAATTAGTTATTAGAAATGAGAATATAGTTGGAGAACATATTTTCAGAGTATCAAAATGCTAGGAAGCTTGCACCATAGTCACATAGAGTCACTAAAAAGTCAAAGTGCAGAGATTATTCTACTCCGTGAGCCAGGTCAATAAGTCCTTGAAGTGAGCATTTTGTTTCCTTTTTTATGGACCAATTAGTTATTAAACTTGCTAATTTGATGAATAAAATATTTTTAGAGTATATAACTACTACGAAACTTGCACAATAGAGTCACTAAAAACTCTTCTACTCTTTAAGCCATGTCAAGAACTCCTTGAAGTGAGCATTTTATTGCCATTTTTATGGTTAAATTAGTTATTAGAAATGAGAATATAGTTGGAAAATATGTTTTTAGATTATAAAAATTCTAGGAAGCTTGCGCCATAGTGTCACTAAAAAGTCAAAGTGCGGAGCTTAATGTACTCTGTGAGCAAGGTCAGGAAGTCATTGAACTGAGCATTTTTTCTTTCCATTTTATTAGTCAAATATGTTATTCTACAAGAGTATATAGGTGGAGAACATGTTTTCAGAGTATATAACTGCTACCAAGCTTGCGCCATAGAGTCACTAAAAACACACAGTGCAGAGTTGATTCTACTCCGTGAGCCAGGTCATGAACTCTTTGTAGTGAGCATTTTCTTTCCATTTTTATGGTCATATTAGTTATTATACATGAGAATATTGTTGGAAAACATGTTTGAAGAGTATAAAATCCTAGGAAGCTTGCACCATAAAATCATTAAAAAGTCAAAGTGTAGAGCTGATTCTACTCCGTGAGCCAGGTCTAGAACTACTTGAAGTGAGCATTTTCTTTCCCTTTTTTATGGTCAAATTAGTTATTAGACATGAGAATATAGTTGGAGAACATATTTTCAGAGTATCAAAATGCTAAGAAGCTAGCGTCATAGAGTCATTAAAAAGTCAAAGTGCAGAGCTTATTCTATCCCTTGAGCCACGTCAAGAAGTCCTTGAAGAGAGCAATTTATTTCCTTTTTTATGGACAAATTAGTTGTTAAACTTGCTAATGTTGATGGAAAAAATGTTTTTAGAGTTTATAACTACTACGAAACTTGCATCATAGAGTCACTAAAAGCTCACAGTGCAGAGTTGATTCTACTCTTTGGGCCAAGTCAAGAACTCCATGAAGTGAGCATTTTCTTGCCATTTTTATGGTCAAATTAGTTATTACAAATGAGAATATAGTTGGAGAACATGTTTTTAGAGTATCAAAATGCTAGGAAGCTTACGCCAAAGAGTCCCTAAAAAGTCAAAGTGCAGAGCTTATTCTACTCCGTGAGCCAGGTCAAGAAGTCCTTGAAGAGAGCATTTTATTTCCTTTTTTATGGACAAATTAGTTATTAAACGTGCTAATATTGATGGAAAAAATGTTTTTTGAGTATATAACTGCTACGAAACTTGCACCATAGAGTCACTAAAAACTCACAGTGCAGAGCTAATTCTACTCTTTGGGCCAAGTCAAGAACTCCTTGAAGTGAGCATTTTCTTGCAATTTTTATGGTCAAATTAGTTATTAGAAATGAGAATATAGTTGGAAAACATATTTTCAGAGTATCAAAATGCTAGGAAGCTTGCGCCATAGTCTCATAGTGTCACTAAAAAGTCAAAGTGTTGAGATTATTCTACTCCGTGAGCCAGGTCAAGAAGTCCTTGAAGTGAGCCTTTATTTTTTTTTATGGACAAATTAGTTATTAAACTTGTTAATATTGATGGATAAAATATTTTTAGAGTAAATAACAGCTACGAAACTTTCACCATAGTGTCACTAAAAACTCACCGTGCAGTGCTGATTCTACTCTTTGAGCCATGTCAATAACTCCTTGAAGTGAGCATTTTCTTCCCATTTTTATGGTCAAATTAGTTATTAGACATGAGAATATAGTTGGAAAATATGTTTTAAGATTATAAAAATGCTAGAAAGCTTGTGCCATAGTGTCACTAAAAAATCAAAGTGTGGAGCTTATTATACTCTGTGAGCCAGGTTAGGAAGTCATTGAAGTGAGCATTTTTTCTTTCCATTTTTACAGTCAAATTAGTTATTATACAAGAGTATATTGGTGGAGAACATGTTTTCAGAGTATATAACTGCAACAAAGCTTGCGCCATAGAGTCACTAAAAACACACAGTGCAGAGTTAATTCTACTCCATGAGACAAGTCAAAAACTCCTTATAGTGAGCATTTTCTTTCCATTTTTATGGTCATATTAGTTATTAGACATGAGAATCTTGTTGGGGAACATATTTGCAGAGTATAAAAATCCTAGGAAGCTTGCACCATAGAGTCACTAAAAAGTCAAATTGCAGAGCTGATTCTACTCCGTGAGCCAAGTCTAGAACTACTTAAAGTGAGCATTTTCTTGCCATTTTTATGGTCAAATAAGTTATTAGACATGAGAATATAGTTGGAGAACATATTTTCAAAATATCAAAAATCTAGGAAGCTAGCGCCATAGAGCCACAAAAAAGTCAAAGTGCAGAGCTTATTCTACTCCGTGAGCCAGGTCAAGAAGTACTTGAAGAGAGCAATTTATTTCCTTTTTTATGGACAAATTAGTAATTAAACTTGCTAATATTGATGGCAAAATGATTTTAGAGTAAATAACTGCTACGAAACTTGCACCATAGAGTCAGTAAAAACTCACAGTGCAGAGCTGATTCTACTCTTCGGGCCAAGTCAAGAACTCCTTGAAGTGAGCATTTTCTTGCCATTTTTATGGTCAAATTAGTTATTAGAAATGAGAATATAGTTGGAGAATATATTTTTAAAGTATCAAATTGCTAGGAAGCTTGCGCCATAGAGTCACTAAAATGTCAACGTTCAGAGCTTATTCTACTCCATGAGCCAGGTCAAGAAGTCCTTGAAGAGAGTAATTTATTTCCTTTTTTATGGACAAGTTAGTTATTGAAATTGCTAATATTGATGGAAAAAATGTTTTAGAGTATATAACTACTACGAAACTTGCATCATAGAGTCACTAAAAGCTCACAGTGCAGAGTTGATTCTACTCTTTGGGCCAAGTCAAGAACTCCATGAAGTGAGCATTTTCTTGCCATTTTTATGGTCAAATTAGTTATTACAAATGAGAATATAGTTGGAGAACATGTTTTTAGAGTATCAAAATGCTAGGAAGCTTACGCCAAAGAGTCCCTAAAAAGTCAAAGTGCAGAGCTTATTCTACTCCGTGAGCCAGGTCAAGAAGTCCTTGAAGAGAGCATTTTATTTCCTTTTTTATGGACAAATTAGTTATTAAACGTGCTAATATTGATGGAAAAAATGTTTTTTGAGTATATAACTGCTACGAAACTTGCACCATAGAGTCACTAAAAACTCACAGTGCAGAGCTAATTCTACTCTTTGGGCCAAGTCAAGAACTCCTTGAAGTGAGCATTTTCTTGCAATTTTTATGGTCAAATTAGTTATTAGAAATGAGAATATAGTTGGAAAACATATTTTCAGAGTATCAAAATGCTAGGAAGCTTGCGCCATAGTCTCATAGTGTCACTAAAAAGTCAAAGTGTTGAGATTATTCTACTCCGTGAGCCAGGTCAAGAAGTCCTTGAAGTGAGCCTTTATTTTTTTTTATGGACAAATTAGTTATTAAACTTGTTAATATTGATGGATAAAATATTTTTAGAGTAAATAACAGCTACGAAACTTTCACCATAGTGTCACTAAAAACTCACCGTGCAGTGCTGATTCTACTCTTTGAGCCATGTCAATAACTCCTTGAAGTGAGCATTTTCTTCCCATTTTTATGGTCAAATTAGTTATTAGACATGAGAATATAGTTGGAAAATATGTTTTAAGATTATAAAAATGCTAGAAAGCTTGTGCCATAGTGTCACTAAAAAATCAAAGTGTGGAGCTTATTATACTCTGTGAGCCAGGTTAGGAAGTCATTGAAGTGAGCATTTTTTCTTTCCATTTTTACAGTCAAATTAGTTATTATACAAGAGTATATTGGTGGAGAACATGTTTTCAGAGTATATAACTGCAACAAAGCTTGCGCCATAGAGTCACTAAAAACACACAGTGCAGAGTTAATTCTACTCCATGAGACAAGTCAAAAACTCCTTATAGTGAGCATTTTCTTTCCATTTTTATGGTCATATTAGTTATTAGACATGAGAATCTTGTTGGGGAACATATTTGCAGAGTATAAAAATCCTAGGAAGCTTGCACCATAGAGTCACTAAAAAGTCAAATTGCAGAGCTGATTCTACTCCGTGAGCCAAGTCTAGAACTACTTAAAGTGAGCATTTTCTTGCCATTTTTATGGTCAAATAAGTTATTAGACATGAGAATATAGTTGGAGAACATATTTTCAAAATATCAAAAATCTAGGAAGCTAGCGCCATAGAGCCACAAAAAAGTCAAAGTGCAGAGCTTATTCTACTCCGTGAGCCAGGTCAAGAAGTACTTGAAGAGAGCAATTTATTTCCTTTTTTATGGACAAATTAGTAATTAAACTTGCTAATATTGATGGCAAAATGATTTTAGAGTAAATAACTGCTACGAAACTTGCACCATAGAGTCAGTAAAAACTCACAGTGCAGAGCTGATTCTACTCTTCGGGCCAAGTCAAGAACTCCTTGAAGTGAGCATTTTCTTGCCATTTTTATGGTCAAATTAGTTATTAGAAATGAGAATATAGTTGGAGAATATATTTTTAAAGTATCAAATTGCTAGGAAGCTTGCGCCATAGAGTCACTAAAATGTCAACGTTCAGAGCTTATTCTACTCCATGAGCCAGGTCAAGAAGTCCTTGAAGAGAGTAATTTATTTCCTTTTTTATGGACAAGTTAGTTATTGAAATTGCTAATATTGATGGAAAAAATGTTTTAGAGTATATAACTACTACGAAACTTGTGTTGGATTGTATACTAAAAGTCTAGCTTTAGTATGAACAATGTCATAACAATATTTGAAATGAGAATCATTGATCAAATGATTGCATCTTATAATTTATTTTATATGCATGATGCAATAGTCCATTTACTTTATACTGTAGATAATATGTTGTGCGACAACACGCAGAAGATCATATTATCGGTTTCCTTATAAAGTATAAACAGATGCTCACAACTGAGATAGACGGGGACTCTCTATCGGTATGGTTGTAGTGTGGTTTGGTATTAGCTTGTCTTGGCTATAGAATCACATTAGTGCACTTGTGTGTATTGAGTAGGACTGCCTGAGATCGTTCTTCTTATACTGACTATATAGTAGAACTTGATCTCTGTTATTATGGAAGTTCATGCTCTTAATCCCTATACAATAACCTCGACACGTGGGGCAGTATGTATTTCTTTGATTCATCAATGGGTGAGATTTATAAGTATTAAATCAACAAACTCGGTGAGTTGGAAAGTAGTGCTGTATCTATGGTGTGCTGTTGATTGTAGAAGGAATCCATGTCCGTTATAGGTTGATGATGTCCCCTTGAGGAGCTCATAAGGTTTATCATGTAAATCTTGCAAGTGGATTAATTTCCGGCATGATAATAAGGTTGAGTGGTACTACTCTCGGATGAGATATTAATTAATTTGAGTTGTCAGTAACTTAATTAATTAATGGACATTGTATATCTTAAACATGGGGAGACTATCGGGCTTATAATAAGAAGGAGCCCATAACATAATTTTGGGATTGGACGGGTAGTGCAGTAATAATATTTTAGTGGACTATATTATTATTATTGGATTTAATTAAAAGCTTTGGGCTAAGCTTGGTTAATTAAATTCAATTGAGGCCCAGCCCAATTTCTCCTCCTGGTCCCTGCTGTAGCCCAAGTATATAAGTCATCTCAGTTTCAGTTAAACCTAAGTCTGTGCCTCTTTTGACACACGGGAGAAAACAGAGAGCAGATTGAGAGAACTCTGGGAATTGTTGACCACCCAACACCAGAGTTGACTTTGGGACATACAGTAGAAGATCAGAGGTAGTTCTCTGTAGTTCATCCTCTACACCAACCCAGAAGTACGGTAAACACGTTTTATGCTTCCGCTGTACTTGTTTTACTGTTAATCCTAATGATCACGTTGAACCGCACGATCCAATTGCCAACAATTGGTATCAGAGCGTTGGTTTCGTGGTGAAACGTGAGTCATTTGATAAGGTTTTTTGTGATTATATGATTATTTGATTTTATCGGGATATAATTGCATGTTTGTAAGCATGTTTTAGGATTTGAATAATATTGTATTATTTATAAAATCCTATGTTTCTGATCGACGTGTTTGAACGGGATTGGATATGTGTGATCATCCATTAATTGCATATGTGCTTTGTCATTGATGAGTGTGTGTGATTATCTTGAGTGAATACTTTTTACACACGGAAAATACGAGAAAAGTCAGCAACCCTGTAAATCTGCTGTACACATGACTCGCACACACACGATTGTTGTCGGCAGTGAGCGGCTGGAGTGGTTGGATGCAGGCGTGTCTTCGCCGATGTCTTCTTGGCGACTGTACGGCGGAAGGCTGTGGACGGAGTAATGGATGCACGACGGAGCTATTTTCCAGGCGAGTCGGTGGTTGATTCGTTTGAGTCAGAAAAGGATCCGTGAGAGCCCAACCCGATCCCAGATGAATCAGAGCAGATTGGCATTAGAACTGACCTGACAGCGAGTTCCGAGCACGTCGCAAAGAGTTCAGGGCAAGTCCAACCTAACTCGGATGATAGCTTAGCAGATTTTTTGCGATCGACAGACCGGCGCGCGTCTGGTCAATGGAAAACCCGCTTCCAGGCGAGCCTCACGGTGGTCGTTCGGGAGACAATGGGCGGTGGTGGCCTTGGGCGGCGTGATGGGTGGCGGATCCCGTCTGGTGGGCTGACGATGTTAAAGCCGAGTGCAGCGACCACCGGGGATCGTACTATCCGTCAGTCGAATAGGTCGCGAAGACGCGAAGTGGCGGGCGGCGGCGCTGTTGCTCAGCAGGCGAGCCATCTGTTAGTTTCGTGCGAGGAAGGAGGTGACCCAGTCAAGTCTGAGGTCTCTTCCCAGCGGGTTCCGAGACCACCGACCGGCGGCAGTTCGAGCAGCGTCACAGCGTGTACTATTGGCGGCCAACTTGGCAGAGAGAATCGACGAAGTGATGCTGCAGGCTGTGGACGAGTTGACGGTTTCTTCCCAGTGAGTCGACTTGGGTCTTCGCGGCGCACTGACTCACGGTTGATGGCAGTTGTCGGCGGCAGAATTGATGGGCGCGGAAGGTGGGCTGACTGCATGATTTCGGTGGGCTGCCGGCATGGCTGCCGGATGCAGCGTTCACCAATAAGTGTCGATGGAGTTTGGCGCTGGTTTTAAGATTCCGGCAGAGAGGAGAAATAGGACAGCAGGGTCTTGGGCTATCTCCATTGGGCCCAATTTTTATTAATTGAAAATGGGCTGCTGGGCTATTTTTCTGCTGGATTTAATCAGTTGTTGGGTCTTTGCTCAATTTATTTTAATTTGGTTGTTGGGCTTAGGGGTCCAATTTAATTAAAATATGTGTTGGGCTGCTGGGCCAATAGGCTGCTCAATTTTAATTTAGTTTTGGGCTGTTGGCCCAAATTTAATTAAAATGGAAATGGGCTGCTGGACTAATTAATTTAATTAATTGTGAGTAATGGGCCAAGCATAATAAATTAATTTTAATTAATGGACTAATTTTGTGCTAGTGGGCTTGGTGGGATTAATTTAGTTTTGGGCTAAGATTATGGGCCATAGATAATGAGCATGATTAATTAATTAATCAGCTGCTCATTTTGTGCTTATTTGATGCTCTAGGGCCCATTTAATTGATCCAACATATTATACAATTAATTATGATATATAACTGAGTTAATTGTTTTAACTTGACAATTAATTGTTATATATGTAAGGCATGTTCTATGTGATTTACTTATTTAAATTACTGTTAATAGAAGCATGTCTTAGTCGTATATTTTATTATGGAATATTATATGCATGTTTGAAAACCCTCGGTATTAAATAACTAAGTGGGAGAGGGGATTGGTAATAAATTCCCGCGGCCTCCATTATTTGTTTGTTAGTGATGTGAATAGACTTGCGCGTCGGCATTAGAGCCTTCCTCCCCATCGGATGAGTTTTTTCATGGATTGCTGGAACAGGCTTCATTAAATAATTACGTTTGTAATGTGATGCATATGAACTTGCGCGTTGGCTTAGACCTTCCTCCATATCGGATGAGTTTATATGCGGTTCACTGGTACAAACTTGTAATTGATGACTGTAGGAAGTTATCCGAGCGCGTGTGCACTTCTCTATCTGTAAGGCACATAAGCTTGGGCCGCGGACTTGGGTCAAATAATGGTGTACACTTAGATGTAAATAATAAGTATCCTCCCCATCGGAGTCATTGCTTTTATTTGCATGGCTAAAGAGGAACCAACTATTTATTATTTTGTCATAAAGTTAGGTTGACAAATGAAATTAATGGGTAAAACCTTCTCTTGTAAATGTTCGGGTTTGTAAACGTCCACACTATCGTGGCTTGCAGACTCACAGTGCTTGAGATGTCGGTGAATTTTATTTTATATTGTTTTGAGGGAATCAATATAAAAGAATAAAATTCTAAGATTTGATCGGTAAATTTATTTGTGATTCTCTGAATTTTGAATGGTTTTATTTCACTAATTGTTAACTAAAAGACATTATATTTACTTGTCCAAATTAGATGATTAGAAAAGAATATTGGTTTTGAAAATTACTGCTTAAGAAAATACATGTGTATTCTAACAAAGGACGTCTCATGATGCCTATTAAAGTCTCTAGTGAAGAGATGAGAGGTTCATAGAAATATGATGGTCTCATGTAACTCTTCGGATACTAGAGTAAATTAAAAGGCATAAGATCATGGTTGAATTGATGAATGAATTGGAAGAGCTTGGAATGTAAATTGAAAGTGAAACCTAAATCAATTTATTCTTCACAATTTGCCTGGATGTTTTGAGCAAGTTCTACCTGAAATACGAGAGGTTGTATATGGTGGGAAACTTCTAACAAAACATGTGGCAAAAGAAAGCCAATTTTCATCATGATAATTTTCATCATGATGTGAAAAAGTTTAATATCTTATTTACTAATGGTTTAAACATGATTAGTGATGGCATCTACTGACACGAAGTATGTAGATACTGGAATTACTAAATGTTTATCACTGAGTAAGGATAAGATTGTTAATAACATGGGTAAAACTACAAAGGTAGTGGCTATTGCAGTGGGAGTTGTTTATTTATCTCATGATAAGAATAAACGATAGATTATGAGAAATTGTCTTTACGTACGTTTCATAGAAAGAATTTAATTTCGGTTTCTATGCATTAACGGATGGATACTTCATTTCATTTAAATGACATGATCATAGTAATGAGGAATGAGACTATAATCCGTTAAAGTACGTTGGTGGATAAAAAGTATACTCTTGAATCATGTACATCCCACAAATGCAATAAATAGTAATTAAATAATGCATCTTCTAATATAAGTAAGAGAAAGGAACCTTCGGAAATGAACTAAACATACATTTGGCGTCTATGATTAATTCATTTTACTTGAGTAGGATTCAAAAGTTGATAGCCGATAGACCGTAAAGTTTATCTGAAGTGGAAACTATCGGACTTGCGAGTGTTGCTTGGAAGTAAAAATGATTAACTGCCTTTTCAAGGTTGTGGGGAGTAGAGCCAAAGATATATATGTTGGAATTAGTTCATTCTGATTCAAGCGAACCTAATATTATCCAGGCGAGAGATGGTTATGAATATTCGAAGATTATTCTGGAAACCAATATATTTATATGATGCACTGCATGTCTAAGTTCTTTGATTAATTCAAGAATTGTAAGGCTGGTACAGTGAAGCGTCATGGAAAATATATTAAGTCATTATGATTCAATCATGATGGCGAATACCTCTTGGGATAGTTAGGAGCTATTAATCAGAAGTTGAGATTAAATCTCAACTAGACTACACCGGGTATGCCCCAGCTGAATGGTGTGGTGGGTAGAAGGTATTAGGCTCTTATGGTTATGATTAGATAAATGATGAATTATTTGAAATAATTTTATTCATTTTATGGATATGCCCTAGATACAGTAATTCGTGAAACGTTTGTCTGTATATGGGATATCCTAGAAAAATGGAGGGTGATTTATTTAGTCCAAAAGATCGAAGGATAATTGTTAACTCAATAACTAGATTTTTGGAAAAGGACTATGTAATAAATCACAAACCCATGTATAAGTTGTTCTAAAGGAAGTGAGAGGAAAACACAAAGTGTAAGTACCAAGTGTACAAGAGGATATACCACAAGGTAAACTGCAACACGTGTCACGTCTGATACACAATTACATGTAGTGCCTTGTCGTAGTGGGAGGGTTGTATGACAACCCATAAATATATGTTTTGGGAGAGTCGTGAGACTTGATCCCTAGTAAACATGGTATTGTCCCACGGATACGACGTAACACTACAAGATGAAAATGCGGAACCTTAGTAAGTTGCAATGCATGTTAAAATAGAATCTACGGGTTCTATATTAAGTCTGGGAACTTGTATGACCACTAAATGGTGTAAAAGCCATGGCAAGGGTCAAAGGAAATAAAAGAGGATCATATGGAAAGGTGAAAACCTTGGAAGCAAAGCTTGTTGCGAAAAAGTGTACTCAGAAAGAAATGGTTCGATTATGAGGAAACATGTTCGCTGGTAGCTATGCTTATGTTGATCCGGATTCTTTTATTGCTGCTATGAGGAACAACAAATAGATGTCAAGACAGCTTTCCTGATTGGAAGTCTTGAGGAAAACATCTATGTGAAGCAACCAAAGTGATTCATTGCAAAGTACTAATAGCATTTTAATAGTAAGCTTAAAATTGTCCAGCGATGGACTAAAGCAAGCTTTAAGATCATGAAGCATCTGTTTTGATTAGGTAATCCAGTGGCATGGATTTAAATCAATGAGCGGATGAGTCTTGTGTATTGTATAGAGTGACAAAAACGTGGTGGTGTTTCTTGTACTATACGTAGATAGTATCTTGCTCATTGGAGACAATGAAAGAGTATTATCGGGCGTATGGGTACGGTTTATAAAGCGGTAAAGATGAAAGACTTAAGAAAGGCAAAATACATCCTTTTGATCACGGTAATACGGATCACAAGAAAGGATGTTATGCTTATCTCAAGTTACATAAAATGATACAGTCCATACTCGTTTAGCATGTAAATTTATCTAAGTGAATGTGTCTTTGAGACACAAGAAGAAGATAAAGTAGATGAAAGCGGTTCCTTATGCTTCGGCGAATAAGGATGCTTAATCTAAAGAATGCTATGAACGAAGTTGGATATCTGTGTTGCTTAACACATGAACAGAAGGTATCAACGTAACCCGGAACAAGAATGATGAACTGTAGTAAGACATATATAAAGTGTCTGAGAAGGACTGGAAATTATATGTGGATTTACTAAACAGATTCACTGCTTCTTGTGGATTACGTAGATTCAGATTTTTTAGTCAAATTGGACGGCAGTAAATTCTCCTCAAAGGTTATGTGTTTAATCTTAGGAAGTAGAGTCATAATGTGGAGGAGTTTTATATAGAAATATATTTCAGACTCCGGACTCCATCATGGAAAGATGATGAATTGGAGCCTATGAGGCAGCCAAAGTATCTATATGACTCTAGAGACTTCATGATGGACTTTGAAGTTTTTCTAAGTTTGCCCAAGGTAATCACAATTTACATTGATGATATTGGTGCAGTTGCAAACTTGAAGAAATCACAAGTCCATAAGGCAATTAAACACATGGAGCGCGAGTACCACCTGTTACGAGAAATCGTATGATGAGGGGAAGGTTATTATCGCCTAGATTGCATCGGATGATGACCTAGTAAACCATTTACAAGGACCTTAAGGCGAGAGCTTTTAATGGTCGTGTAGTGGGAGTAGGAATCAGATGTATGGCAGAAGACATGACAGCATAGTCTTTTAGTTTAAGTGGGAGATTGTTGGATTGTATACTAAAAGTCTAGCTTTAGTATGAACAATGTCATAACAATATTTGAAATGAGAATCATTGATCAAATGATTGCATCTTATAATTTATTTTATATGCATGATGCAATAGTCCATTTACTTTATACTGTAGATAATATGTTGTGCGACAATACGCAGAAGATCATATTATCGGTTTCCTTATAAAGTATAAACAGATGCTCGCAACTGAGATAGACGGGGACTCTCTATCGGTATGGTTGTAGTGTGGTTTGGTATTAGCTTGTCTTGACTATAGAATCACATTAGTGCACTTGTGTGTATTGAGCAGGACCGCCTGAGATCGTTCTTCTTATACTGACTATATAGTAGAACTTGATCTCTGTTATTATGGAAGTTCGTGCTCTTAATCCCTATACAATAACCTCGACACGTGGGGCAGTATGTATTTCTTTGATTCATCAATGGGTGAGATTTATAAGTATTAAATCAACAAACTCGGTGAGTTAGGAAGTAGTGTTGTATCTATGGTGTGCTGTTGATTGTAGAAGGAATCCATGTCCGTTATAGGTTGATGATGTCCCCTTGAGGAGCTCATAAGGTTTATCATGTAAATCTTGCAAGTGGATTAATTTCCGGCATGATAATAAGGTTGAGTGGTACTACTCTCGGATGAGATATTAATTAATTTTAGTTGTCAGTAACTTAATTAATTAATGGACATTGTATATCTTAAACATGGGGAGACTATCGGGCTTATAATAAGAAGGAGCCCAGAACATAATTTTAGGATTGGACGGGTAGTGCAGTAATAATATTTTAGTGGACTATATTATTATTATTGGATTTAATTAAAAGCTTTGGGCTAAGCTTGGTTAATTAAATTCAATTGAGGCCCAACCCAATTTCTCCTCCTGGTCCCTGCTGTAGCCCAAGTATATAAGTCATCTTAGTTCCTGTTAAACCTAAGTCTGTGCCTCTTTTGACACACGGGAGAAAACAGAGAGCAGATTGAGAGAACTCTGGGGATTGTTGACCACCCAACACCAGAGTTGACTTTGGGACATACAGTAGAAGATCAGAGGTAGTTCTCTGCAGTTCATCCTCTACACCAACCCAGAAGTACGGTAAACATGTTTTATGCTTCCACTGTACTTGTTTTACTGTTAATCCTAACGATCACGTTGAACCGCACGATCCAATTGCCAACAACTTGCACCATAGAGTCACAAAAAACTCACAGTGCAGAGCTGATTCTACTCTTTGGGCCAAGACAAGAACTCCTTGAAGTGAGCATTTTCTAGCCATTTTTAAGGTCAAATTAGTTATTAGAAATGAGAATATAGTTGGAGAACATATGTTTAGAGTATCAAAATTCTAGGAAGATTGCGCCATAGTCTCATAGAGTTACTAAAAATTCAAAGTGTTGAGATTATTCTACTCCGTGAGCCAGGTCAAGAAGTCCTTGAAGTGAGCATTTTATTTCCTTTTTTATGGGCAAATTTGTTATTAAAATTGCTAATTTTGATGGATAAAATATTTTTAGAGTATATAACTGCTACGAAACTTGCACCATAGAGTCACTAAAAACTCACAGTGCAAAGCTGATTCTACTCTTTGAGCCATGTCAAGAACTCCTTGAAGTGACCATTTTCTTGCCATTTTTATGGTCAAATTATTTATTAGACATGAGAATATAGTTGAAAAATATGTTTTTAGATTATAAAAATGCTAGGAAGCTTGCGCCATAGTGTCACTAAAAAGTCAAAGTGCGGAGCTTATTATACTCTGTGGGCCAGGTCAGGAAGTCATTGAAGTGAGCATTTTTTCTTTCCATTTTTATAGTCAAATAAGTTATTATACAAGAGTATATAGGTGGAGAACATGTTTTCAGAGTATATAACTGCTGCCAGGCTTGCGCCATAGAGTCACTGAAAACACACAGCGTAGAGTTGATTCTACTCCGTGAACCAGGTCAAGAACTCCGTGTAATGAGCATTTTCTTTCCATTTTTATGGTCATATTAGTTATTAGACATGAGAATATAGTTGGAGAACAAATTTTTTAGAGTATCAAAATGCTAGGAAGCTAGCGTCATAGAGTCACTAAAAAGTCAAAGTGCCGAGATTATTCTACTCCGTGAGCCAGGTCAAGAAGTCCTTGAAGAGAGCAATTTATTTCCTTTTTATGGACAAATTAGTTGTTAAACTTGCAAATATTGATGGAAAAAATATTTTTAGAGTTTATAACTACTATAAAACATGCATCATAGAGTCACTAAAAGCTCACAGTGCAGAGCTGATTCTACTCTTTGGGCCAAGTCAAGAACTCCATGAAGTGAGCATTTTCTTGCCATTTTTATGGTCAAATTAGTTATTAGAAATGAGAATATAGTTGGAGAACATATTTTCAGAGTATCAAAATGCTAGGAAGCTTGCGCCATAGTCACATAGAGTCACTAAAAAGTCAAAGTGCAGAGATTATTCTACTCCGTGAGCCAGGTCAATAAGTCCTTGAAGTGAGCATTTTGTTTCCTTTTTTATGGACCAATTAGTTATTAAACTTGCTAATTTGATGGATAAAATATTTTTAGAGTATATAACTACTATGAAACTTGCACCATAGAGTCTCTAAAGACTCTTCTACTCTTTGAGCCATGTCAAGAACTCCTTGAAGTGAGCATTTTATTGCCATGTTTATGGTTAAATTAGTTTTAGAAATGAGAATATAGTTGGAAAATATGTTTTTAGATTATAAAAATTCTAGGAAGCTTGCGCCATAGTGTCACTAAAAAGTCAAAGTGCGGAGCTTATTCTACTCTGTGAGCAAGGTCAGGAAGTCATTGAACTGAGCATTTTTTATTTCCATTTTTATAGTCAAATAAGTTATTATACAAGAGTATATAGGTGGAGAACGTGTTTTCAGAGTATATAACTGCTACCAGGCTTGCGCCATAGAGTCACTAAAAACACACAGTGCAGAGTTGATTCTACTCCGTGAGCCAGGTCAAGAACTCCGTGTAATGAGCATTTTCTTTCCATTTTTATGGTTACGACATGAGAATCTTGTTGGAGAATATGTTTGCAGAGTATAAAAATCCTAGGAAGCTTGCACCATAGAGTCACTAAAAAGTCAAAGTGTAGAGCTGATTCTACTCCGTGAGCCAGGTCTAGAACTACTTGAAGTGAGCACTTTCTTTCCCTTTTTATGGTCAAATTAGTTATTAGACATGAGAATATAGTTGGAGAACAAATTTTTTCAGAGTATCAAAATGCTAGGAAGCTAGCGCCATAGAGTCACTAAAAAGTCAAAGTGCAGAGCTTATTCTACTCCGTGAGCCAGGTCAAGAAGTCCTTGAAGAGAGCAATTTATTTACTTTTTTTATGGACAAATTAGTTGTTAAACTTGCTAATATTGATGGAAAAAATGTTTTTAGAGTTTATAACTACTACGAAACATGCATCATAGAGTCACTAAAAGCTCACAGTGCAGAGCTGATTCTACTCTTTGGGCCAAGTCAAGAACTCCATGAAGTGAGCATTTTCTTGCCATTTTTATGGTCAAATTAGTTATTAGAAATGAGAATATAGTTGGAGAACATATTTTCAGAGTATCAAAATGCTAGGAAGCTTGCGCCATAGTCACATAGAGTCACTAAAAAGTCAAAGTGCAGAGATTATTCTACTCCGTGAGCCAGGTCAATAAGTCCTTGAAGTGAGCATTTTGTTTCCTTTTTTATGGACCAATTAGTTATTAAACTTGCTAATTTGCTGGATAAAATATTTTTAGAGTATATAACTACTACAAAACTTGCACCATAGAGTCACTAAAAACTCTTCTACTCTTTGAGCCATGTCAAGAACTCCTTGAAGTGAGCATTTTATTGCCATGTTTATGGTTAAATTAGTTATTAGAAATGAGAATATAGTTGGAAAATATGTTTTTAGATTATAAAAATTCTAGGAAGCTTGCGCCATAGTGTCACTAAAAAGTCAAAGTGCGGAGCTTATTCTATTCTGTGAGCAAGGTCAGGAAGTCATTGAACTGAGCATTTTATCTTTCCATTTTTATAGTCAAATAAGTTATTATACAAGAGTATATAGGTGGAGAACATGTTTTCAGAGTATATAACTGCTACCAGGCTTGCGCCATAGAGTCACTAAAAACACACAGTGCAGAGTTGATTCTATTCCGTGAACCAGGTCAAGAACTCCGTGTAATGAGCATTTTCTTTCCATTTTTATGGTATATTAGTTATTCGACATGAGAATCTTGTTGGAGAATTTGTTTGCAGAGTATAAAAATCTTAGGAAGCTTGCACCATAGAGTCACTAAAAAGTCAAAGTGCAGAGCTGATTCTACTTCGTGAGCCAGGTCTAGAACTACTTGAAGTGAGCATTTTCTTTCCCTTTTTTATGGTCAAATTAGTTATTAGACATGAGAATATAGTTGGAGAACAAATTTTTTCAGAGTATCAAAATGCTAGGAAGCTAGCGCCATAGAGTCACTAAAAAGTCAAAGTGCAGAGCTTATTCTACTCCGTGAGCCAGGTCAAGAAGTCCTTGAAGAGAGCAATTTATTTCCTTTTTTATGGACAAATTAGTTGTTAAACTTGCTGATATTGATGGAAAAAATGTTTTTAGAATTTATAACTACTACGAAACATGCATCATAGAGTCACTAAAAGCTCACAGTGCAGAGCTGATTCTACTCTTTGGGCCAAGTCAAGAACTCCTTGAAGTGAACATTTTCTTGCCATTTTTATGGTCAAATTAGTTATTAGAAATGAGAATATAGTTGGAGAACATATTTTCAGAGTATCAAAATGCTAGGAAGCTTGCGCCATAGTCACATAGAGTCACTAAAAATCAAAGTGCAGAGATTATTCTACTCCGTGAGCCAGGTCAATAAGTCCTTGAAGTGAGCATTTTGTTTCCTTTTTTATGGACCAATTAGTTATTAAACTTGCTAATTTGATGGATAAAATATTTTTAGAGTATATAACTACTACGAAACTTGCACCATAGAGTCACTAAAAACTCTTCTACTCTTTGAGCCATGTCAAGAACTCCTTGAAGTGAGCATTTTATTGCCATATTTATGGTTAAATTGTTGGATTGTATACTAAAAATCTAGCTTTAGTATGAACAATGTTATAACAATATTTGAATTGAGAATCATATGATCAAATGATTGCATATTATAATTCATTTATATGCATGATGCAATAGTCCACTTACTTTATACTGTAGATAATATGTTGTGCTACAACATGCGGAAGATCATATTATCGGTTTCCTTATAAAGTATAAACAGATGCTCACAACTGAGATAGACGGGGACTCTCTATCGGTATGGTTGTAGTGTGGTTTGGTATTAGCTTGTCTTGGCTGTAGAATCACATTAGTGCACTTGTGTGTATTGAGCAGGACCGCTTGAGATCGTTCGACTTATACTAATTTATAGAAGAACTTGATCTCTTTTATTATGGAAGTTTGTGCTCTTAATCCCTATACAATAACCTCGACACGTAGGCCAGTATGTATTTCTTTGATTCATCAATGGGTGAGATTTATAAGTATTAAATCAATATACACGGTGAGTTGGGAAGTAGTGCTGTCTCTATGGTGTGATGTTGATTGTAGAAGGAATCCATGTCCGTCATAGGTTGATGATGTCCCCTTGAGGAGCTCATAAGGTTTATCATGTAAATCTTACAAGTGGATTAATTTCCGGCATGATAATAAGGTTGAGTGGTATTACTCTCGGATGAGATATTAATTAATTTGAGCTGTCAGTAACGTAATTAATTAATGGACATTGTATATCTTAAACATGGGGAGACTATCGGGCTCATAATAAGAAGGAGCCCAGAACATAATTTTGGGATTGGACGGGTAGTGCAGTAATAATATTTTAGTGGACTATATTATTATTATTGGATTTAATTAAAAGCTTTGGGCTAAGCTTGGTTAATTAAAATTCAATTGAGGCCCAGTCTAATTTCTCCTCCTGGTCCCTGCTGTAGCCCAATTATATAAGTCATCTCAACTTCTGTTAACCCTAAGTCAGTGCCTCATTTGACAGAGAGAAAGAACAGGAGCAGATTGAGAGAATACTGCAGATTGTTGCCCACACAATAGCAGGATTCGACTTGGCACATACAACAGAAGATTGAGAGGTGGTTCATTACTGTTCATCCTCTACATCGACCTAGAAGTACGGTAAACGATTTAATTTTGCTTCCGCTGTTATTGTTTGCCTATTTTTATAACGAATCACGTTGAACCAAATGATCCAAAAGCCAGCAATTGGTATCAGAGCGTGGTTTCTTGGTGAAACGTGATTTGTTAAGGATAAGGGTTTTTATGTGATTATATGATTATATGATCTGATCTGTATTAATCGCATGTTTATTGATTAGTCAGTTATGTGATTATGTGATTGAAGTATAACCTGTTGTAATCGCATATTAATATGTGATCAGTTGTTGTGTATTTCTCGTTGATTATATACACTGTACACGCTGATATCACACACATACACGTCTGAATCGTGAGAAAGAAAAGAAAGAATGGCTGTTGGTCTAGATGTACGCCCTGTATCATTTTCTCGTACGGAAAGGTCATCTCTAGACAGGCAATGAAGTCAGGAGATATTGGTGATGTGACCTGGGTAGATGTACAGTGAAGGCTGCACCTGCTTGATGTTACAGCGGGATGAATGGCGCCTGGGACTTGTCAGCGAATGGAACGTCGATCGACTGCACATGGCAATGGCGTTCACTGGCCCTTTTTTAGTGGGAGACGACGTATGTAGCAGACAAGCAGCGGCATTCCGGGTGAGTCCCTTGACAGCTCCGATCGAGTTCTTCAAGTTTTGGACGAGTCTAGAGTGCTTCTGGTCGAGGCTGTAGCCTCTTTTGATCGGGTCTTATCTCCTTGCCGAGCGAGTCAGCCTTGCTTTGGTTGTTAAAGGAAGATGGAATGGCGATTGGCACGGCTGACGAGTTTTCCAGACGAGTTCACTGGCGTTCTAGGCGAGACCTAGGGAGGTTCTGATCGGGCTTGTTAAACTTACCGGAGCGGGATTTGGTTGAGTTCTTCTGCCGATCAAGTCCTGCAGATTCTGGGACAGGCCTGAAGGGCTTCTGTTCGGAGTCAAAGGCGGCATTTAGTGGGTCGATGGGATGATTTGATATTTCTACCGGCATGACTAGGATATTTCTGGCGCTCGTGGCTTACCGTCGGCAGCAGTGGTAATGCCAGTCGTCGGCGGTAGCACTGAAGGGCAGTGGGCAGTGGTTGCAGGCACTGGAAAGGAAGGTCTTGGCTGCGGAGAGTACACGGCAGTGGGCTGATGGCGCGACTCCGACGGGCTGACGGCACTACCGCCGAGAGCAGCGGTGCCGAGTATTTCCTCCGAGCAGCGACTGCCGTGTGGTATCTATAAGCGGCTGGAATTTTTTTTAGGGCTGCAGCTGGTTATATGGGCTTGGAGACTCATATTTCTAATTTTAGTTTTTGGGCTGTTCTTCTTGCTTATTGGGCTGATGGGGCCATTTTTAATCGCAGGTTATATGGGCTTGGTGGATTTAATTTGATTTTGGGCTGAGAATATAGGCCATGGACAATGGGCTTGATTAATTATTTAGTCTGCTGCTCATTTTGTGCTTATTCGTTGCTCAAGGGCCCATTTAATTGATCCACTATTTATGCGATTAATTCATTATATATAATTGATTTAATTGTTTTTACTTGACAATTAATTGTTATATATGTGGCATGTTCTATGTGATTTATTTATTTAAATTGCTGTTAATAGAAGCATGTTTAAATGTATATTTTATTTGAAATAATATATGCATGTTAAAAACCCTTCGTGTTTAAATAACTAAGTGGGAGAGGGGATTGGTTAAAAATTCCCGCGGCCTCCATTATTGGTTTGTAAGTGATGCAAGTATACTTGCGTGTTGGCATAGACCTTCCTCCCCATCGGATGAGTATATTTGTGGATTACTGGTACAGACTTCATTAAATAATAATTATTTGTAATGTGATGCACATGAACTTGCGTGTTGGCATAGACCTTTCTCTCCATCGGATGAGTTTATATACGGTTCACTGGTACAAACTTGTAATTGATGACTATAGGAAGTTATCCGAGCGCGTGTGTACTTCTCTATCTGTAAGGCACATAAGCTTGGGCCGCGGACTTGGGGTCAAATAATGGTGTACACTTAGATGTAAATAATAAGTATCCTCCCCATCGGAGTCACTGCTTTTATTTGCATGGCTAAAGAGGAACCGACTATTAATTATTTTGTCATAAAGTTAGGTTGACAAATGAAATTAATGGGTAAAACCTTCTCTTGTAAATGTTCGGGTTTGTAAACATCCACACTATCGTGGCTTGCAGACTCACGGTGCTTGAGATGTCGGTGAATTTTATTTTATATTGTTTTGAGGGAATCAATATAAAAGAATAAAATTCGAAGATTTGATTGGTAAATTTATTTGTGATTCTCTGAATTTCGAATGGTTTTATTTCACTAATTGTTAACTAAAAGACATTATATTTACTTGTCCAAATTAGATGATTAGAAAAGAATCTTTGTTTTGAAAATTACTGCTTAAGAAAATACATGTGTATTCTCTCAAAGGACGTCTCATGATGCCTATTAAAGTCTCTAGTGAAGAGATGAGAGGTTCATGGAAATCTGATGGTCTCATGTAACTCTTCGGATACTTGAGTAAATTAAAAGGCAGAAGATCACGGTTGAATTGATGAATGAATTGGAAAAGCTTGGAATAGAAATTGAAAGGGAAACCTAAATCAATTTATTCTTCACAATTTGCCTGGATGTTTTGAGGAAGTTCTACCTGAAATACGAGAGGTTGTATATGGTGGGAAACTTCTAACAAAACATGTGGCAAAAGAAAGCCATTTTTCATCATGATGTGAACAAGTTTAATATCTTATTTACTAATGGTTTAAACATGATTAGTGATGGCATCTACTGACACGAAGTATGTAGATACTGGTGATATGCTGTCGCAGGCCTACCAAAATATAATATAAATCCAACTCACACTATTACGTAGTATAGTAGCAAGCAGGATCGAACCCAAGAGAGTATAATGAATCCTAATTAAATTAAAGTGTTACTAACATATAAAATAAATAAAAGGGGGGTTTTGTTTGTGAAATATTGATAAATACTCAAATAATAAATCAACTCAATATTTAAATAACAAAGTAGATGAAAATTAATATAAAATTAATCAAGTAATAAAAGCCTAGTTTAGGATGTCGATCCCCTCCCGTTAACTAAATTAATTAATCATATGAATTAAACATCTAGCCTAGTGCACAAACTCAAATCCCTAGATTGACGGTACGACCAATCAACCCGAATGTTCTTACGTTTATCAACTAGGGTACGACCACTAAATTGAACTATCTACGAGTGACCCTATGGATTCGAACTCATAGATGCATTAAAACTCTAAACATAGGATTACTAGGCTACGAAATCTGGCTAGGTATCATACAACCTAGATTTTATTACACCTAGAGGGAATTATCTCTATTTGTTACTTAATCCAATTCCTACAACAATTACGGATTGTAGTTCATAGAATAACAGTAAGCAATTAAATAAT
The DNA here is from genome assembly GCA_023678885.1 of Pogostemon cablin. Classification (NCBI taxonomy): domain Eukaryota; kingdom Viridiplantae; phylum Streptophyta; class Magnoliopsida; order Lamiales; family Lamiaceae; genus Pogostemon; species Pogostemon cablin. The sequence continues at coordinate 5,831,163 of CM042951.1, read as the reverse complement.
TAATCTAGTTGATCAGGCCAAAATAATTATTAAATTACTATAGGAACATCAACGCATGTAATAAAATAAACTTGCACACAAGATTCAACATAAAAATCCTAAATAATTAAATTAATAATTCAAAGGGAGGTTCACGAATCCTAAACTAGAAAAGGGGATTAGCCCCGCATGTTCATAAGAAAAACGAGATTAAAATATAAAATTAAAGAACCGATTGATGTCTTGATTATTCTTCAGCTTCACGCCAATCTGCTTCCGGAGAGCGTCGATGCTTCACGTTAATTATCCTCTCTTTTGATCGTGTTCTGCTGTAATATATCGTGTATGATGCTCTTCCCAAAAATAGCGTGTATCTGCTCCCATAAATATCTCTATCTTGATCCCCAAGCAATCTTGTTTGATCTCTTTCCTTACTTATCTCTTCCAAAAATATCTCAAGGATCTTTTCTTTTCTTGTTGACTAATCTATCGAGCCTCCTCCACAACATGGGCCTGACTTGAGGGTGATTGAAATCGCTGGACTCGTGTGAGAAAATATATGAAAATATTCCAGCTGCACTTTCCTTATTTAAGCTGAATTTTCGCAGGTCCCTTCTGACACTGAGGGGGTCAGTGTCAGTCAATTTGCCAGCACGAATTTCCTGCACAAAACAGCCCGTTTCTACATCAATTTATAACATTAAATCCTCAATTAATCAAAGACAAGATAAGTCAATTTAGCATCCAAATCAGCACATAAGTCAATCAATTAAACATGAATTTCAACCAAATAATTATGCTAGAATATGACTTATCAAATCTCCCCACACCTAAACTTTGCTTGTCCTCAAGCAAACCAAAATCATATAGAATAGAAAACCAAGGAACATCTACCAAGACAAATGAAAGTTACACACTTCAAGAGACAAGCAACCAATGAGTATTTGGAACTAAATAAAACATGACTCTTCACTCAAAGTTTGCAACTTTCATGGCATCAAATGTTTCAAAATTCCATGGCCTCACCAAGATTCACTCAATATCACTCAAATATATGATCTAGGTAGCAAGTCACTCAAAAGTTGAAAAGAAAAGCCATTACCATAAGCTTGCTCCCAAATCAATTCTCCACCAATTTTGGAGGAATCATGTGCAATAATCAAAGGGTCTTTGATTGGGTTGTAATGGGGCTTCAGGTCAGGGTAAGGTAAATAGAGAGATAAGAATGGCAACATGCATCACTTCTCAACATGTGATCTCTAAAAGTCACAACATCCATCATCATCCCCATCATTTTTCTTGCACTTAAAACCTCCCCACACCTGCTCCTTTTCAAGATTTGGAACAGCAGGTGTCACACTTAAGAGAAACACTGTTTCTTTTTATCCTTTTCTTCTTTTTTTTTCAAGAATTTTCCTTTCTTTTTTTTTTCAACCTTCCTTCCTTTTCTTTCTTTTTTTCTCTTTTTTTTATCCTTTCCAAATTTTATGAACTCTCTTTCATCTTCAATCCAACCATAAAGTATTTCCTAAAGATTCACACATTGCAAAGTAATGAAGGGTTCAAACGGAAGAGTTTAAGAAAGAAATGGGAATCAGGGTTAATTTATATGCTCATAATCCAAAGAAAAAACTCAGGCTCAACGTGGTTTCCCTAAAGTTTATCATACTCAGGTGGGACAATATAAGCCAAAAGGGTTAAACTTAAGTGCCCTTATCATTTTATCACACACAACCAATCACATGATCTTGAAATGCATTCAAAAGAGCAAGTTCTAGAATGAACAATTCAAATTCAATGCACTCAAGAAATAAATTCAATAGAGCTCATAGATGATAGCTCGTTATGGCTCAAAAGCTCACAAAAATTGGGTATAATTTGCCATGAAATTCGAATAAAAAATCAACCACTACAATCACAAAAATTTTGCAAAGAAAATCAGATTTCAACAGCTCCTAAACATCATAGCTACCCCCTCAATCATGCGTCACGCTCATCACCTCAATAGATTTTAATCCTCAATTATCCAACTCCACATCACATAAAATTCAGAGGACAACAAGAACAAAACATGAGACAAGAAATTGAGCAACTTTATACCACTTTTCTACCCCAATTATCATATAAAATCCCTCCCCACACCTGAACGTTTGCTTGTCCCCAAGCAAAACACAGTATAAGAAAGACTAAACATGTAATTGGGTAGAGTACACCTGATTCAATTTTGGGTAGAGCTTTGACCACGATCAACCCTTGCAATTCGTATCATAGTTGTTAATCACAACAGAAAATTAAAAGTGAACAATCAGACAATTTATTAAAAATAAAATAAATAAAAATAAAGCGAGAAAATTGGGTTGCCTCCCAATCAGCGCCTTTGTTTATTGCCGTTGGCTCGACTTAGGTAAGGTATATCTTTCAAGTATGTGAAATTTTGTTCCACTCCATCCGATCAACCTCAACAGTGCGAAACCCCTTATGATATTCCTTGAGTTCATGGTTCAGCCTCAAGAACGAGGACTTCAACTGTTCGGGGAACACTTTCAACTCTAGCTTAGGCACTTCACCAAGCTTTTCTTTCTTCAATTTATTTTCATGCACCATCATGCTTCCATTTGCAATAATGGTGCCAAAGTTATCCCTGCGAGTTAGTTTAAAACAATCCTGCACCAAAGGCTAAACAACATTCATAGCAAAAACTGAATTAATGTCTTTAGTAGACTTCACAGGCAATTTAATAGAAGCTACATCTAAGGTGCTTGGTCTCTGAGAGGAACTATGTATAACATTGACGTAGTGATTCAGCTCTTCATGATCACATCTTTCAGCATCCTCCTTCGTGATTCCATGATCAATTACTGTGTCTAATGCATCCCTACTGGTGAGTTCAACGTGTTCCTGGACAATAGGGTCAATAGTACTCAAAACAGAAAGCAGGTTAGCATCATCGGGATATTTCATAGCATCATATATGTTAAATTTGATGATCTGCCCATCAAATTCCATCGTTAGAGTACCTTCACTCACATCTATCTTAGTGCATGACGTGTTGAGGAATGGTCTCCCTAACAAAATAGGAGTGAAATTTGATGGGTGGTCATTCATTTCTAACACATAAAAATCAGCAGGGAATATGAGTTTATCTACTTGAACAAGAACATCCTCAATGACTCCATCTGGGTATGCCTGGCTTTGATCAGCAAGTTGGATGACAACTCCAGTCTTCTTCAACTCTCCCACACCCAGCTTCTCAAACACTGATCGAGGCATCACATTAATGGAAGCTCCAAGGTCCAACATGGCTCTTTCCACTTTACAACTCCCAATCTGACAAGGAATTACAAACATGCCAGGATCCTTGCGCTTCTGAGGTAACGTTTGCTGGAAGACAGCTGAAACGTTTTCTCCCATCACCATTTTTTCATCTACTTTCAAATTCTTCTTATTGGTGCACAAATTCTACAAGAACTTGGCGTATCTTAGAATCTGCTTAATTGCCTCAAGGAGAGGTAAATTGATCTGTACTTTCCGAAATACTTCAAGTAGCTGTATATCCTTCTCAGTGGTGTCCGGTTTCCTTATTCTGCTTGGAAAAGGTAAACGGTTAATATCAAAAGGAATAGGGTCAGAATTTTTATCCTGATTTTTTTTCGACCTTCTGACACTGATGGGGTCAGTGTCAGTGTTACATTTTTGCACGTCAGATTTTTCAGCCCCAAACTGATCAGATTGATCCTCCACTATTCCAGCAGGTTTTTCATCATCTTTTTCCATGTCTTGGTCAGGCTTTTTGGTCGGTGCAACTTTCTCCAACTGTTTCCCACTCCGCAGTGTAATAGCACTCACATTCTCAGGATTAACCTCCGTTTGTGAGGGCAACTTTCCACTGTTTTGAGCTTGCATTTGGCCTACCGTTGTAGCCAATTGGGTTACTTGATTTTCCAAGTTTCAGATTGACGATTGAGTTGTCATCTTCAAGTCCTGAAAAGATGACTGTGTCATCTCTTGAAATTTAAGATTGCTGGCAGCCAACTCTTTCATCATCTGCTCAAATGATGCTCCGGAACTTGAACCACCTTGTTGGCGATTTCCACCATCTTGCGGGTAATTTTGTGGCCTATTTGCCACTCTCTGCTCTTGAAACTGTTGTGGCCCCCTATTTCCTCCTTGTCCATTTCCATACCTCAGATTGGGGTGATCTCTCCAACCTTGATTGTAGTTTTGAGAGAAGGGATCATAGGGTCGCCCCATGGCGTTTACTTGCTGCTCACTAGGTGTAACCCTACAATCAAGAGTAGAGTGATTGTTAGATAAACAATATTGACAGGATGGTGGGTTTATCTCTTTTCCTTTAGCAAGATTCTCCACAGCAAGTGTCAACTTATTCAAAGTTTCTTCCAACTTAGAGTCATGGACCTCCTTTACTTCTCTAACTGATGGATCACGTGTGCCAAACTGTTGAGTGTTGGCAGCCATGCTAGCAATTAGGTCTCTAGCAGCAGTAGGTGTTTTCATCATGAAGGCTCCACCGCTAGCAGCATCAAGCATGTTTCGATCCATGATCGACAACCCTTCATAGAAGTACTGCAACAGCAACTGATCGCTTATCTGATGCTGGGGACACGTTGATGTGAGGCGTTTAAACCTCTCCCAATACTCATGCAAACTTTCCCCATGCATCTGACGAGCTCCAGATATCTCCTTACGCAATACAACAACTCTAGTGGTTGGGAAGTACGTTTGGAGAAAAAGATTCTCCATTTCGGCCCACGTATTTATCGATCCGGGAGGGAGGTAATACAACCAATCCTTCGCCATGTCCTTCACTGCAAAGGGGAATGCCCTAAGCTTGACCATCTCCTCCGTCACTCTGGTTGGTTTCATGCTCATGCATACCACCGAGAACTCTTTCAAGAACTTGTGAGGATTTTCACCTGAAAGACCATGGAAAGCAGGAAGTAAGTGAATCAATCCTGATTTCAATTCAAATACCGTATTATCAGTGATCGCTGGAAAGTTAATGCATAACGGCTGATGGACTATGTCCGGATTTGCCAATTCATTCAAGGTTTTTTCCTCATTATTTCCAGCCATATTTTCCTCTCCTGGCTCAGATCCTACAGTATCCTCCTCCTCTAGATCAGAAAAATCAGAATTTTCCTCTTCAAGATGAAGTGGACCAGCTGCAAGTTCGGACTCGGTAAGGTTTTCTGCAGTTTCGCCAATGGACGAACTTGTTTCCTTCTTCTTCCGGGACTCCTTTCTCAACCTCCGGGCAGTTCTCTCAATTTCAGATATGTATTCAAGCTGTTTTTTACCTGAAGATCGAGTAATCATCCACAGAAAAAGAAATTTCGAAAACAGGGCCTTCTGACACTGATGGGGTCAGTGTCAGTGTAACTGAAAATTTCGAAAATTTCAGAAAAATTTGAAAAAATTCCAGAACCTGTAATAATGCAAAATAATGTCAGAAACACAAAAATTTTAACAAAATTCAATTTTACTCCCCAAGCAAAAGGCGCCAAATTTGATATGTTGTCGCAGGCCTACCAAAATATAATATAAATCCAACTCACACTATTACATAGTATAGTAGCAAGCAGGATCGAACCCAAGAGAGTATAATGAATCCTAATTAAATTAAAGTGTTACTAACATATAAAATAAATAAAAGGGGGGGTTTTGTTTGTGAAATATTGATAAATACTCAAATAATAAATCAACTCAATATTTAAATAACAAAGTAGATGAAAATTAATATAAAATTAATCAAGTAATAAAAGCCTAGTTTAGGATGTCGATCCCCTCCCGTTAACTAAATTAATTAATCATATGAATTAAACATCTAGCCTAGTGCACAAACTCAAATCCCTAGATTGACGGTACGACCAATCAACCCGAATGTTCTTACGTTCATCAACTAGGGTACGACCACTAAATTGAACTATCTACGAGTGACCCTATGGATTCGAACTCGTAGATGCATTAAAACTCTAAACATAGGATTACTAGGCTACGAAATCCGGCTAGGTATCATACAACCTAGATTTTATTACACCTAGAGGGAATTATCTCTATTTGTTACTTAATCCAATTCCTACAACAATTACGGATTGTAGTTCATAGAATAACAGTAAGCAATTAAATAATTAATCTAGTTGATCAGGCCAAAATAATTATTAAATTACTATAGGAACATCAACGCATGTAATAAAATAAACTTGCACACAAGATTCAACATAAAAATCCTAAATAATTAAATTAATAATTCAACGGGAGGTTCACGAATCCTAAACTAGAAAAGGGGATTAGCCCCACATGTTCATAAGAAAAACGAGATTAAAATATAAAATTAAAGAACCGATTGATGTCTTGATTATTCTTCAGCTTCACGCCAATCTGCTTCCGGAGAGCGTCGATGCTTCACGTTAATTATCCTCTATTTTGATCGTGTTCTGCTGTAATATATCGTGTATAATGCTCTTCCCAAAAATAGCGTGTGTCTGCTCCCATAAATATCTCTATCTTGATCCCCAAGCAATCTTGTTTGATCTCTTTCCTTACTTATCTCTTCCTAAAATATCTCAAGGATCTTTTCTTTTCTTGTTGACTAATCTATCGAGCCTCCTCCACAACATGGGCCTGACTTGAGGGTGATTGAAATCGCTGGACTCGTGTGAGAAAATATATGAAAATATTCCAGCTGCACTTTCCTAATTTAAGCTGAATTTTCGCAGGTCCCTTCTGACACTGAGGGGGTCAGTGTCAAGCAATTTGGCAGCACAAATTTCCTGCACAAAACAGCCCGTTTCTACATCAATTTATAACATTAAATCCTCAATTAATCAAAGACAAGATAAGTCAATTTAGCATCCAAATTAGCACATAAGTCAATCAATTAAACATGAATTTCAACCAAATAATTATGCTAGAATATGACTTATCAACTGGAATCACTAAATGTTTATTACTGAGTAAGGATAAGATTGTTAATAACATGGGTAAAACTACAAAGGTAGTGGCTATTGCAGTGGGAGTTGTTTATTTATCTCATGATAAGAATAAACGATTGATTATGAGAAATTATCTTTACGTACGTTTCATAGAAAGAATTTAATTTCGGTTTCTATGCATTAACGGATGGATACTTCATTTCATTTAAATGACATGGTCATAGTAATGAGGAATGAGGCTATAATCCGTTAAAGTACGTTGGTGGATAAAAAGTACACTCTTAAATCATGTACATCCCACAGATGCAATAAATAGTAATTAAATAATGCATCTTCTAATATAAGTAAGAGAAAGGAACCTTCGGAAATGAACTAAACATACATTTGGCATCTATGACTAATTCATTTTACTTGAGTAGGATTCAAAAGTTGATAGCCGATAGACCGTAAGGTTTATCTGAAGTGGAAACTATCGGACATGCGATTCTTGCTTAGAAGTAAAAATGATTAACTGCCTTTTCAAGGATGTGGGGTGTAGAGCCAAAGATATATATGTTGGAATTAGTTCATTCTGATTCAAGCGAACCTAATATTGTCCAGGCGAGAGGTTGTTATGAATATTCGAAGATTATTCTGGAAACTAATATATTTATATGATGCACTGCATGTCTAAGTTCTTTGATTAATTCAAGAATTGTAAGGCTGGTACAGTGAAGCGTCATGGAAAATATATTAAGTCATTACGATTTAATCATGATGGTGAATACCTCTTGGGATAGTTAGGAGCTATTGATCAGAAGTTGAGATTAAATCTCAAGTTGACTTCACCGGGTATGCCCCAAACTGAATGGTGTGGTGGATAGAAGGAATAAGGCTCTTATGGTTATGATTAGATATATGATGAATTATTTGTAATAATTAAATTCATTTTATGGATATGCCCTAGATACAGTAATTCGTGAAACATTTGTCTGTATATGGGATATCCTAGAAAAATGGAGGGTGATTTATTTAGTCCAAAAGATCGAAGGGTGATTGTCAACACGAACACTGGATTTTTTTTTGGAAAAGGACTATGTAATAAATCACAAACCCATGTATGAGTTGTTCTAAAGGAAGTGAGAGGAAAACACAAAGTTAAAGTACCAAGTGTACAAGAGGATATGCCACAAGGTAAACTGCAACGCGTGTCACATCTGATACACAAATATATGTAGTGCCTTGTCGTAGTGGGAGGGTTGTATGACAACCCATAAGTATATATTTTGGGAGAGTCATGAGACTTGATCCCTAGTGAACATGGTATTATCCCACGGATACGACGTAGCACTACAAGATGAAAATGCGGAATCTTAATAAGTTGCAATGAATGTTGAAATAGAATCTACGGAATCTATATTAAGTCTGGGAACTTGTATGACCACTAAATGGTGTAAAAGCCATTGCAAGTGGTCAAAGGAAATAAAAGAGGATCATATGGAAAGGTGAAAACCTTGGAAGCATAGCTTGTTGCGGAAAAGTGTACTCAGAAAGAAATGGTTCGATTATGAGGAAACATGTTCGCTGGTAGCTATGCTTATGTTGATCCGGATTATTTTATTGCTGCTATGAGGAACAGCAAATAGATGTCAAAGACAGCTTTCCTGATTGGAAGTATTGAGGAAAACATCTATGTGAAGTAACCAGAGTGATTCATTGCAAAGTACTAATAGCATTTTGATAGTAACCTTAAAATTGTCCAGCGATGGACTAAAGCAAGCTTTAAGATCGTGAAGCATCTGTTTTGATTAGGTAATCCAGTGGCATGGATTTAAATCAATGAGAGGATGAGTCTTGTGTGTTGTAAAGAGTGACGGAAACGTGGTGGTGTTTCTTGTACTATACGTAGATAGCGTCTTGCTCATTGGAGACAATGAAAGAGTATTATCAGGCGTATGGGTACGGTTAATAAAGCGGTAGAGATGAAGGACTTAAGAGAGTCAAAATATATCCTTTTGATCACGGTAATACGGATCACAAGAAAGGACATTATGCTTATCTCAAGTTTCATAAATGATACAGTCCATACTCGTTTAGCATGTGAATTTATCTAAGTGAATGTGTCTTTGAGACACAAGAAGAAGATAAAGAGGATGAAAGCAGTTCCTTATGCTTCGGTGAATAAGGAAGCTTAATCTAAGGAATGTTATGAACGATGTTGGATATCTGTTTTGCTGGATGCATGAACAGTGGGTATCAACGTAACCCAGAACAAGAATCATGAACTGTGGTAAGACATATATGAAGTGCCTGAGAAGGACTGGAAATTATATGTAGACTTATTGAGCAGATTCACTGCTTCTTGTGGATTACGTAGATTCAGATTTTTAATCAGATTGGACTGTAGTAAATTCTCCTCAAAGGTTATATGTTTAATCTTAGGAAGTAGAGTCATAATGTGGAGGAGTGTTATATAGAAATATATTTCAGACTTCAGACTCCATCATGGAAAGATGATGAATTGGAGCCTATGAGGCAGCCAAAGTATCTATATGACTCTAGAGACTCATGATGGACTTTGAAGTATTTCTAAGTTTGCCCAAGGTAATCACAATTTACATTGATGATATTGGTGCAGTTGCAAACTTGAAGAAATCACGAGTCCATAAGGCAATTAAACACATGGAGCGCGAGTACCACTTGTTACGAGAAATTGTATGATGAGGGGAAGGTTGTTGTCGCCTAGATTACATCGGATGATGACTTAGTAATCCATTCACAAGGACCTTAAGGCGAGAGCTTTTAATGGTCGTGTAGTGGGAGTAGGAATCAGATGTATGGCAGAAGACATGGCAGCATAGTCTTTTAGTATAAGTGGGAGATTGTTGGATTGTATACTAAAAGTCTAGCTTTAGTATGAACAATGTTATAACAATATTTGAAATGAGAATCATATGATCAAATGATTGCATCTTAGAATTCGTTTATATGCATGATGCAATAGTCCACTTACTTTATACTGTAGATAATATATTTTGCGACAACACGCGGAAGATCATATTATCAGTTTCCTTATAAAGTATAAACAGATGCTCACAACTAAGATAGACGGGGACTCTCTATCGGTATGGTTGTAGTGTGGTTTGGTATTAGCTTGTCTTGGCTATAGAATCACATTAGTGCACTTGTGTGTATTGAGCAGGACCGCTTGAGATCGTTCGACTTATACTGATTTATAGAAGAACTTGATCTCTGTTATTATGGAAGTTCGTGCTCTTAATCCCTATACAATAACCTCGACACGTAGGGCAGTATGTATTTCTTTTGATTCATCAATGGGTGAGATTTATAAGTATTAAATCAATATACTCGGTGAGTTGGGAAGTAGTGTTGTCTCTATGGTGTGCTGTTGATGTTGGATTGTATACTAAAAGTCTAGCTTTAGTATGAACAATGTCATAACAATATTTGAAATGAGAATCATTGATCAAATGATTGCGTCTTATAATTTATTTTATATGCATGACGCAATAGTCCATTTACTTTATACTGTAGATAATATGTTGTGCGACAACACGCGGAAGATCATATTATCGGTTTCCTTATAAAGTATAAACAGATGCTCACAACTGAGATAGACGGGGACTCTCTATCGGTATGGTTGTAGTGTGGTTTGGTATTAGCTTGTCTTGGCTATAGAATCACATTAGTGCACTTGTGTGTATTGAGCAGGACCGCCTGAGGTCGTTCTTCTTATACTGACTATATAGTAGAACTTGATCTCTGTTATTATGGAAGTTCGTGCTCTTAATCCCTATACAATAACCTCGACATGTAGGGCAGTATGTATTTCTTTGATTCATCAATGGGTGAGATTTATAAGTATTAAATCAACAAACTCGGTGAGTTGGGAAGTAGTGCTGTATCTATGGTGTGCTGTTGATTGTAGAAGGAATCCATGTCCGTCATAGGATGATGATGTCCCCTTGAGGAGCTCATAAGGTTTATCATGTAAATCTTGCAAGTGGATTAATTTCCGGCATGATAATAAGGTTGAGTGGTACTACTCTCGGATGAGATATTAATTAATTTGAGTTGTCAGTAACTTAATTAATTAATGGGCACTGTATATCTTAAACATGGGGAGACTGTCGGGCTTATAATAAGAAGGAGCCCAGAACATAATTTTGGGATTGGACGGGTAGTGCAATAATAATATTTTAGTTGACTGTATTATTATTATTGGATTTAATTAAAAGCTTTGGGCTAAGCTTGGTTAATTAAAATTCAATTGAGGCCCAGCCCAATTTCTCCTCCTGGTCCCTGCTGTAGCCCAACTATATAAGTCGTCTCAGCTCCTGTTAACCCTAAGTCAGTGGCTCATTTGACAGAGAGAAAGAACAGGAGCAGATTGAGGGAATCCTACGGATTGTTGCCCACACAACAGCAGGATTCGACTTGGGACATACAGTAGAAGATTGAGAGGTGGTTCACTGCTGTTCATCCTCTACATCGACCAGAAGTACGGTAAACGATTTAATTTTGCTTCCGCTGTTATTGTTTGCCTGTTTTTCTACTCTTTGAGCAAGGTCAGGAAGTCATTGAACTGAGCATTTTTTCTTTCCATTTTATTAGTCAAATATGTTATTATACAAGAGTATATAGGTGGAGAACATGTTTTTAGAGTATATAACTGCTACCAAGCTTGCGCCATAGAGTCACTAAAAACACACAGTGCAGAGCTGATTCTACTCCGTGAGCCAGTTCTAGAACTACTTGAAGTGAGAATTTTCTTTCCCTTTTTTATGGTCAAATTAGTTATTAGACATGAGAATATAGTTGGAGAACATATTTTCAGAGTATCAAAATGCTAGGAAGCTAGCGTCATAGAGTCACTAAAAAGTCAAAGTGCAGAGCTTATTCTACTCCGTGAGCCAGGTCAAGAAGTCCTTGAAGAGAGCAATTTATTTCCTTTTTTATGGACAAATTAGTTGTTAAACTTGCTAATATTGATGGAAAAAATGTTTTTAGAGTTTATAAATACTACGAAACTTGCATCATAGAGTCACTAAAAGCTCACAGTGCAGAGCTGATTCTACTCTTTGGGCCAAGTCAAGAACTCCATGAAGTGAGCATTTTCTTGCCATTTTTATGGTCAAATTAGTCATTATAAATAAGAATATAGTTGGAGAACATATTTTCAGAGTATCAAAATGCTAGGAAGCTTGCGCCATAGAATCACTAAAAAGTCAAAGTGCAGAGCTTATTCTACTCCGTGAGCCAGGTCAAGAAGTCCTTGAAGAGAGCATTTTATTTCCTTTTTTATGGACAAATTAGTTATTAAACTTGCTAATATTGATGGAAAAAATGTTTTTAGAGTATATAACTGCTACAAAACTTGCACCATAGAGTCACTAAAAACTCACAGTACAGAGCTAATTCTACTCTTTGGGCCAAGTCAAGAACTCCTTGAAGTGAGCATTTTCTTGCCATTTTTAAGGTCAAATTAGTTATTAGAAATGAGAATATAGTTGGAAAACATATTTTCAGAGTATAAAAATGTTAGGAAGCTTGCGCCATAGTGTCACTAAAAACACACAGTGCAGAGTTGATTCTACTCCATGAGCCAGGTCAAAAACTCCTTATAGTGAGCATTTTCTTTCCATTTTTATGGTCATATTAGTTATTAGATATGAGAATCTTGTTGGGGAACATATTTGCAGATTATAAAAATCCTAGGAAGCTTGCACCATAGAGTTACTAAAAAGTCAAAGTGCAGAGCTGATTCTACTCCGTGAGCCAGGTCTAGAACTACTTAAAGTGAGAATTTTCTTGCCATTTTTATGGTCAAATAAGTTATTAGACATGAGAATATAGTTGGAGAACATATTTTCAGAGTATCAAAATTCTAGGAAGCTAGCGCCATAGAGTCACAAAAAAGTCAAATTGCAGATCTTATTCTACTCCGTGAGCCAGGTCAAGAAGTAGTTGAAGAGAGCAATTTATTTCCTTTTTTATGGACAAATTAGTAATTAAACTTGCTAATATTGATAGAAAAATGATTTTAGAGTATATAACTGCTACGAAACTTGCACCATAGAGTCAATAAAAACTCACAGTGCAGAGCTGATTCTACTCTTCGGGCCAAGTCAAGAACTCCTTGAAGTGAGCATTTTCTTGCCATTTTTATGGTCAAATTAGTTATTAGAAATGAGAATATAGTTGGATAACATATTTTCAGAGTATCAAAATGCTAGGAAGCTTGCGCCATAGAGTCACTAAAAAGTCAAAGTGCAGAGCTTATTCTACTCTGTGAGTGAGGTCAAGAAGTCATTGAAGAGAGCATTTTATTTCCTTTCTTAAGGACAAATTAGTTATTAAACTTGGTAATATTGATGGAAAAAATATTTTTAGAGTATATAACTGCTACGAAACTTGCACCATAGAGTCACTAAAAACTCACAGTGCAGAGCCGATTCTTCTCTTTTGGCCAAGTCAAGAACTCCTTGAAGTGAGCATTTTCTTGCCATTTTTATGGTTAAATTATTTATTAGAAATGAGAATATAGTTGGATAAAATATTTTCAGAGTATCAAAATGCTAGGAATCTTGCGCCATAGAGTCACTAAAAAGTCAAAGTGCAGAGCTTATTCTACTCCGTGAGCCAGGTCAAGAAGTCCCCGAAGAGAGCATTTTATTTCATTTTTTATGGACAAATTAGTTATTAAACTTGCTAATATTGATGAAAAAAATGTTTTTAGAGTATATAACTGCTGCGAAACTTGCACCATAGAGTCACTAAAAACTCACATTGCAGAGCTGATTCTACTCTTCGGGCCAAGTCAAGAACTCCTTGAAGTGAGCATTTTCTTGCCATTTTTAAGGTCAAATTAGTTATTAGAAATGAGAATATAGTTGGATAACATATTTTTAGAGTATCAAAATGCTAGGAAGCTTGCGCCATAGAGTCACTAAAAAGTCAAAGTGCAGAGCTTATTCTACTCTGTGAGTGAGTCAAGAAGTCATTGAAGAGAGCATTTTATTTCCTTTCTTATGGACAAATTAGTTATTAAACTTGCTAATATTGATGGAAAAAATGTTTTTAGAGTATATAACTGCTACGAAACTTGCACCATAGAGACACTAAAAACTCACAGTGCAGAGCCGATTCTTCTCTTTTGGCCAAGTCAAGAACTCCTTGAAGTGAGCATTTTCTTGCCATTTTTATGGTTAAATTATTTATTAGAAATGAGAATATAGTTGGATAAAATATTTTCAGAGTATCAAAATGCCAGGAATCTTGCGCCATGGAATCACTAAAAAGTCAAAGTGCAGAGCTTATTCTACTCCGTGAGCCAGGTCAAGAAGTCCCTGAAGAGAGCATTTTATTTCATTTTTTATGGACAAATTAGTTATTAGACTTGCTAATATTTATGGAAAAAATGTTTTTAGAGTATATAACTGCTACGAAACTTGCACCATAGAGTCACTAAAAACTCACATTGCAGAGCTGATTCTTCTCTTTTGTCCAAGTCAAGAACTCCATGAAGTGAGCATTTTTTTTGCCATTTTAATGTTCAAATTAGTTATTAGAAAAGAGAATATAATTGGAGAACATATTTTCAGAGTATCAAATTGCTAGGAAGCTTGCGCCATAGAGTCACTAAAAAGTCAAAGTGCAGAGCTTATTC